>CM042403.1:12315762-12453262 GCA_023634145.1 Thymallus thymallus | reverse complement strand
GGCTGGGGGTGGGGTGGGAAGGGGAAGAGGGGGAGAGACCGAAGGGAGACAGGGAGAAAAGAGGGAAACAAAGGGGAGAGGGGGGTATTTGCTCGTAGTTTAGGGGGAGTTTTACTGAGTACTGGCAGGGCCGGCCCTGGGTACTGGTCCCCGTCTGTGGTGACCCCATTCCTCCCTTTGTCCCAGTGACAGGGCAGATTCCTGGGCTAGTTAGGGAGGGGAGAGGGCTGGGACTCTATGAGGCTGAGTCATTATAAAGGGACACCATGAGGCTGGTTGCAGAGCAGTGACGGCAGCACAATAAATCCATCAGCTAAACTATTGAACTCTGGACAGGAGTGATGAATCTACACACCCCTGTCAGTGACACCCCTTAAAGTTAAATTACTATCATCAAGGGCGTAGGAGACCCCCCTATGTTAGAGACAGGTACAATTATTGATATATTTATATATTTACAGTTTACATATACAGTATATACACACTGAATATATTACATACATTTGAGATAATTTTATTTTGAAAAACAACTGCTTCATTCTACTCTCAGTTGTTAATAGCAGTGTGACAGTGTGTGAGGGAGAGAAAAAGCCCTGTTCAGCAGCACCATAAATTCTCACCGCACAGGGTAAGTAAATGTTGTTGGCAACAACAAAGTAAGTTTCAGTAAAAAGTCTATGAATGTGAATACAACAACTATAAGCTTTCTCCTGGCTAATAGCTAGTTAGCTTTACATTTATAGTCTAGTCATTTTTAGCTGTGCCAGGTTTTATCTAACTAGCTAACGCTGGGTAGTTCTGGTTGCATGAAAAACTGACAGTGAATGTTTTGAAGCCAAGAATACTTCCTAGCTTCAGAATTACTTGCACAATCACTGTCTTAGTCTTCATCATAGGTCAGCAAGTTAACAATGGATGTGTCACCAGTCAAGAAGAGAAAATACACCTTTTTTTTATAGTGCAAAGGACTGTAAGTAAGGTTCTTGGCAACTGCCTACACACCAGCACACCACCCCTGGAAAAACTAGCTGGCACATTTGAGATACTTCAGCTTAGATATCTTTATCTTCATCACAGTGATTATGGGTCATCAAGTTCATGTGTTAAGACTTTGTTTGGTCCTATCATGATCCTGCCAGGAGAGTGATAGCCATGAATAGACTGACAGGCACTGAGGGAGAGAGAGAGAGCGGTAAGATACTGAGAAGTGCCTCTCCAAGTCCATAGAGTTCATAGACTGATGATCTGTCATTGTGTGAATCAATCTGAATTTATATACACTGAGTGTACAAAAACATTAAGGACACCTGCTCTTTCCATGACATAAACTGACCAGGTGAATCCAGGTGAAAGCTATGATCCCTTAATGATGTCACTTGTTAAATCCATTTTAATCAGTGTAGATGAAGGGGAGCAGACAGGTTAAAGAAAGATTTTTAAGCCTTGAGACCATTGAGACATGGATTGTGTATGTATGCCATTCAGAGGGTGAATGGGCAACAGAAGAGCCTTTGTGTAACTAGGCAAGTCAGTTAAGAACAAATTCTTATTTACAATGATGGCCTACACCGGCCGAACTCAGACAACACTGGGCCAATTGTGCGCCGCCCTATGGGACTCCCAATCACGGCCGGTTGTGATACAGTCTGGCTTCGAACCAGGTTGTCTGTAGTGACGCCTCTAGCACTGAGATGCAGTCTCTTAGACCACTGCGCCACTCGGGAGCCCCGTAAATGGATAGGGTATGGTGGCTGGTGCCAGGCACACCGGTCTGTGTCAAGAACTGCAACACTGCTGGGTATTTCACACTCAACAGTTTCCCGTGAAGTGGAGATTGATTTATTTCACCTTGACCTACCTTTTTTTTTTTTTGTATTAAACCAGTTTTCAATTGTGTATGTTGCTGGTTATTATTACAGTATAATATCTGTATTATAAGTAGAAAATATTACGTTAAGATTTCAACCATATAGTTTGTAGAGCAGCAGTATTAACCACCTGGCATAGGGGAAGTGAGAAAAATACTAGGAAATTAATCATACAGTAGCAGAGTAAGATTACAAAATGGTTGTTAAATTGAATATATCCACATTAACAGTCACAATGGTATTCAGTACAGTATTAATGGCCATGGCCCTAAGACTGATTGGACGGTACCAGTCTAAGTGCTCCTCGTCAAGGTCACCCTTAGCCTTGTAAATATGCCCATTTGTAAGTAAATACTGTCTGTCCAACCCACGGGCCGGGGTAGGCGGATAGGCAGAAGGGGGAGGCAGGGGGAGAAAAGGGGGGAGAGGACCCAATGGGCAAGCGGGTGAGGGAGACAAGGGTGAGAAAGGTGGAGACGGGGAGGCAGGGGGAGACAGCTTTGTTTATGACTGACGGAATTCATCACTCACACACAAACTGTCCTTACAACAGAGAGCGAGAGAGAGAGAGAGAGAGAGAGAGAGAGAGAGAGAGAGAGAGAGAGAGAGAGAGAGAGAGAGAGAGAGAGAGAGAGAGAGAGAGAGAGAGAGAGAGAGAGAGAGAGAGAGAGAGAAAGAGAGAGAATAGAGAGAGAAAGACAGAGAGATAAACAGATTAATAGATCATACCTGTTTGTAACGTTGGAAGCTCCTCATCATCATCCAGAGAGAGAACAAGTTGATCTTCAAAAACCTATTTTACACAACAGGAAAGAATCATCATCATCATTTTATATTTATATTTTATTTATTTGTATTTATTGTTATTTTTAATCCCAGGTCCCATCCCCACAGGAGGTATTTTGTCTTTTGGTAGGCCGTCATTGTAATAAGAATTTGTTCTTAACTGACTTAGCTAGTTAAATGAAGGTTAAATAAAAATAAAATAAAAAATCAACAAATAGGTGAATGAGGTGAATGCATGTGGGCAGTCCGTAAGTCATAATGAAACACACACACACACCCACAATAAGACAAAAAGCTTTCGCAAAGAAAGAGCAGAAAATGCATGCACACCACATACTCACGCTCATCACCCTCACACAACACACACAAAGAAAAACAGATCCAGACGCACACACATCAAACTAATTGATGTACCAGGTCATTTCATTTGAAAGAAAGAGCAGACTGATATACTCACACTATCCACCAGAGTAAGGCATCCCAGTGGCAGTCCCTTGCCCAAGCCTGCAGAGGAGGAGAATGACACTTAAAACCCTTATATCACCCTCTAACACCCTTTAAAAAAGCAGTGTGATTGGCCACAAGAAGAGACAGCTGACTTCTCCAGTAAACATGCTGGAATCACTGCTAGCCTGACTCTGCATCACTAGCAGCAGAGCTAAAGGAACATATGAGGAAGACAGAGGTTGACAGAGGTTGTTTCCTAAAACAGATCTATAGATCTATAGTGTTCCTCTCCAGTCTGTCTGGGGCTGCTGGGGGATGAGGTCGATACTGAGATAGACTTCCTGTCTCTCTATGTACGCATTGATATCAAGCCTGCCGTCGCTATGGTTACCAGAAACAAGAGAGATCTGCAGTGTGTGTCTCTTGCACTCACTGCTCTCTCTCTCTCTCTCTCTCTCTCTCTCTCTCTCTCTCTCTCTATCTATCTATCTCTCTCATTTCTCCCTCTCTCTCATCTCTCCTTCTCTGTCTCCTCTCTATCTCGCTCTCCCTCTCTCTCTCCCTCTCTCTCCCTCTCTCTCATCTCTCCCTTTCTCTCTCTCTCTCACTCATCTTTCCTTCTCCCTCTCATATCTCCTTCTCTGTCTCCTGTCTCTCGTTAATCTCTCCCCCTCTCTCTCTCTCTCTCTCTCTCTCTCTCTCTCTCTCTCTCTCTCTCTCTCTCATCTCTCCCTTTCTCTCTCTCTCACTCATCTTTCCTTCCTTCTCTCTCTCATATCTCCTTCTCTGTCTCCTCTCTCTCGTTAATCTCTCCCTATCTATCTCTCTCTCTCTCTCCTCCCCTTCTCTCTCTCTCATATCTCCTTCTCTGTCTCCTCTCTCTCGTTAATCTCTCCCTATCTATCTCTCTCTCTCTCTCCTCCCCTTCTCTCTCTCTCATCTATCCTTCTCTGTCTCCTCTCTCTCTCTCATATCTCCTTCTCTGTCTCCTCTCTCTCTCGTTCATCTCTCCCTATCTCTCTCTCTCCTGCCCTTCTCTCTCTCTCTCTCATCTCTCCTTTTCTGTCTCCTCTCGCTCTCTCATCTCTCCTTCTCTCTCTTTCTGCCTCATTAGTCTCTCTCATACAGACTCCCTCTCTGTATCCTGTGTAGCACGTGACTTGCTGACACGTGTGTACTGAGTGTATATCGTCTGTTTAGTTCCTTTAAACAGTCGACTATCTGACACGTGTCTACTGGCTGGGTGCTGTGTGGCAGGGAGAGGCAGGGTGTGTGTGCATGCATGTGTCTGTTTGGACATGTGAAACCTGGCATTTGTGTTCTATTTGTGCCAACTGAACCTGTCCACCGGTAAATAGTGCTGTTTGTGGACCTAAAGAAAGAATCATGACTGAGACCATCCCCAGTGGTGTAGTGGAGGGTATACGCAGGTATACGCTGTATACCCACTTATTTTTCAGTGGGCATTGTGTATACTCACTTCTTAATCCCCAAGACGCGTATCAAAGTAGCGTACTGGAGGTATATACGCTGTATCAATTAATTAGGCTGATGGAACATAGAATGTTTAGCTTAAAAAGTTGATTAAAATATAATATATTGCACAACGGTCGAAGGTACTGCATCGCAGTTCTTGAGGCGCCACTACAGATCCGGGTTCAAACCCGGGCTGTGATACAGCTGGCCGCAACCGGGAGAACCATGAGGCGGCGCACAATTGGCCCAGTGACGTCAGGGTTAGGGGAGGGTTTGGCCGGCCGGGGTGTCCTTGTCCCATCGCGCTCTAGGGCTGGGCACATGCACGCTGACACGGTTGCCAGTTGTACTGTGTTTCCTCCGACACATTGGCGCGGCTGGCTTCCAGGTTAAATGAGCAGTGTATCAAGAAGCAGTGCGGCTTGGCAGGGTCGTATTTCGGAGGACGCATGGCTCTCGACATTCGCCTCTCCCTAGTCCGTACGGGAGTTTCAGTGATGGGACCTGACTGTAACGACCAATAAAATGGGTAAAAAGTACATAAAAATATTTAATTTATTCACATTGTAGATGCAGCAATGTGCACACGGTGGTAGGCCTACGCGCAAACGTTCCAAAATTAAATTTGCGTTAAAACACCATTCTAAAATGCAATACACCATACATGCAAGCGGTTTCATGGGCAGAGATGGAAATATCTTTTAGAAACACTAGCAACCCAACACTATCATGGGTTGCTAATCTGACTAGGATAATGCCTTTGGCTGCTAGACAATGAAAGAAAGTTGAAAGAAAACCATTAGAACAGGAGAACGCATATGGGGAAAATGGAAGACGGAAAAGTAGATTGAAAGGCTTTCCCAAAAACCTATGATATCATAACCTAACTAAACTTGCACTGACTTTGCTGATAGCTACTTTATTTGAGGAAAAATGTACTATGATTGAGATAAGTGCTTTTCCCACCAATCTACAGTATCTACAGTATACCCACTTCTCCAGGAACCACTGCATCACTACACATCCCCATAGCCTGGGTGGCAGTCTGTTTCTGCTCTCTTGCAAGCTCCTTATGGAATTGTCATGCCAATGTTTCGCTTGACAATGACAGCAGAGTAGGTAGAAGCACAAACAGATTTCAGAAAAGGCTATTATCACACAATCCTGAGTTTGGTGTTTCACGCTCACCTCCATCGCTGGCATCACTTGTATGGACGTCCACTCCATAACTGTCCTCCATCTGAACATCACCTCTCAGTGCTGAGATCTGTGACAAATACAGGGGCTCCGTGACAACATGCTCTTAATATTAATAATAAAATAATAATGTAGGTAACATAATATATGAACTTCAATGTCAATGTATTCATTATATTATAAAGGTTTGATTACAGTGAAACATAGTCAATGAATTAATTACATTTCCACTTCCTTTAGACTACTACTTTAAAAGTATTTTAGCAGCAACACACAGTTACAGTTCGTGCATAAACGTTCATAGTTGTAAACATTTTAATAAAACACAGCAATAGGTTGCTACAACAACATTATGTAACCTAATCATTCAACCGCCATATTAATGTCACTGTGGTAGCTGTCATTCAACCACAGGAGGTTGGTGGCACCTTAATTGGGGAGGACGGGCTCATGGTAATGGCTAGAGCGGAATTAGTGTAATGGTATCAAATACATCAAACACATGGTTTCCATTTGTTTGATGCCTGTCAGGCTCTGGTCATAGGGAAGCCTTTGGCTCCTCTATTCCGCTATGGTCAGAGCCTGACAGATCTAGAATTGTATTTCTATGTGGGTTTTGTGTTGGTCCCCAATTAGAGGCAGCTGCTTTGCATTGTCTCTAATTCACCATGTTCGTGACAATGCCATTCCATTCGCTCTGTTCCAGCCATTATTATGAGCAATCTTCCCCTCAGCAGCCCCCACAGCAATTCAACAATTAGTTAATGGCATTTTCTGTGATCATGTTTACGACTCAGTGTGTGTAACATCCACATTACAACCTATAATTAAACCAGTTTTACTGCCTATGTAAGATCCACTAGCCAAACTATGAGCATTAGTTAGAAAACATATTAGCCAGATCAAACACTGACAGTTGTATTACATTGTACTACAATAGAGAATTAAGTCAGCTTTAGTTTTCTTACTTAAAATCTACACAATGTGTTCCTCTAAGACCTTGAGCTAAAAACTGCTCTGAATCCTGGGTCACAATCCACAAATCATAGAGTAGGAGTGCTGATCTGGGATCAGGTCCCCACCAGCCCATGTAATCTTATTTATTATGATCTTAAAGGCTAAATGTATCCTAGATCAGCACTACTACTCTCTGGATACAGGCCCTGATCTCACCTGTCTGAGGATGTTGTGGTCCGTCAGTTTCTCTCTGAGGACCAGGATGTTGCCCAGAACACTGCTCTCAGGGCCCCCAAGGAAGGTGAGGGAGAGGGAGAGGGAGCCAGACCCAGGACACACCCTCAGAACACGGGTCCTATCTGCCCATACACACCACACCCCATCAAGGGGAGACCTCTGAGGGACAGGGGGACTGTATGGAAGTGAAGTGGGAAGGTATGTGTTAGTTGTCTGATTGGGTTGGCCATTTTCAGTCTTTTAACAATCACTCACACGAATGATTGCTCTTGGGTCATTATTGTATAATAGACTGTGTTCTCAATGAGTTACTTGGTTGAATAAAGGCAATAAATAAATACATAAACATGATGTTAATATAGTCTTTGTGATTAAAAGAGGCGGAGACTCACGTAGCGAGCGCCATAAAGTGGGAGTGGTCTCCTCTCCTCTGAGCCAGCTGGAGGGGCGTTTCACCCTCCTCATTGGGCATGGTCAGTGCCCTCTGACCCTTGGGCTGGCCAATCAGGAAGCGGGAGAGATGGAGTAAACCCAGACGCACTGAGAGGTGGAGGAGAGACTCCCTGGGCTGGAGCTCTGCAGAGAGAGAGAGAGAGAGAGAAAGAGAGAAGGTAAGAGGGGGTAAAATACAATTGTAAACAACGTTAATAACATTGTTGCCAAGATAAATGACATAAAAAAACAATAGAAAAATACTTTGGAGCACCTTAAATGGGCAGAAAACCTAAATCATCTCCATCGTTAATTGAAGTTGATGGGTCATTTATAACAAAACCTTTTGATTAAGCCAATCATTTCAATGGCTATTACACTGGTAAAGTGGACAAACAAAGAAGTGAAAAGATAACATTGAACAGTGAACTATCATATGTGTATTGAAGATCTAATAATGAAAGAGACGGATAGCTGTTTGGTCAAGTTTGTGTGGAAGAGGTGGAAAAACGATTGTCATCCATCAATAATGATAAGTCAGCAGCTATAGACAACCTAGAAGGGAAACTATTGAGAATGGTAGCAGGCTGTATTGCCACCCCTATTTGCTATGTCTTTAACCAATGAGTGTGTGTCCACAGGCATGGAAGGAGCCTAAAGTAACTACACAACCTAAAAATAGTAAAGCACCCTTTGCTGGCTCGAACAGCCAACCAATCAGTTTGCTGCCTGTTCTTGGTAAACTGATGGGAGGAAATTGTTTGAACAAATACAATGCTAGTTAACTACTGACTTTCAGCATGCATACTGGGAAGGGCACTAACCCTGTACTGCACTGACTCAGATGACTGATGATTGGCTGAAAATAAATGGATACTAAGATGGAAGTTGGAGCTGTATTGTTAGATTTCAGTGCAGCGTTTTATGTTATTGATCCAAATTTGTTATTGAAAAAGCTCCCTTGTTATGGCTTTACATCACCTGCCATCACATGGTTGGAGACGTACCTATCCAATCGAACTTAGTATTCTTCAATGGAAGTTTCTCTAACATCAGATATGCCGTTACTGTTTACTCAATTTTTACTAATGATTTGCCACTTGTCTTACAACAAGCTAAAATGTGTGCACTTACAGCCATAATTAACAATAAACTGGTCTTAAATACATTTGAAAACAAAAACATTGTATTTGGTTCAAAGCATTCTCTTCGACCTAAACCTCAACTGGAGGTGTGCATAAAGATTGAGACCATTGAACAAGTTGAAGAAACTGAACTCCTGGGAGTATTGGATGGTCAGTTATCACGGTCAAGCCATATTGACAAAGTTGTTGTGAAGATGGGGAGAGGTATGTCTGTTATAAAAAATATGTTCTGTGCTTTTGAAACAAAGATCAATACTAATTGATCAGACTCTGCTCCCACTGAACTAACATCAACAACATGCATGATAGTCTTTCATGGTTGAGGTTTAAGGAGAAACTGAAAGCAAAAACAGATTGAATGTGTCGCTCAGTTATGTATAGAACGCTGCACTGAAATCTAACAATAGAGCTCCAACTACCATCTTAGTATCCATTTATTTTCAGCCAATCATCCGTCATCTGAGTCAGTGCAGTACAGGGTTAGTGCCCTTCCACCGGACGTCTGTTTTGTAAAGCAACTTTAGCTTTAAAAAACAGATATAAAACACAGTGCCTCTCCTCTTTCTAAAGATCTAGTTTAACTGTACTGTATATAAGAATATAAAAATGTACAATGCATTCGGAAAGTATTCAGACCCCTTGACTTTTTCCAAATGTTTTTACGTTACAGCCGTATTCTAAAATCAATTAAATATTTTTTCCCCTCATCAATCTACACACAATACCCCATAATGACAAAAGGAAAACAGGTTTTTATATATTTTTTGCTAATGTATTAAACATAAAAAACAGAAATACCTTATTTACAAAAGTATTCAGACCCTTTGCTATGAGACTCAAAATTGAGCTCAGGTTCATCCTGTTTCCATTGATCATCCATGAGATGTTTCTACGACTTGATTGGAGTGCACCTGTGGTAAATTCAATTGATTGCATATTATTTGGAAAGGCACACACCTATATAAGTTCCCACAGTTGACAGTGCATGTCAGAGCAAAAACAAAGCCATGAGGTCGAAGGAATTGTCCTTAGAGCTCTAAGACAGCATTGTGTCGAGGCACAGATCTGAGGAAGGGTACCAAAAAAATTCTGCAGCATTGAGCGTCCCCAAGAACACAGAGGCCTCCATCATTCTTAAATGGAAGAAGTTTGGAACCACCAAGTCTGGCCAAACTGAGCAGTCGGGGAAAAGGGCCTTTGTCAGGGAGGTGACCAAGAACCCTATGGTCACTCTGACAGAGCTCCAGAGTTCCTTTGTGGAGGTGGGAGAACCTTCCAGAAGGACAACCATTTCTATAGCACTCCACCAGTCAGGCCTTTATGGTAGTGGCCAGACGGAAGCCACTTCTCAGTAAAAGGCACATGAAAGCCTGATTGGAGTTTGCCAAAAGGCACCTAAAGGACTCTCAGACCATGAGAAACAAGATTCTCTGGTCTGATAAAACTAAGATTGAACTCTTAGGCCTGAATGCCAAGCGTCACGTCTGGAAGAAACCTGGCACCATACCTACGGCGAAGCATAGTGGTGGCAGCATCATGCTGTGGGGATTTTTTTCAGCTGCAGGGACTGGCAGACTAGTAAGGATCAAGTGAAAGATGAACGGAGCAAAGTACTGAGAGATCCTTGATGAAAACCTGCTCCAGAGCCCTCAGGACCTCAGACTGGGTTGAAGATTCACCTACCAACAGATCACCGACCCTAAGCACACTGCCAAGATAACGCTTCGGGACAAGTCTCTGAATGTCCTTGAGTGGCCCAGCCAGAGCCCGGACTTGAACCCGATCGATCATCTCTGGAGAGACCTGAAAATACCTGTGCAGTGACGCTCCCCATCCAACCTGACAGAGCATGTGAGGATCTGCAAAGAAGAATGGAAGAAATTCCCCAAATACAGGTGTGCCAAGCTTGTAGAGTCACACCCAAGAAGACTTGAGGCTGTAATCGGTGCCCAAGGTGTAAACAGTCTGAATACTTATGTACATGTAATATGTCAGTTGTTGTTTTTTTATACATTTGCAAACATTTCTAAAAACTTGTTTTTGCTTTGTCATTATGGGTTATTGTGTGTAGATTGATGCGGAAAAATAAGAATTTAATCCATTTTAGAATAAGGCTGTAACGTAACAAAATGTGGAAAAATGCCATGCTGTGTGAAGTCTAGACTATATATGGAGAATGCATACCAACAAAGCAGGCCAGGTACTTCACACAGGTGTTAGTTGTTATAACAACTCATAAGCATTTCCACATGTCTCCTGTGCATTGAGGAGTATTCCTAACTGACTTGTAGCTTAGGGCTGGGTCGGTGAGAAAAATTAAGTACCACATTAGCTATGAGACCTTGGGGAAATTCACCCCCGTTTGATTCAGGTTGCGTACCAAATTAGTGCACAAATTTTGACAAGAACTCTATGGGCCCTGGTAACCTCAGTGACTTTTCCTCATATGAAGAGATAAGACATTGACAGTGACAGGACTAGGGTTCCCACCCGAATAATGACATTGACACACCACACATACACGCCACAAGCACAAGGTAAGCCTCTAAACCTGCTCAGCGTGTTTAAATAAAGCCAGTGTGTTGGAGGGACCAGGTGCCTGGGGGGCAGAGCACACAAACACATCCTTCCCATTCCCCTTTGTCACGCTGAATGACTTGGTTTTAAAAAGAGGGGAAAGTCTGTCAATGGTCATTGAGCCTCTATTGTTTCCTGTAGGGCTTAGAAAGAAGGATAGAGTTTCTATGGCGATAGCTCTATATCTCTTCATTCTGAATCGCTGTCCTACACTTGAACTTTCTCTCCATATCTGTCTCACAGCATGTTCGTTGCCACAGTTACTTACCACTACCGTACCACAAATGCTTGACGATGCATAGTGCCAACTGTTTCAGCATGACAATGCCCCGTGCACAAAGTGAGGTCCATACAGAAATGGTTTGTTGAGATCAGTGTGGAAGAACTTGACTGGCCTGCCCTGACCTCAACCCCATCGAACACCTTTGGGATGAATTGGAACGCCGACCGCGAGCCAGATCTAATCGCCCAACATCATTGCCCAACCTCACTAATGCTCTTGTGGCTGAATGGAAGAAAGTCCCCGCCGCAATGTTCCAACATCTAGTGGAAAGTCTTCCCAGAAGAGTGGAGGCTGTTATAGCAGCAAAGGTGGGAACCAACTCCATATTAATGCCCATTATTTTGGAATGAGATGCTTGGCGAGCAGGTGTCCACATACTTTTGCTAATGTAGTGTACCTTGCAGGTCGAAGTTCAGTCAACTAAAATAATGTTTTGAAAAATTTGCATAAGCTTTTCAAATTCAGCTTTTAGATAATCAAATAAAAACAATGCAAAGAGAAAAATAATAACACAATAAATAAATACACAATGAATAATGATAACTTGGCTATAAACACGGGGTACCAGTACCGAGTCGATGTGTGAGGTAATTGAGGTAGATATGTACATATAGGTAGGGATAAAGTGACTAGGCAACAGGATAGATAATATACAGTAGCAGCAGCGTATGTGATGAGTCAAATGAGTTAATGTAAAAAGGGTCAATGCAGATAGTTAACCAATAGCTACCCGGACAATATAACAAACAATTTAGCAGTCTTATGGCTTGGGGGTAGAAGCTATTCAGGGTTCTGTTGGTTCCAGACATGGTGCATCGGTACCGCTTCCCATGTGAGAGCAGACAAAATGGTCTATGACTTGGGTGGCTGGAGTCTTTGACAATTTTTAGGGTCTTACCCTGACACCACTTGGTATAGAGGTCCTGGATGGCAGGGAGCTCGGCCCCAGTGATGTACTAGGCTGTACGCACTACCCTCTGTATCGCAGTTGCCATACCAAGCGAGTCAAGATGCTCTCAATGGTGTAGCTGTATAACGTTTTGACGATCTGAGGGCCCATGACGAATCTATTCACCCTCCTGAGGGGAAAGAGGCGCTGTAGTGACTTCTTCACGACTGTGTTGGTGTGTGTGGACCATGATAATTTCTTAGTGATGTTGCCACCGAGGAACTTGAAGCTCTGAGAGAGTGCGAGAGGGACGAGAGAGAGAGAGATTGCCAGAGAGAAAGTGAGAGAGAGAGAGAGAGAGAGAGAGAGAGAGAGAGAGAGAGAGAGAGAGAGAGAGAGACAGAGAGACAGAGAGACAGAGAGAAAGACAGGGAGGAGAGAGACAACGCCAACTGAAATTCCTGTCCCCTAATGGGGACTAACACTCAGGCACACAGACAATACGTGACCTTTCTGACGAGACGGGCAAGCATTCAACGGCACGATTTACCAAACACAATCGGCACTCTTATGTAAGAAGCTGTGGGTGAACATGGTCTGTATGTACACTGTAGAGAGTGCATACCTTTTCTCTAGCCCCTTGTCTTCTCAATATGATATAGGCACAGTAGGTTCAACTAATATTCTTGTCCCATGCTTTCACTAGCTTGATAAAGTTAAATAGACTTGATAATGAGTTTTGTGTGCATGTAGGCTTCGTTTGAATTTAGCCATAGTGGTAATAATAATAATAATAATACATGGGACTTAAAGAGTGCTTTTCAATTACCCAAAGTTGCTTTACAATGTAGAAATGAAACAAAAAAACAGAATTCAAAACAAAAACAACCTCAGACTAAAAAAAACATGAACAAAGAGAGGGGTGTACTGTATGGGGAGGGGACGCAAACCCGGTTTAGGGTAAGGTGCGGAATTGGTTTGGGTTAGATGCTGCTCAGTATGGTGGAGTAGGAGTGTCTTTGTAGTGTATTGCTTTGCTTGTATGTTTGTGTGTGTGTGTGTGTGCGTGTGTGTGGTGGCAATGTTGCGGAGGTGGAAGGTTGTGTGTTTGGGGGGAGGGATAAACAGCGATGTCGTCTTTGGTGAGGGTGGATTTGGTGCCAAAATGTGGGTCAGAGGTGGGTTAAGGAGGGATTTGGTGCTGAGGTAGATCTAGGTGTCATCGGCAAAACATTGGAAGTCAAGGTTGAAGTGACGGAGGATCCGACCAAGTGGGAGGTTTTTGATGAAGAAGAGTAAGGGATCCAGCACAGAGCCCTAGGGGACACCCTGTGTAACTATAGATGTAGATGATGAAGAGTAAGGGATCCAACATAGAGCCCTGTGGGACACCCTGTGTAACAGTAGATGTGATGATGAAGAGTAAGGGATCCAGCACAGAGCAGATGGCACCAGAGAGTTGGAGGGGGTCAACAGCTTTGATGTTGCGGAAAGAGATGAGGCGTTTGTCAGTGTTGTGTGGTGAGTATGAGGGAAGAGAGAAATGAAGGATCTTGTGGTCAGACAGTGGGAACAGGAAGTCTGGATGTTAGGATGAGACCAACAGAGCAGATGAGATCAAGTATGATATGAGTGGGAAAATTGACATGTTGGGTAATATTGAAACAGTCCAGATAAGGAATGAAATCAGAGGCAAGTATTGAGTTAGTGGTGCCAGTCTGTCTCTGGCTCTGCCAGCAGGGGGTTCGGTTTACCTGTTTGGCAAGGTATTGATGTGGCAGAAACATGCTGGCACCAGAGATGGTGTTTACCTATAGCATGCCTTACTAACCTGTACAGGCAATGTAACACCATATAAAGCTCCTTGTGACATAATGGGATAATGACAAGGATTTGCATATAATGTAAACGCAACATGTAAAGTGTTGGTCCCATGTTTCATGAGATGAAATAAAAGATACCAGAAAAAGCTTATTTCTCACAAATTTTGTGCACACATTTGTTTACATCCCTGCTAGTGAGCATTGCCAAGAAAATCCATCCACCTGACAGGTGTGGGATATCAAGAAGCTAATAACACAACATGATCATTACACAGGTGCACCTTGTGCTGGGGACAATAAAAGGCCACTTTAAAATGTGCAGTTTTGTCACACAACACAATGCCATAGATATATCAAGTTTTGAGGGAGTGTGCAATTACCATGCTGACTGCAGAAATGTCCACCAGAGCTGTTGCCAGAGAATTTAATGTTTATTTTGCTACCATAAGCCGCCTCCAACGTAGTTTCTGAGAATTTGCCAGTACGTCCAACAGGCCTCAGACCACGTACATGTCGTCGTGTGAGCGAGCGGTTTGCTGATGTCAACATTGTGAACAGAGTGCCCCATGGTGGTGGTGGGGTTATGGTATGGGCAGGCATAAGCTACGGACAACGAAGACAATTGCATTTTATCAATGGCAATTTGAATGCACAAAAATACCGTGACGATATCCTGGTGCCCATTGTGAGGCCCATTTTCTTGGGGGTATCTGTGACCAACATATGCATATCTGTATTCCCAGTAATGTGAAATCCATAGATTAGGACCTAATTTATCTATTTAAATTGATTGATTTCCTCATATGAACTATATCTCAGAAAAAATAAATGTTGCATGATGCGTTTATATTTTTGTTCAGTATATAAACATTGTGTATGTGTTCTGGCGTTGTCGTGCCCTCTTCACAAATGTGTTGGTGTGTTTGGACCATGATAGATCCTTAGTGATGTGGATACAGAGGAACTTGAAGCTCCGCAAAACCCCCGTCAATGTGAATGGGGGTGTGCTTACAATGTGAATGTGGGTGTGCTTAGCCCTCCGTTTCCTGTAGTCCACAACCAGCTCCTTTGTCTAACTGACGTTGAGGGTGAGGTTGTTGTCCTGGCACCACATTGCCAGGTCTCTGACCTCTTCCCTATAGGCGGTCTTCTTCGTCGTCGGTGATCAGTCCTACTACCGTTGTCTTCAAACTTAATGTTGGTTTTGGAGTCGTGCGCGACCACGCAGTCGTGGGTGAACAGGGAGTACATGAGGGGACTAAGCACCCAGACGAGATCAAGTGTGTGTCCCTTGATATGAGTGGGAAAATTGACATGTTGGGTAATATTGAAACAGTCCAGACAAGCAATGAAATCAGAGGCAAGTATTGAGTTAGTGGTGCCAGTCTGTCTCTTCCTGAGGAGCCACCGTGTTGATGGTCAGCGTGGCGGATGTGTTGTTTCCTACTCTCACCACCTGTGGTCGGCCCGTCAGGAAGTCCAGGATCCAGTTGCGGAGGGAGGTGTTCAGTCCCAGGGACCTTAGCTTAGTGATGAGCTTTGATGGCACTGTGGTGTAGTTAATAAACCGCATTCTCACGTAGGTGTTCCTTTTGTTCAGATGGGAAAGGGCAGTGTGGTGTGAACGATTGCGTCATCTGTGGATCTGTTTGGGCGTTATGCAAATTGGAGTGGACCCAGGGCGTCTGGGATGATGGTGTTTATGTGAGCCATGACCAGCCTTTCAACGCATTTCATGGCTACAGGTGTGAGTGCATGGGACGATAGTCATTTAGACTGGTTACGTTAGCGTTCTTGGGCACAGGGACTATGGTGGTCTGCTTGAAACATGTAGGTATTACATACTGGGTCAGGGAGAGCTTCTACATCGTTTTACATTAATTTACTGACTTTATTTATTTATTTATTTTTCACCTTTATTTAACCAGGTAGGTCAGTTGAGAACAAGTTCTCATTTGCAACTGCGACCTGACTTGCCTAGTTAAATAACAGTTAAATGAATGAATATTTTTTAATACCACACAAATTATCGAAATGGCAGGCTACTTTGACACTGACAAACTGAGAATCTGAGATCAATAAAAACTACTTTGCCTTGAATCCACCAATAGCCTAGGCGTAGGTCTGTGGAGACACACATATGAGGAGGAAATCTTTCCAGTTTCACTGACTCACCCATTGAAGCGCAGCTCACTCACTGGCGATGACCGATGCGCTCGAGCCAAAAGCTTTGTAAAACAATGCTGTTCACTGAATAGGCTTATTTGGAAGTTGATCAAATATTTTGGTAGCCTACAGAGAGATTAGTCTTCTCTTTTCATCAGAAGCCATTTGTATTTGAAATATTGCGAAAGTCCTGTTTTGGCTGCATGGTGTTCACTGACAGATTTGAACCACTGCGTCTGGCCCTGCGGCCTTGTGAATGTTAACCTATTTAAAGGTCTTACTCACATCGGCTACTTAGAGTGTGATCACACAGTCTTCCAGAACAGCTGGTGCTCTCACGCATGGTTCAGTGTTGCTTGCCTCAAAGTGAGCATAGAAGGAAATTAGCTTGTCTGGTAGGCTTGTGTCACTGGGCAACTCGTTGCTGGGTTTTCCTATGTAATCCGTAAGAGTTTGCAAGCCGTGCCACATCCGATGAGTGTTAGAGCCAGTGTAGTATTGACGCTTTGCCTGTTTTATGGTTCGTCGCTATAACGATACAAGGCGAGACCCAGATGCAGACACAGGAGGCAGATGGTTAGAGCTCCGATATTTATTATAATAAAGGGAATAGGTAAAGGGCAGGTCAGGGACAGGCAATAGTTCATCAACCAGATCAGAGTCCGATCAGTACAGTGGAACAAGCAGTCTCGTGGTCAGGGTAGGCAGGGGTTAAAAAAACAGGGCTGAGTCCAAGACGGTACAAGATGGCAGGCAGGCTCAAGGTCCAGACAGGCAGAATGGTCAGACAGACGGGCTCGGTGTCAGGGCAGGCAAAGGGGCAGAACCGGGAGGACTAGAACGACAGAGATCAGGAACAAAAGGAGCTAGGAAAAACACACTGGTTGACTTGGCAAGACAAGACGAACAGGCACAGAGAGACAGAGAACAGAAGGAATAAATACACAGGGGAGACACCTGGAGGGGGTGGAAACAAGCACAAGGACAGGTGAAACAGATCAGGATGTGAAAGTCGCAGGATTTCTTATAAGTGTCCGGGTTAGTGTCCCGCTCCTTGAAAGCGGCAGCTCTAGTCTTTAGCTCAGTGCGGATGTTGCCAGTAATCCATGGCTTTTGTTTTGGGATATACAGTGGGGAGAACAAGTATTTGATACACTGCCGATTTTGCAGGTTTTCCTACTTACAAAGCATGTAGAGGTCTGTAATTTTTATCATAGGTACAAAAATCCAGAAAATCACATTGTATGATTTTTAAATAATTAATTTGCATTTTATTGCATGACATAAGTATTCGATCACCTACCAACCAGTAAGAATTCCGGCTCTCACAGACCTATTAGTTTTTCTTTAAGAAGCCCTCCTGTTCTCCACTCATTACCTGTATTATCTGCACCTGTTTGAACTCGTTACCTGTATAAAAGACACCTGTCTACACACTCAATCAAACAGACTCCAACCTCTCCACAATGGCCACAATGGCCAAGACCAGAGAGCTGTCTTGGCCATCAGGGATAAAATTGTAGACCTGCACAAGGCTGGGATGGGCTACAGGACAATAGGCAAGCAGCTTGGTGAGAAGGCAACAACTGTTGGCACAATTATTAGAAAATTGAAGAAGTTCAAGATGACGGTCAATCTCCCTCGGTCTGGGGCACCATGCAAGATCTCACCTCGTGGGGCATCAATGATCATGAGGAAGGTGAGGGATCAGCCCAGAACTACATGGCAGGACCTGGTCAATGACCTGAAGAGAGCTGGGACCACAGTCTCAAAGAAAACCATTAGTAACACACTACGCCGTCATGGATTAAAATCCTGCAGCTCACGCAAGGTCCCCCTGCTCAAGCCAGCGCATGTCCAGGCCCGTCTGAAGTTTGCCAATGACCATCTGAATGATCCAGAGGAGGAATGGGAGAAGGTCATGTGGTCTGATGAGACAAAAATAGAGCTTTTTGGTCTAAACTCCACTCGCCGTGTTTGGAGGAAGAAGAAGGATGAGTACAACCCCAAGAACACCATCCCAACCGTGAAGCATGGAGGTGGAAACATCATTCTTTGGGGATGCTTTTCTGCAAAGGGGACAGGACGACTGCACCGTATTGAGGGGAGGATGGATGGGGCCATATATCGCGAGATCTTGGCCAACAACCTCCTTCCCTCAGTAAGAGCATTGAAGATGGGTCGTGGCTGGGTCTTCCAGCATGACAACGACCCGAAACACACACCCAGGGCAACTAAGGAGTGGCTCCGTAAGAAGCATCTCAAGGTCCTGGAGTGGCCTAGCCAGTCTCCAGACCTGAACCCAATAGAAAATCTTTGGAGGGAGCTGAAAGTCCGTATTGCCCAGCGACAGCCCCGAAACCTGAAGGATCTGGAGAAGGTCTGTATGGAGGAGTGGGCCAAAATCCCTGCTGCAGTGTGTGCAAACCTGGTCAAGAACTACAGGAAACGTATGATCTCTGTAATTGCAAACAAAGGTTTCTCTACCAAATATTAAGTTCTGCTTTTCTGATGTATCAAATACTTATGTCATGCAATAAAATGCAAATTAATAACTTAAAAATCATACAATGTGATTTTCTGGATTTTTCTTTTTTAGATTCCGTCACTCACAGTTGAAGAGTACCTATGATAAAAATTACAGACTTCTAAATGCTTTGTAAGTGGGAAAACCTGCAAAATCGGCAGTGTATCAAATACTTGTTCTCCCCACTGTATACGTACGGTCACTGTGGGGTCGACGTCGTAGTCAATGCACTTATTAGCGTGTCACTGGTACTTCCTGTTTGAGTTTTTGCTTGTAAGCAAGAATCAGAAGGACAGAGTTATGGTTAGATTTGCCAAATGGAGGGCAAAGTGAGAGCTTTGTATGCGTCTCCGTGTGTGGAGTAGAGGTGATCTAGAGTTTTTTTCGCCTCTAGCTGCACAGGTGACATGCAGGTAGAAATTAGGTCAAACAGAGTTAAGTTTTCCTTCATTACAATCAATGGGCACTAGGGGTTCTGCTACTGGATGAGCATTTTCTTGTTGGCTTATGGCCTTATTGTCACAAACTTGGGTATTGAGAGACCAAGACGCAGCGCAGGGATAGTTCAATTTTTTTTTATTATACTACGTATAACATAACTCAAATGACGAACTCATACACGAAACAAAACACGATATACAAACGTCTCGTTTTACAAAAAACAAACACGAATGAATAGACGTAAATTATAAAACACACTACGTTACCCGTGACTGGAGGAATAACGACCCACACAAAGGTGTAGGACATACAGACACATATAGGATCCCTAATTAGAAAAAATGCAGTGCAGCTGCCTCTAATTAGGGATCCAACCCAAAACCCACACAGAAACAGAAAGGAATAGAAACTGTCAGACTCTGACCATGGCTACATAGAGAAGCAAATAGGCTTCTCTATGGCAAGAGCCTGACAGTACCCCCCCCCCCCCCCCCCCCCCCAAGGCGCGGACTCCCGGACGCCAACAACAAAACACAACTACATGGGGGGGGTCAGGGAGGGAAGATTAGCTCGTCGGTGGCGGTTCTGGCTTCGGCGACATTGAGAGCCTCCTCCCATGCCCCTTCCTTATGCCCGGCCATGGAGCTGGGCAATTTACCGGGCCCGGACTTGGCACCGGTGAGGCCAACGGCTCCGGCCATGGAGCTGGGCAATTTGCCGGACCCGGACTGGGCACCGGTGGAGCAAACGGCTCCAGCCCTGGAGCGGGGCAAGGAACCGGGCCCGGACTGGGCACCGGTGGGGTAAACGGCTCCGGCCATGGAGCGAGAGAAACAACCGGGCCTGGACTGGGCACCGGTGGGGCAAACGGCTCCGGCCATGGAGCTGGGCAATTTACCGGACCCGGACTGGGCACCGGTGGAGCAAACGGCTCCGGCCATGGAGCGGGGAAGACAACTGGACCAGGGATGGGCACCGGTGGGGTAAACGGCTCCGGCCATGGACCCGAGCAGACAGCTGGACCAGGATTGGGTACCGGTGGAGCGGACTGCTCTGGCACTGGAGTGGAGCAGACGTCTGGACACGGATTGGGTACCGGTGGAGCGGACTGCTCTGGCACTGGAGCGGAGCAGACGGCTGGACCCGGATTGGGTACCGGTGGAGCAGACTGCTCTGGCACTGGAGCGGAGCAGATGGCTGGACCCGGATTGGGCTCCGGTGGAGCTGACTGCTCTGGCACTGGAGCGGAGCAGATGGCTGGACCCAGATTGGGTTCCGGTGGAGCGGACCGCTCTGGCACTGCAGCGGAGCAGACGGCTGGACCCGGAATGAGCACCGGGGGAGCGGACTGCTCTGGCTCTGGAGCGGAGCAGACGGCTGGACCCGGAAAGGGCACCGGTGGAGCGGACTGCTTTGGCTCAGGAGCGGAGCAGACGGTTGGACCCGGATTGGGCACCGGTGGAGCGGACTGCTCAGGCTCGTGAGCGGAGCAGACGGCCGGACCCAGAATGGGCACCGGTGGAGCGGACTGCTCTGGCTCAAGAGCGGAGCAGACGGCCAACCCCGGGCTGAGCACCGTAGCTGGAGGTTCCAGGCCTTGGGCTGTGGCTGGAGGCTCTGGGTTGCTGACCTTCGCTGGAGGTTACGGGTTGCGGACCTTCGCTGTAGGTTCTGGGCTGCGGACCTTCGCTGGAGGCTCAGGGTTGCTGACCTTCGCTGGAGGTTCCGAGCTGCGGACCTTCACTGGAGGTTCCGGGCTGCGAACCTTGGCTGGAGGTGCCCGTCTGTCCCATAGCCTCAGCACTAGTGCCCGTCGGCGCTCGAAGTCCTTCTCCTCCTCTATCTCCCGTAGGAATAGGTCCTTCTGGGCCTCCAGTGGAAGCGCAACCCAGGCTCTCCACCACCTCGTCTGCTCCTCCTCCGGGTGTTTATGAAATACCTCGGGCTTCTCCCGATCCTGAATCGTGGGCAGACGAAGTGGTGTGCGATCCCCTTCCTTCAGCCTCTCCGGGCTCTGGCTGCGCACCGATGGTGTGGTGCTCGAAGCCACGACGGACCTTCGTTGGCTCCGGGATGGCGCTGGACGTACCGGACTGAGGAGGCGCACCGGTGGAGCGGACTGCTCCGGTACGGGAGTAGAGTAGGCGGCCGGACCCGGACTGGGGATGCTCACCATGGGCCCCTTTAACGCCAGCTCCGTCCTTTCCTTCTCCATTTTTCTCCATTGCTCCATAAACCTTCCACGGTCCTCTGGCTCCACCCTAGGCCACGTGGGAAATGGTACTGGCGCTACCTCCTCCGCCTCCTCTGAGTCCATCTCGAACCCCCCAAGGAGTTCCGTGTCCGTATGCCGACGCGGGGCAATCGCTCTCTCCGTCTCTCGCCAGTTGCGCTGCTTGGTCTCAAGGTGGTGGGTCGTTCTGTCACAAACTTGGGTATGGAGAGACCAAGACGCAGCGCAGGGATAGTTCGACATTTGTTTATTAGACTACGTATAACATAACTCAAATGACGAACTCATACACAAAACAAAACACGTTATACAAACGTCTCGTTTTACAAAAAAACAAACACGAATTAATAGACGTAAATTTTAAAACACACTACGTTACACGTGACTGGAGGAATATGCGGTGCAGCTGCCTCTAATTAGGGATCCAACCCAAAACCCACACAGAAACAGAAAGAAAAAGAAACTGTCAGACTCTGACCATGGCTACATAGAGAAGCAAATAGGCTTCTCTATGGCCAGAGCCTGACACTTATATAACTCGTTGAGTGTGGACTTAGTGCCAGCATCGGTTACCTTATTTCTACACATTCCATTGGTTCACATTTGCTACTGACAGAATACAGTACATGTCACTATCTGAAATGCAAGGATTTTTCTGCCATTGAAATCCTTGGGCGGGCCGGGTAAAACTTTATATATACATTTTCAGGATGGATAAACATTTTGTGTAAACGTAAATTACTAAAACCAGATATAAAGTATGTAGAAAAAGATAGTGGACCTATATCTTTTTTTAAATAATATAATCTTTAACAACTAACAATCACCAAAATAGAAGCTAGACTGTCAGGGAGAATAAAAAATTATAAAAAAGAGTAATTTATTGAAAAATCTCCAAACAATTAATTTAGCAGTATTAATTTTGTTATTATGTTTAAACAAAAATACACAGCATTATCCATGGCGAAATGCATAAAATTGCAGGAAATAAAAATTTAAACTGCAAAAATTGTTCTCATAATTGTATAAATGAAGGAAATTGGCTTAATAATGTAAACATTTCTCTACACCACCAAGATGGTGGCCATTACGTGGCGCCCATTGTCACACCCCTTGCCACCCAATACCTAAGCCCCTTTATAACCCAGAAAAAAAACATAAATTTAATGACTGAAAAGCAGTGTAAATCATCTGAGTAGGTTTCCTTTAAAGTTTCTGTTAACCTAACATAGCAGGCGTAAATGAAACGCCTGAAACTAGATCCCAGAAAAACTGGACTTGACGAAAGGAAAGGCAGAAGTCGCGTCACATGCTCTCTTCCCATTTCCCCTGAAAATCGGAACATCCGGCACAGGCTAGATGAGCCTACACAGAAACTATCATCAATCATTGTTCTAATTTGAGAAAATAACACATTCATGATTTCTCTTTCTGATCATGAATAACTGTCTCAGGGCATATTTTCCTTACTTGTTACTAATTGTAATCTATATGACATAGGCCTATAGGCTAAATAGAAATGTGTACAAAATGTCTCAAGTTCTAAGGTGTCAAAAATCATCTGGGAAAACTAGTACACTTGCTGCAACTGGGCCAGATTCCCTACACACCACAACACACAATTCACTGACCCGACTACACTAGTCATAGGGTTTTTCCACAGCAGCACTGGTGAAAGCACTAGTGTTACTTCTGTTAACCAATCGTTGGTTACCTTCTCTAGGTTGGCTGGCCTTGCCGCTCCACTCCAGGGGGTAGTCCAGGTTAGCCATGGCCTGGGTTATCTTCTCATCCATCTCCCTGAGACGACACTCCACCTGTGGATCAGGCCTGGGTCTCCCACCTCTACCCCCCTCCTCCTCCTGGTCTGTCAGCCCCAGATAGTGCTCCTCTTCTGGACCAGAGTTCCTGTCACCCTCCCTGTCTCCCTCCGCTGGAGCTGTTGAGACCCTCCTCAGAACCTCCAGGTGGCTCTGGGGACTCAGACAGTCGCTGTTGGCTAGCAGGTACTCGGCCACTTCCTGCGCCAAATCTCGGACGTACTTCAGGGAGGCCCCGCCTCCACATGGCTTGGCTCCTCCATCTGTGTGGCGATACACTGTGACAGAGGCGGTCTCTTGGAGGTCGTGACCTGTGTAGGAGAGGAGAGGATAAAATATGACAACAATACGGTGCCACTCCCGATGAGACTGCTGACATTGACCCTGTCTTAATATGGACACTGTACAGCAATAACAGTTTTCTGCTCCCAAACATCATTTCTATTGAAGTTTGTGACACAGCAACATGGAGGGTCTTTATTAGGTTAGGCAAACTGCTGCTATCTACTGATTTATTACAATCCCTGTTATGTTGACCTGAAATGAGAATAAAAGAGGAACTAATGATAACTGGAAGTCAGTGACCCTGTATCAAAGTAAGGATTTTGTTCTAACCCAGTCAGTAGAATTCAAGCAAAAGGATTAAACACATGCTATGTTGTTGTTGCCATGCTATGTTGTTGTCTTAGGTATTTTTAATTTAAAGCCCACATCCCCGCAGGAGGCCTTTTGCATTTTGGAATGTTATTGCTAATAAGAATTTGTTCTTAACTGACTTGCCTAGTTAAATAAAGGTTGAAAAAAAAAATCTCTGTGTGAGACAGTCAGACTGATCTGGGACCAGTGGACACTACAGGCGGTGGGACTCACCAGGAACTGTGAAGCAAAGAGACTCTCCATCCTCCACTCTCTTAGCTACAGTAACATGGGCTAGTCTGGAACCTTCTAGAAGCACATAGAACTCTGTCTGTTCTGGTTCCGATTCCAGATCTGGGACCTGCAACACAGCACAAACCTCCACCTGGCCCTGAGGAGAGAGAGAGACAGAGAGAGAAAGAGCAAGAGAGAGAGAAAGAAAGAGACAGACAGACAGACAGACAGACAGACAGACAGACAGACAGACAGACAGACAGACAGACAGACAGACAGACAGACAGACAGACAGACAGACAGACAGACAGACAGATAGAGCGAGAGAGAGAGAGAGAGAGATCGATAGCAAGAGAGAGAAATAGAGAGCGCGAGAGAGAGAGAGAGACAGAGCGAGAGACAGAGCGAGAGAGAGAGCGAGAGAGAGCAAGAGAGAGCGAGAGAGAGAGAGAGCGAGAGAGAGAGAGAGAGCGAGAGCAAGAGCAAGAGAGAGATAGAGCGAGAGAGAGATAGAGAGAGACAGAGAGACAGAGAGAGAGAGAGAGAGAGAGAGAGAGAGAGAGAGAGAGAGAGAGAGAGAGACAGAGAGACAGAGAGAGAGAGAGAGACAGAATGACAGACAGAGAAAGAGAGAGAGAGAGAGGGAGAAAGAGACAGAGTGAGAGAGAGACAGAGAGAGCGAGAGAGAGAGAGAGACAGAGACAGAGCGAGAGAGAGACAGAGAGAGCGAGAGAGAGCGAGAGAGAGTGAGAGAGAGCAAGAGAGAGAGAGAGAGAGCAAGAGCAAGAGAGAGATAGAGCGAGAGAGAGATAGAGAGAGACAGAGACAGAGAGACAGAGAGAGAGCGAGAGAGAGGGAGAGAGAGAGAGAGTGAGAGATAGAGCGAGAGACAGAGCAAGAGATAGAGCGATAGCAAGAGAGAGAAATAGAGAGCGCGAGAGAGAGACAGAGAGAGAGAGAGAGAGAGAGAGAGAGAGAGAGACAGACAGACAGACAGACAGACAGACAGACAGACAGACAGACAGACAGACAGACAGACAGACAGACAGACAGACAGACAGACAGAGGGAGAGAGAGAGAGATGGGGGGGACATGATTTAACTGTGTGAAATTATTCATTGGTTTTCTAACAAGAGAGAAGAACAAAGGAAAGGAGAAGAAGATGAACAGCCAATCAACACATTCCTGTGACTGTTCATCAAGGCCACCATTCATAACCTACTTACTACTACCTCCCCTCTCTGAACAACCATAATAATGCAACGCTGGAGAATTCAAGCAAAAGGATTAAACACTTTCTCTTGCTTGTCTGAAAGGTTCTTTTCTACTCTTCCTCACGCTAAAGCCTTTTGATTATTTTCACTCATTTTCAGACATTTCCTCCATTTCCTGGGCCCTTCAGAGCTAATGATGGAGGAAGAGAGGGATAGAGAGGACTGAGAGAAAGAGGTAGAGAGGGGGAGAGAGAGAGATACACCCCTCCTTCATCTCTCACTGTTGGAATGCTCCACTCCTCCACCCATATTTCACCCAGCAGAGCAAACTGCCTCTTCAGCTACAACTCAAAGACAAGCTATCCCTCGCTTTCTCTCTTCTTTATCCTGAACTCTCCACCTCTCCTTGACAAATCTCTGTTGATTGATTCTTCTGTCCTTCACACTAATTTTTCCCACACTTTCTCCATCTCTCACTCTCTCACCCCCCTCTCTCACTCTACCCATCTTGCTCTTTTTATCACACTCTTCTTTCTCTCACTCCTTCCGCGCTCTCTCTCGCCCTCCTTCACGTGGGGGATTTTGTTTCCTTCCATAATTAGTATCGGTGGAGGCCTCTCTCTGAAGACGAGGAGGGTGGGATACAAATGACAGTTATAACCTGATACCCACATGAAAGACGCCCAATCACGCGGCTGTATAGTCGGTGGAAATGTTGAGGACGGACAGACGGATCAACACGTCACAGAGACTAGCCCTAGGAGTTATACACTGAGCGTTGGTGATCTTTGACAATACTTTCCCACAGAGCACGCACACACACACACACAGCATTATGAAAAACAACAACATAGGCCTGGCTGGCTATAAGGTCCGAGCTATTTGATTGCTCACTGACCCCCAGATACAGGCTATTGAACCAAGGAAAATGTAACGGACCAATAACAACACAAAGGAAACCACACTTTAATATTTCAGCATGGCTGTTTTTGCATGGCTGTTTTCCATAAGTAATAATCTGTCTATGAAGGAGGAATCACAATGAACTCCACCATAAAATGGGAAATCCCCCAAGCACAAATGACAGCGAACAAGAAAATAAAACACAGTCGTTAGGTCATCAATCAAAATGTGATATCTTATCCGCTTACACTGAATATACAAAAGTATGCGGACACCACTTCAAATTAGTGCATTCGGCGATTACAGCCACACCCGTTGCTGACAGGTGTATCAAATCGAGCACATAGCCATGCAATGTCCATAGAGAAACATTGGCTGTAGAATGGCCTTACTGAAGACCTTGGTGACTTTCAACGTTGCAACGTCATAGGATGCCACCTTTCAAACAAGTCATTTGGTCACATTTCTGCCCTGCTTGAGCTGCCCCGGTTCACTGTAAGTGTTGTTATTGTGAAGAGGAAACGTCTAGGAGCAACAACGGCTCAGCCGCAAAGTAGTAGGCCACACAAACTCACAGAGCGGGACTGCTGGATGCTGAAGTGCGTAAAGCGTAATAATCGTCTGTCCTCGGTCGCAACACTCACCACCGAGTTTCACCACTGCCTCTGGAAGAAACGTCAGCACAAGCCTAAGATCACCATGCGCAATGCCAAGCGTCGGCTGGAGTGGTGCAAAGCTTGCCGCCATTGGACTCTGGAGCAGTGGAAACGCATTCTCTGGAGTGATAAATGACGCTTCCCCATCTGGCAGTCCGACGGACGAAACTGGGTTTGGCAGATGCCAGGAGAACGCTACCTGCCCCAATGCATAGTGGCAACTGTAAAGTTTGGTGGAGGAGTAATATTGGTCTGGGTTGTTTTTCATAGTTTGGGCTAGGCCCCTTAGTTCCAGTGAAGGGACATTTTAACGCTACAGCATTCTAGACAATTCGGTGCTTCCAACTTTGTGGCAACAGTTTGGGGAAGGCCCTTTCCTGTTTCAGCATGACAATGCCCCGTGCATAAAGCGAGGTCCATACAGGAATGGTTTGTCAAGATCGGAGTGCAAGAACTTGACTGGCCTGCACAAAACCCTGACCTCAACCCCATCGAACACCTTTGGGATGAATTGGAACGCCGACTGCGAGCCAGGCCATTAGCGCCCGACCTCACTAATGCTCTTGTGTCTGAATGGAAGCAAGTCCCTGCAGAAATGTTCCAACATCTAGTGGATAGCCTTCCCAGAAGGGTGTATGTAGGCTGTTATAGCAGCAAAGGGGGGACCAACACCATATTAATGCCCATGATTTTGGAATGAGATGTTGGAGCAGGTGTACATACTTTGATCATCTAGTGTATGTTATCAACAGTAAGATAGACACTAACCACTTCAGCATAACCACCCAACACTAAATCTATTGAATGGGAACAA
This sequence comes from Thymallus thymallus, assembly GCA_023634145.1. Lineage (NCBI taxonomy): Eukaryota > Metazoa > Chordata > Actinopteri > Salmoniformes > Salmonidae > Thymallus > Thymallus thymallus. The sequence goes on along the minus strand of CM042403.1, from coordinate 12,425,501 downwards.
GGAAGAGGAAGGCAATATGAAGGAGTGCTTGAGAGGCAGAAACAAGTGTTTTGACCTGCAACTGATAAGAAAAAGATAACCCTTCTTTCTAGTTTAGTTTGATAAGACCTGATTCACAGAGGGTGTGTCGGACACTGTCCTTATTAAGTTCTGAGGGACAGAAGACGGTGAGAGGGTAGGGTGGCAGAAAAACTTTCCTATTGTGTGTGTGTGTGTGTGTGTGTGTGTGTGTGTGTGTGTGTGTGTGTGTGTGTGTGTGTGTGTGTGTGTGTGTGTGTGTGTGTGTGTGTGTGTGTGCGTGTCTGTGTCTGTGTCTGTGTGTGTGTGTGTGTGTGTGTGTGTGTGTGTGTGTGTGTGTGTGTGTGTGTGTGTGTGTGTGTGCGCGTGTGCGTGTGTGTGTGTGAGAGAGAGAGAGAGAGAGAGAGAGAGAGTGTATGTGAGAGAGGGAGAGAGAGAGAGTGTGTGTGTGTTTGTGTGTGTGAAAGAGGGTAGGGTGGCAGACTGACGTCACAGCGTTGATCCATAGCCTTTGCTCTGCTCCAGCCTCCAGGCCTGCCACTTCATTAAGCTGTGACGCTGTGACACAGTCAGATCGAGTGACACACTGAATTATTACCGGTGAACTCACCTCCACTCCCTGGAAGGTGTGAGGGTTTAGACCTTGTCCCAAACGGGATCATTATGGAATAAGAAAGATGGTGGGGACGGAACCCCATAAAAATGGTCACTTCAGCTGAAGATAGCTCTAATCAAATCAAATCACGTTATTTGTCACATGCTTCGTAAACAACAGGTGTAGACTAACAGTGAAACGCTTACTTGTAGGCCCTTCCCAAAAACGAGGGGAAAAAAATAAATACATAATGAGTAGTGATAACTTGGCGATATACACAGGGTACCAGTACCGAGTCAATGTGTAAGGTATGAGGTAATTGAGTTAGATATGTACATATAGTAGGGGTAAAGTGACTAGGCAACAGGGTAGATAATATACAGTAGCATCACATGAGTCAAAAGAGTCCATGCAAAAGGGTCAATGCAGATAGTACAGGTAGCTATTGGTTAACTATTCAACTAACTACTTAGCAGACTTATGGCTTGGTGTAGAAGCTCTTAATTTACGCCCAAGAAGACGCTTGAGGGTAAATGCTGAATGAAGATTGTTTTTCTGTGGCAGTCTTCCTTGTATAGCCTATTTTTCAAAACAAAGGCAAAACAAAGCCCTTAACCAACATGACTTTTAACTAACATGACTTGTAACTAACATGACTTTTAACCAACATGACTTTTAACTAACATGACTTTTAACTAACATTACTTTTAACTAACATAACTTTTAACCAACATGACTTGTAACTAACATGACTTTTAACCAACATGATTTTTAACTAACATGACTTTTAACTAATATGACTTTTAACCAACATGGCTTTTAACCAACTTTACTTTCAACCAACATGACTTTAAACTAACATGGCTTTTAACTAACATGACTTTTAACTAACATAACTTTTAACCAATATGACTTTAAGCCATCATGACTTTTAACTAACATGGCTTTTAACAAACATGAATTTTAACCAACATTACTTTTAACCAACATGACGTGTAACTAACATGGCTTTTTACAACATGATTTTTAACTAACATGACTTTTAACCAACATGACTTTTAACCAACATGACTTTTGACCAACATTACTTTTTATCAACATGACTTTTACCAACATTACTTTTACCAACATGATTTTAACCAACATGACTTTTAACCAACTTGACTTTTAACCAATATGACTTTAAACCAACATAACTTTTAACCAATATGACATTTAACCAACATTACTTTTTACCAACATGACTTTAACCTAATATGACTTTTAACTAACATGACTTTTAACTAACATGATTTTTAAACAACATTACTTTTAACATGGCTTGAATCTTCACCATTCTCTCATGACGGTGATGAAAACAACAACAGATAGGTCACGCCGACCCATTCATGGTTTCTAGGAAACCAGGAAACATCTTCCTCCTGAGTGATCTCTCTCCTGAGGGATTCATACGCACACACACAGGTGACGTCTAGGAAGCCAGCCTGATCTAGCCTACTGCAGCAACAACAACAACAACAACAACAAGATCAAAGCTCGGCAACAGGTGGCCTGAATACATGAGGTAGCCAAGTAGCCTCAAAACAAGAATGATACGAAAAACAGAAGCGGCATCTGATATGCTGGCAAAATTCAACTACACACACTACACACACACACACACACACAAGTGCACACACGCACACACCCATGCCTGGTCTAATTTCTATGGTCTTTGAATAATGTACAAGAACAACTGGTGGGTCTGTGTTCTATCGTTCACTTTGAAGTGTGTAGAAGATCTGAAGGGGACAAGCAGGTTCTAATCCTCTTATAGAATCATAACAGGACTGATCTGACTGGCCCTTTTTAAAAAACGAATGACTTCATGGAACAGCTTTGATCAAAGACCATCTGAGGCCACAGTGCTTAGAACTAAACTTTGTCCAACATAGAACTTGGCTCTGTGTAGATCAGTTGGTAGAGCATGGTGCTTTCAATGCAAAGGGTTGTGAGTTCGATTCCGGCTGGAACCACCCATATGTAAAATCTATGCCCACGTGACTGTTAGTCGCTTTGGATAAAAGCTTCTGCTAAATGTAATTTTTATTTATATATTTAACGCTGCCATTTCAATTACCATACCAACTTTAAGGACCTATACATGTACAATAGGCTTATATGGGTAGCCTACACACAAAGCATTTCAAGATTACTCAAAGACAATCAATCAAGCATGTAAAAAGTACCTTTAGAGGTGGGAAAATGTGCTGTGTCCTTTGAAATAATGTTAGGTGAAAAAATGTGAAATATTCAAAAGTCATGATATCATTCCAGAACGATGAGGGAGACACATGACGAGGCAAAAGGAACCGCGATGTACCGTACATTCCAGAATGTGAATCACTGTGAGGCCTTCATGGTGGGTGGCTGTGGGTGTCTGAGCGTCGGAAAAGAGAAACGTTACAGTACACAGCCCGTCAGCGAAGCTGCCTGAGCCGCATACCTCTGAACAAATCTAGCACACTAATGACCCATTAATGCAGACGTCAAACTGACTGACTAAAACTCTCATGGCATCGTAAGCATTTCTCACAGATTATAGGGATTTACGGCCATGGATTCTTTGTTACATAATGTGCAAGAGTAGCCTGAATTGCTGTGCAAACCTAGAGACATGAATGTTTGAAGAAGGATACACCAAAGTACAAGTTACAATCATGTCTAAACGGAAGTCTAGAAACTTCGTCCCTATTGCACTGAATGGTTGGTGCAGAAGATTGGATCTGTATTAGTGGGACTACTAGGCAATGTAGCCAAATCCATTATGTGTTCGACCTAATGTGTTTTATCATATTTGCTTCCATCCAAAAGTCCTCTATTGTTGTACTTTGAGCTCCTAATCATCCAGTGATAAAGGAAAGACATGGTGAGATGTTCCTGTTATTCCCAGGTTGGTAAACCCGGCATGGCTAACTCCTTGTCTTCATTATCTGACACACTAAAAGGTTACAGTAATCATTAACCACAACTGTATGTACAGTAGATAGATACCGAGCCGTAATACTGCCTCAACCAACAGTTCTTACCCCCTATATCAAAGCATCGTGGCACCTGGCACACACACACACACACACACACACACACACACACCAATATGTATAACTTCTATCTCTGCTTTCAAAAGTGGTAGAACATGATCATCATGAACTCTTTATAGAAGCAAAGACAATTCATGTTCTGTTTCTGTGTTTCTGTCAAGTAATTCTCTGTGACAGCTTTTGACCTATGAGAAGGCCTCACATTCCTCTCCTCTAACCCAAAACACCAGCAGCCTGCCAGTCCTCTACCAGGTGAACTCTCACAGCCAGCCAACAATAGCACTGCCAGATCACCTCACACACAGAGTACCAAACACACACCTACACACACACACACACACCTGGACAAGCAGCGCGGGAGTAGGCACACAATCCACAAAATGCCGACACTTCATCTCATTCAAACTCAGTAAATCTCAGTTTGAACTTTCACACAGAACAAACCACAAAGCTCCAGACACAGGCAATAACACAGTGAGAACCTCGACCTAGTATTCAATACGGCCGTTTGTCCATTGTACTGACTGTGCAGTTTCTGGTGTGGTGAGAGTCAAAGCAAGGCTCTATGTTGTAACACTTTTAACAGGCCAGTTAAAATCGGTGAAATATAGCACAGCTTACATCCACAAAGCAGAGAGCATTGATGTCTGGTTCCCATTCAGAGGTGCTACAGAGGAGAGTGCTAGGAGCTCAGGGTGGAGACTACGCCTCACCTTGTAACACAGAAGTATAGATTCAACCTTAATGGTTCATTATGTTCATAATATACCAGGGAGGGCTAAACTGAAACATGATAAAACTTAGTAAACTCTACTAAGAGTAGGCGGGTATTTGTGAGTATTTTCAAAGAAACAGGTTCAACTGAACAATGTTGTAAAAATGTCACTGCTGCTCACTAGTGAATTTAAGAGTTCTGCAACCGGAGATTAATAATATGAACTAGAGAAAACTGGGACATGAATCATGAACGTTAGGTGTTCCATGATATACAGACCAAACCTCAGGCAACCAGGCTCTCAATAACAGAAAGGAAACATTGGTGACATAGTGAAACAAACAGATACTCTACTCTACTCTCTATCGCTCTCTCTCTCTCTGCCCACCAGAAATCTGGCAACGCTTCAGCACCTGGCCAGCTGGCTGGCTGGCCCACCCAGAATTCTACCACACAGGAGAAGAGGGAGAGAGAAAAAGAGGGGGGAGGAGAGGGAGAGGACGTGAGATAGAGAGAGAGCAAGAGAGAGACAGAGACAGAGACAGACAGAGACAGAGACAGAGACAGAGACAGACAGAGACAGAGACAGAGACAGAGACAGAGACAGAGACAGACAGAGACAGAGACAGAGACAGAGTGAAGGAGCAAGTCCTTTTGAAAACCCTCTACTCATTCACCTACAACAGGAAACACATGTACGGGAATAAGCATACAGACACTCAGGTCTGGGCCTACCGCCTCAGAACCAACAAACAATACTATTCCCTTACCACTTGAGCACACTATTTATCAAACACACACATGCTCTCTCTCTCTCTCTCTCTCTCTCTCCTCACACAACACACACACATATGTATAAAAGCATGGGCCTTTAGTGGGCTCAGTAGGCCCATCTGGAAGAACAGGCTGTGTGTAAAGGTTTCTATCCCAGGGGAGTGTAACACACCAGGGTTAGATTTCAGCGGTAGCCCAACATCAACAGAAGGCCATCCAGTCAACAACCAACCAGAGGGAGAGAGAGGGAACGGAGAGAGGGAACTGAGAGAAGGGAAATGGAGAGAGAGGGAAGACGAAAGTGCATAGAGAAGGATGAACAGTACTTACATATAGAGGCACTTCTCCTCTGTTCAGCTCCATGTTCTGAGCATCTGATGAACCAATAAGAAAAGGGCCATGCATATTATTATATTATTTCAACCATAGTACAACTGCAAATAACCATGCATCTGACTAACTAGACCCTAATCAGCATGCCATGCACCGTAGCCCAGATTGGGTCCAAACTCCTCTGTAAGTCTGATTCATTAATTGGGCAGTCAGAGCTTCAGAATCACAAGGTTCTACTCTACGTGCGAGACACAGCCTAATCCTCTCATCATCCTGGTATGTCGGAACATGAGGTCTTCTATGAAACACTGTTATCCTTTTAATATTATCCCCCCTCCCTCCATTTCTCCCTCAATTTATATTTCTCTATTTTTAACCCCATGGGAAAGAGTGATCCAATCTGTCTGTCTGTGTCTTGAAAATGTTATCTTAAGCTGCCCAGAATGAGAGAATAATTTCTAATTAAAAGGCTTTAGTGTGCAGTCTGTCTGTGCACGGTATATTATTTGCTGTGTATTTGGTGGCAGGTTGCAGGAATGGAGGCCACTGTGCTGTAAGTGGAACTGTAGCCACATGCATACACCTGATCCGGTGTGACTTCACTCTCAGTGTGTGTGTGTGTGAATACTGCATGACTGCAGAGTGACAGAGAGATAGTGTCAGTGCTATAGAGGCATAGCTCAGTCTAGACATAAGGGGATGATGAGGAACAACTAACACAGAGGAGAACGCAACCAAGAAACCTTCCTTGTTTTATGAGTTAGATTTTCCACTTTTGTTTAAAGGTCCAATGCAGCCATTATATCTCAATATCAAATCATTTCTGGGTAACAATTAACGTACCTTACTGTAATTGTTTTCAATTAAAGTGGTCAAAAAGAAACAAAACTTGCTTCTTAGCAAAGAGCAATTTCTCAAGCAAGAATTTTGCTAGGACTGTCTGGCAGTGGTTTGAGTGTGGAAAGGAAAACTGAAAACTAGCTGTTATTGGCAGAAAGTGTATTACTGTTCTCCTTCTTACTGGTCTATTAACTAATTAACTGCCTGGTGAAAAAACTCCATCCCACCAAAACAGGCTGAAATGTTTTCAAACAGCTCTTACACTAAAAGTGCATTATCATAATTTTCACAATTTCACAGTATTATTCCAACCTCATAGTGTGGAATTATACACTGAGTGTACAAAACATTAGGAACACCTGCTCTTTCCATGACACAGACTGACCGGGTGAATCCAGGTGAAAGCTATGATCCGTTATTAATGTCACTTGTTAAATCCACTTTAATCAGTGTAGATGAAGGGGAGGAGACAGGTTAAAGAATGATTTTTAAGCCTTGAGACAATTAAGACATGGATTGTGTATGTGTGCCTTTCAGAGGGTGAATGGGCAAAACTAAATATTTAAGTGCCTTTGAATGGGGTATGGTAGTAGGTGAAAGGTGCACCGATTTGAGTGTGTCAAAAACTTCAACGCTGCTTGGTTTTTCATGCTCAACAGTTTCCCGTGTGTATCAAGAATGGTCCAACACCCAAAGGACATCCAGACAAATTGACACAACTGTGGGATGGACTCAAAATGGGCTAGCATCTCTGTGGAATGCTTTCAACACCTTGTAGAGTCCATGCCCCGAGCTATGCCCCAATTTATCACTACAATAGCTACTAACTGTAGCTATTGTAGTGAGAGGATATTTTGTCAATAAAGAAAGTGCCTGATGCCACAGGCTGGTGTATGATTCTCATGATCCTGTAACAGGTATTACTATTATCTGGTATTGTCACTCATTGTATTGTCATTATCATGGTGTTATCATTATGGTATTATCATAATCATGGTATTATAACTATGGTATTATCATTATCATGGTATTGTTATTATCATGGTTTTAACATTATCATGTTATTCTCATTATCGCTATTCAATTCTATTCTTCGGTATCTTAGTCACTTTAATAATGTTTACATATCTTGCATTGTATATATCTCATATGTATATACTGTATTCAATACTATTCTACTGCTCTGACATCGTTCGTCCATATATGTATATACAGTATTCTTAATTCATTCCTTACTTAGATTTGTGTGTATTGGGCATTTGTTGTATAATTGTTAGATATTACTAGAAGCACAAGCATTTCGCTACACCCGCAATAACATCTGCTAAACACATGTATGTGATCAATACATTTTGATTTGATTCGATTTGATTGCGGTATTATAAATATCATGGTATTATCATAATCGTGGTTTTATAATTATCATGGTATTATCATTATGGTATTATGATTATCATGGTATTATCATTATGGTATCATAATCATTGGATTATCATTATCATGGTATTATCAATATAGTATTATAATAATCATGGGATTATCATGATCATGGTATTGTCATTATCATGGTTATTGCTATTATTATAGTATTATCATTATCGTGGTATTGTCACACATGGTATTATCATTATTGTGGTATTATCATTATCATGGTATTGTCACACATGGTATTATCATTATTGTGGTGTTATCATTATCATGGCATTGTCACACATGGTATTATCATTATCGTGGTAATATCATTATCATGGTATTGTCATTATCATGGCTGTGGGTTCAGAGAAAAAAACGTTGATCTATGGATAGAAAAGTGAACTTCCCTAATATGAGTGTAGGGTAACCGCTTATTAGGGCTGGGAACTACCATGTCAATGTTAAAAAAATATTGCTCACTATATGTCTGCTGTAGAGGAACAAACGTAAAACGTAAAAGTAGAAGTGGGGGTAAAAGTATATATACTCAAAATATATTGGCACAAATAAAACATTTAAAAAGAAGATGGAGAACAAGCTATAGGATGAGAAAAAGAGTTTTGGTTTCAGCCAACTAGCACGAGCTAACGCTAACTACCTAGCAACCGCTATTAGCTAACGTTAACTACCTAGCAACAGCGCTTAGCTAACGTTAACTACCTAGCAACATATTTTTTATATAAAATGTAGTATTTATTTATTTTCACAAATCGATACTTAGAGTCACAGTATCGATATAAAATCGCCAAAAATAATATTGTGATAATCAATTGTATCGATTTTTCCCCCATCCCTACAGTTTGTGTATACTGTAGTGTGTTTATCCTGACCAAATGAGCCCCTTCCTGCTATATATGAGTCAACGAGCGACTCCCTGATTTATTTGCATGCCTATTTTCCTATTACGCCTTAGGCTCTGGGTTACACAACACACAGGGCAGGTTCCAAACAGAAACACACACACTCCACTCTCTTTGAAAAAGACCCAGGTGTTGTGACGTCCTCCTAACACTAACCCCTGACCTCTCTACCTCTTCAGTGTGTCTGTGTGTAACAAACCAGATTTTGGCCCCTGGCCAGACACTAGGACTGGCCCTGAGGAGACTAACTGATGTGAACAAAGAAAAGTACACAGTAGAGAACAAACCGTCAAAACCAGAACAAACACTAGTTTTGACATCTGGTCATGTGCCAGAAATATTTTCAAATGTGAAGGTCCAGAGAGGTCAAGTGTGAACAAATCTGATTCCTGTCACAGAACATCTGCCACGTCAACCGTACACTACCTGAACAGGTAAATCTTGATTTCAGCATACTATTTTGTAATTACAAAATTATTCCGCTCATTGTCTTTGGCACATTGGCCACTTAGGTGTGGTTGTAAGATTGTTCACAGGAACACGCAGCTATATACTCAGTTATGTATTAGAGAATGATTCATGGCCCCTGAGAAAAGGATGTAAGGTGGAATGATGACAATGTAACACAGCTGTCAAGAAAAGCACAGCGAAAATCATCAGTCTAGGAAACTAACAGCTTCTACCCCCAAGCCATAACACTACTAAATTGTTAGTTAAATAGTTAACCAAATAGCTGCTCGGACTATCTGCACTGACCCTTATTCCACTAACTTTTTTGTCTCATCACATACACTGCTCCTACTCTTTCTTCACTGTTTTCCTAGTTATGTACATATCTACCTTGTACCCCTGCACATCGACTCGGTACTGGTACCCCATGTACACTGAACAAAAACATAAACGCAACAAGTAAAGTGTTGGTCCTATGTTTCATGAGCTGAAATAAGAAATCACAGACATTTTCCATACGCACAAAAAGCTTATTTCTCTCAAATATGCACAAATGTGTTTACATCCCTGTTAGTGAGCATTTCTCCTTAGCCAAGATAATCCATCCACCTGACAGGTGTGACATATCAAGAAGGTGATTAAAAAGCCTGATCATTACACAGGTGCACCTTGTGCTGGGGACAATAAACGGCCACTTGAAAACACAATGCCACAGATGTCTCAAATTTTGAGGGAGCGTGCAATTGGCATGCTGACTGCAGGAATGTCCCCAAGATCTGTTGCCAGAGAATTTATTGTTAATTTCTCTACCATAAGCTGCCTCCAACAGCATTTTAAAGAATTTGAAAGTACGTCCAATCCCTGCCCAGTCATGTGAAATCCATAGATTAGGGCCTAATGAATTTATTTTAATTGACTGATTTCCTTATATGAACCGTAACTAAGTAAAATCTTTGAAATTGTTGCATGTTGCGTTTATATATTTTTTCAGTATATTGTGTATTTATTATTACTTGTATTATTAATAGTTTTACTTTTCTATTATTTCTCAATTTTCTTTCTCTCTGCGTTGTTGGTCAGGGCCTGTAAGCATTTCACTGTTAGTCTACACCTGTTGTTTACCAAGCATGTGATGAATAAAATGCGATTTTATTAGATTTTTGTACACAGTATAACCAATTAAAACCTATTGTCTTCCTCATAAGTGCTCCATTATCGTCACGTTTTATGACATTTTATAAGATAGCTGATATGGAAATATGATTAATTTTATGGTGGTGGAAACGTTATCGGTTGTATATTATTAAGGAGCAAGTTTCAATACAATATGGTACCTATTTTCCAACAGAACAACTACACAAATCAAACAATCATTCAACATTTCACTCTCATCATCCTCCTCATCCTCCTCCTCCTCATCCTCTTCCCCTCCTCATCATCCTCCTCCCCTCCTCCTCTTACTCCCCTCATCATCCTCCTCCCCATCCTCCTGCCCTCCTCCTCCTCCCCCCCTCTTCCGTATCCTTCTTCTACTCCTCCTTTCCCTATCTAAATAAAACAATCATTATCATTTAGCACCCCCCCCTTCCCCCCACCCCCTCACTCTCCTCCTCCTCTTTCCTCTCCAGTGAACCAGAGAGTGAGGAAAATAACCTTCTCACGCCAGGTCAATCCAGGCCACCAACAAGATATCATTTCATACGAGGAAGTGAAACAGCTCTCAGATAATCAACAATAAACACAATGCCTTATCAACACTTTTACTACAGTCTCAAACATGGATCCTTATCCGGACTAACGGAACCAAGGGCCTTCCTCCCAAGTGGCGCAGCGTTCTAAGGCACTGCAACTCAGTGCTAGAGGCGTCACTACAGACCCTGGTTCGATTCCAGGCTGTATTACAATCCGGACATGATTGTGAGTCCCATAGGGTGGTGCACAATTGGCCCAGCGTCGTCCGGGGTTAGCCGGGGTAGGCCATCATTGTAAATAAGAATTTGTTCTTAACTGACTTGCCTAGTTAAATAAAGGTTAAATAAAAAATAACAATACATTAGGAACTGACACTTCAGCACAGTTTTGTTATTGTATTGCATTCGTCACAAGGTGACAAACAAAAACCTGAACCAGAAAGAACAGCTCAGTGTGTCAGTGGCAAATAACTGCAGAGGAATGGAAGAAACCTTGATTGGAAGTAGACTCTAGAGAGAGAGCCCAACCTTAGCAGTAGTCTACACTTCATTATACTGGTGTGATTATGTATTTATAAGGCATCGTATCATCTTCATCTTCATCATCATTATCTTTCTATAGAAGCAGTCAGCTGAACTATGCCAATTTCCTTTTGAAAGAGATACAACTGCTTGATTTTTTTTTTGAGCGCGATCAGAAAGCTATGCTGAAAGCAAGTAGTTCAGCATCTTCATCTTCTTCCTATCCTCTGCTCTGCCCAACAACGTTTAGACATGTTAGATAATACTGACTTATTTTCAAGAATCCTTTCATCAATGTTTCATCAAGAGACATAGTCTACGTGTAGGCAACATTTCACAATTGTCTGGATATATTTTTTGCAAGACTAGATGCGCTACACTGTGTTCTCGATTTTGACATTACCTGAGTCGTCCGCAATCTGCAGTTATACCTTGCTTCCTGTGTAGAAAGTTGAGCGACACTTTCCAACGTCCTGACTCCTAAAAGTCTGATGGTTTAGTCATTTCCCCAATAAGCAATGGTAAAAACGATCAATAAAACAGGCACTTGGAGAATCTATTCAGTTAAGTCTTCCGTTCTGTAAGAAGAAAGTAGTCAAACTTTCTTTTTGGAGAAGTGGGTTTTCCAAAGCACCGCCGCCAACCTTCGTTCAGTCGGTCCTCTCCTCCAACCCGCGCGATGGTCCAGCCCCTCCTCTATCCGTAAAGTGGCAGGTCTCCCCTCTCTCGTTCACAGCGAGAGCCACAATAACACCGTCACGTGTCCACAGACCTGGATGAGATGGGAGAAATAACGCCACTTGATTTAACCCTTTTCATACACAGGTGAGGTTGTGGTGAGTGGGAGTCTGTTTTCCATGTACATAGAATAGAATAGAAGAATGGAAGAGTATAATAAAATAGAATAGATAGATAGATAGATAGATAGATAGATAGATAGATAGATAGATAGATAGATAGATAGATAGATAGATAGATAGATAGATAGATAGATAGATAGATAGATAGATAGATAGATAGATAGATAGATAGATAGATAGATAGATAGATAGATAGATAGATAGATAGATAGATAGATAGATAGATAGATAGATAGATAGATAGATAGATAGATAGATAGATAGATAGATAGGTACTTTATTGATCCCCCGGGGGGGAAATTTCATTATCAAGCAGCTACAACAAAAACACAGGGCAGGTGCAAAATGCCACAACGAAAGTACACAAAAGACAGATACACGGTACATGATACATAGAGCGGCAGTATGAAAAAGTATAGAAATACAGGATATCTGGAGTGCAAAAAAAAGCTATAAAAGGACATTGCGTAGTATGAGTGGTTGGCTGAATATGTACACTATACATTGGTGGATGTTGGATGGTTAACTATACTATACAGGTTGATGGCAGAGAAATACTTCAGTAGCTAATGCGTATGATATGAGCGAGGGTAATAATAGTTTACTTAATAGACAGACTGGGTAAATGAACAGGTAAGTGAAAATTTTTCATGGTTAAATTAGCTGTACAGTTAGGTATACAGTTATATTTACAGATAAGTGAATACTTGCATGTTTACACAAACTGTACAGGTAAATGACAGGAAGAGATACTTTAATAGCTAAATGTGTGTATGATATCATTGGGGTAATAATAGTAATTCCCTTAAAATACAGTCCTTAGTGCGCAGGGTTTAATTACAGACAACTGCACTTATTGCACATTTGATATACTAAAAGCAATGAGAAAAGGTGCAACTGGAAGGATACTAATATGCATTCCTGAGTGAATGCCTAGGTCCAATAATTACTTACAATATTGCATGTGATATAATATAACAACTGTACATGGGTATGTATATACAGACCTGTATGAATAAGTAGGTCCTGAGTGGATGAGTGCTGACGGAACAGAGTTACTCACGGATGGATGCATAATTGTTAAACTAGGTCCTAGCACCCCAACAGTTCCAGATCTATGTTGCCGACGGCACGGCACCCCGGTGAGGCATTATATAGTCTCATAGCCGCCGGCAGGAAGGACCTCCTGTGGCGCTCTCTGGCACACCGTGGTGGGATCAGTCTGTGACTGAAAGAGCTCCTCTGCGTCATAACCATAGCGTGCAGAGGGTGGGTGACGTTGTCCATGATGGCCAGCAGTTTGGCCAGGATCCGTCTCTCCGCCACCTCCTCTAGAGTGTCAAGGCTCATCCCCAGGACAGAGCTAGCCTTCCTGATCAGCTTATTTACCCGAGAAGCATCACCGGCTTTGATGTTTGCTCCCCAGCACACCACTGCAAAAAAGATGGCACTGGCCACCACAGACTGGTAGAAGGTATGCAGTAGTTTACTGCACACGTTGAAGGACCTGAGCCTCCTCAGAAAGTAGAGTCGGCTCTGGCCCTTTTTGTACAGGGCCCCGGTGTTACCAGCCCATTCCAGTCTGTTGTCCATATGGACCCCCAAGAACTTGTATGACTCAACCATTTCCACATCCATCCCCTTTATAGGGACTGCAGTCAGTTGTGCCTTGGTTCTCCTGAAGTCCACCACCATCTCCTTCGTTTTGCTGATGTTGAGCTGAAGGTGGTTCTGCTCACACCACAACACAAAGTCACAATACAATACAATACAATACAATAGAAGAGCATAATAGAATAGAATAGAATAGAACAGAAGAGTATAGAATAGAATAGAATAGAAGAATAGAATAGTATAGAATAGAATAGAATAGAATAGAATAGAATAGAATAGAATGGAAGAGTATAGAATAGAATAGAACAGAATAGGTTCCCTTATCGCTGACTTCTGAAGAGATAATATTATTTTGAAAATGTTAAAACTGTTCCCAAAATCAGTAGTTTTGTTACTATTGCATGGTAGAATGGTAGCCTACTTACAAAGTAATAACATAATAATTAATCTGAATGGAACAGTTTATTTCCATGGGAAGCTGGATGTGTATGTCATCCAAAACACTAAATATGCGTGGGTAGTGAGTGTTGCACTTTCTAGTGCACTGCTTGCCCTTCCATAGGGTCCACCATAAGTGACCAGTCTTGCAGCCTCCAACTCCCAACCATACTGAAAACAGATATCTTGCTGTTCTCCACTAACTTGTTGCTGCACTCATGTATACAAGGTCATACTCATACTAGTGCCCATAGCAACTGGGGAGGAAATGAAAGGAGTGCCCGCCCTTCCTGCTCTTTAGCCATTAACTCACATTAAGCAAATATGGAGTGGAGAATCTCTTTAGTTTAGGCTACAGCTCATAAGCAGCAGCAACAGCAGCAGTAAAACCATATATAAATATAAGCCTATGAGTAGGTTGTTAATGCATAAGGGTGGGGGGCTGTGGAAACAGTTGAATAACAGGCAGAGACCACTGCAGTTGTATCATTGAGGACAGCTTGTAACCTAAATTGGATACAGCAATTATTCAGCTGAGTTAATGGAGAAATTTGTGAAATGTAGGCCAGAGGAGTCAGCCCCTCAGATGGCAACAACAAAGATAGTGGATAAATTACGATAGTTCACTCAGGTCGTGTAATGTTGGAGAAAAAAAAAACCACCAATGCAATAGCAGCTGTGTCTGGTCTACTTAGTTTATTGACTTTCATTGAACCAGAAAAAAAAACAAAGACCGACATGTGCATATGATGACATGACTGCATCTACTGTATAATACATTGTTTTCTCAGATGCTTCTCTTATACCCAGTATCTGAAAATTCACCTTTTAAATAATAAAAACACGCTTTCATTTGCTGTTAGTACAATCAGACTTGCCAACTCATTGTATGAGTCACGTTCAATAGCAACACGTTTAGTTCTGTCACTCGTCATGAACGCGATTCAAGTGCCTGTATGTCAGATTGGTCTATACTGCCCCCATGTGTTCATTAGATTACATCACATACTGGGATCAAATGATAAGATTGGTGTACATGCCCCTTAGCTGCAGATATACCTCCATTTATCCAACACCGATAAAACAGGAGTAGATCAGTTTAACTTCATCTTACATTCATTTACATGTGTTATGTTATCCACAAGTATTTGTCATACACTATATAAAAAACACAGTGGATCTCAGACTGGGTCCCAGTCTGTTTCTGCATCAGCAATTCTGATTACATTTACTCACATAGTTTACATGTTGAAAGACATCACAATACATTGTGGTTGTGGCATCTTCCAGACACATACATGAGTATGCACCAATAAACAGATATAACATAATTCAGTCTGGTAGAGGGTTGAGGTTAACTTGGCATCATTCAGTCTGGTAGAGGGTTGCGGTTGACTCTGCATAATTCAGTCTGGTAGAAGGTTGTGGTTAACTCTGCATAATTCAGTCTGGTAGAAGGTTGTGGTTAACTTGGCATCATTCAGTCTGGTAGAGGGTTGTGGTTAACTTGGCATCATTCAGTCTGGTAGAGGGTTGTGGTTAACTTGGCATCATTCAGTCTGGTAGAGGGTTGTGGTTAACTTGGCATCATTCAGTCTGGTAGAAGGTTGTGGTTAACTTGGCATCATTCAGTCTGGTAGAGTGTTGCGGTTAACTCTGCATCCTTCTTTCAATAGCTAAGCGGCAGGAAGTCTAGTGGTTAAGAGTGTTGGGCCAGTAACCGAAATGTCGCTGGTTTGAATCCTGTCACTGTGCCCTGTCACTGAGCCCTTGATCAAGGCACTTAACCCTATTGCTCTGGATAAGCTTGTCTGCTAAATGACTCAAATGTTAGCTGAGTTAGCAGTCAAGTCATTAGGCTATCCTGTAGATGGCGTGCGGTGTATGAGTTATGGTCACAGCAAGAGGGCAGACTTATCATGTGACTGTCCATCGCATGCTGGGGGAACAAGGCCACTCAGGCTGGAGTTGCGTGTGATAACTGACAGATATTAGAGAGAGGCGATTTGCTCCATGCTATTGACCTGGAAGCTTTTTATCCTGCCGACCCCCTGGTGTCCCTACTGCGGCAGTGGCAGGCCACAACCCCTGATCTCCCTCATTAGAGACTCTGAAAATAAACAGACAACTAAACAACAGCACAAAAGAGGATCCTGGGACAACCCCCCCCCCCTCCCCCCTCTCTCTGCCATGGCTGGTTGTGTTACATGAAATCACGTCATGGGCTACGGTCGTCCAGCACCAAACAGCAGGAGGCAGAGGACCAGACACGGGAGGCACAAAGGACCCACAAGGACCGAGGCGCTGTGAACGGGACTGCTGACAACAAGGACCCAGAGAATACTGTTCATGACGGCCTAAGGACTAGAAGAAGCATGCGTGCCCTCCATCAGCATGGCATGGTCTATGACTATGTTCCAGCCTGGTCACTCCCTTGTTACCCACCCACCCTACCCCAGCCCCCTCTCATAGGCTAAAAGGACTTCCAAGAACAACAGATTATGGGTCTTTCTGGTTATTGTAACATTCCCAAAGCTCCTCTTAACCTCTCGGAAACACTGGAAAGTCACACAAAACGTGTTTGGTTTGAGATGGTGCAGTTGGTTCATTACCTTAATTTAAATAGTGTAAAAGCTATCCCTATATCTCTTGTGATGCTGTCACCCTTGGAAAAGAAAACATTTCTCTCATTCTCAACTTTTCGTGTTCAGACTTTTTTTTGTTGTTGACCTATGATGCTTTTGTCATTGATCAGACAACATGTTATAAGTGTATGAAATATATTGCGTATGAAATAGTTGACTTCTGACCTGTTTTTCATGTAGGGTAATCGCTTTTCAAGTAGTGGTAATCTCTACTTTAGACATGCACAATATGCCTTGGCTGAACAGTGTTCTTCCCTTTAAAATGAGGTGTTAGGCCTCAAGTAAAACTAGTGCATTGTTATCATATTTGCTTTATTTCTGTGTAAGCATGCAGAAAGAGAAATTATGCACACACAGCAAACAGGTTAGAGGTTACTTAGTGTATGTCAATAATGGAGATTATGGGCCTAATGAACTGCCTAAATACTCGAAGGGGTTTGGAAACTGTTTTCATCCAGCAAAGCAGCAGAGCCTAATCACGTAGTTAGGAAATCTCCACTTTGCAGCAGCTTTGCAGATGCACAGTCACCTAAAAAATAAACAAACATTGTAAGCCAAGGCCACATAAGAAAGTCAACCAACACACAACAGAAGGTGAAACAGATCTATTAAATCTACCACGCCACAGTCATGGCTTACTTTTCTAGAGGGGCATCTTCTGGTAAAGAGGAAATGATGTAGCCTAATGAATGTGACATTGACTATGATTTGCATACAGTTAGTTTCAGGAAGGCGTAATAACAGTAACACCCAGAAATTGTTGTGACAAAATACCTGACTAGAATGGGTTGCTGTTCACAAACTAGTCAACACGACTCAATGGTCAATTAAAATACAAACTATTCACCATGACCATACAACCAAATCTATACTACTCAGACATAAACAACTCAAAGAAAGAAAGCTGTCATAAGATATATGTTGATAGTAGCTTGATTTAGCTTTTGACTCTTTGTATCAAATCACAGACAGAGAAATCCAATAACACCTATTACCTAGGCCTAATGATCCCTGAACAAAACTAATAACCGTGTCCTGCAAAAATAATGTTATTAAATTATTAATATATTTTATGAGCTAAGTGAGCTATATTTTAAGTGCCCTAGCCACATACAGTGCCTTCGGAAAGTATTGAGACTCCCTGACTTTTTCAACAATTTGTTACATTACAGCCTTATTCTAAAATTGAATTATTATTTTTTTGTCAGTCAATGGGTCTTCCCCAAATTCCCTGATCCTGACAGGGGTCTAGCTGTGAAAATACTCAGACAAAAAAACAAAAAGTGAACAGCGCTTAGTTTAGGCCTACACTCCTCTATGGCAGGACTTGACAGATTAGGGAGAAATATTTGTCATATCCCCCTAAATCAGATTAGCATGTTGCAACTTTGACCAGTGAAGGGGAAAACCACTGACCGCCTCAAAAAAAGGAGTAATTCCAGATTATTCAAGCAGAAGTAACACGCTTCAAGTGGTGAGATGAAGAGACTTTGCAGCACAAAGGAAACACTTAAAATAGCAAGCTAGGGAAACACATGTTTTAATTTGATCTGAACGTTAACATATACATTTATATATACTGTACCTTTCCCACTTAATATTAGAATGAAATTAGCAACATAACATTAAAAAAATCATAGATTAGATAAACACCTACTACACTTCTGCCTGGTTCTATTTTCATTTATTAGTTTTACAATGAAACATTTCATTTGATACATGTAGTTCAAGGAAAATAGGGCATTATTGCTCTAAAGAACCTGTGGTCTTAGAAAAATAACTGCATAAACCAACCAGCATTTGACCAAACTGTGATCTGTATTCTCACAGCAGTGTAACCAGAGTGAGTGTAGCCCAATATATTGTTCAACATTTCGTATTAAAAGGGATTAAACAAACGTTGCAAAATGTCATGGTAAAACTTTAATTCAATCTGATTAGGTTTTTGGAGCTGACAGATAGGTACAACACAGGTCCCCAAGGCCTCAACGATTTTGATGCATAGGCCTACATAATAATCTACATACACAACATACACTATGGACTAAAAAGACATCTAATTTAGAGGCTTGATCATTATTATAGTGTAATTATAACAAATTAATCCATTAATTACCATTGCCATTAATTAAAGTTAGCTAAAATACAAAGATCTCTATATGTTTAATAGGTCTTTCACTAGAATAAAACATTTTTTCCGAATAGTATCGAGAAAAAAATAACATTGATCTGAAGCAACTGCTCATGCGCGAGAAACATCCAAACAAGCACAAAGGCAGCTGTCAAATCCTTACAACACCGGTGAACATTACACAACATGTGTTACTAAGTAAGAATTCATGATGTATTATTAATGTGACTCACTTAACCTTACTACGGTTTAGTTGTGCTTGTAATCAGTACGTTAGTTTGCTTGTATGGGATTCTGCTGGGTATGTTAGCTAGCTAAAGTATTTCTGACTTGGTTAGCTAGCTAGCTAACAATAACGTTAACGTTAGCTAGACAGTTGGGTTTCGTCTTTATTATTTCCTAAGAAGTATTAGCTAACTATCAGTAATGGTAAGTCAGACAGAATTTGGTAGTAGGTCCAATAATTTAACCAATAATTAAGTTAGTTAGCTAGCTAGCTAACCTAGCCCTTTTAAAACTAGCAAATTGCATAGCATAGCAATGCTAGTCTCAACTGATGTGGAATACAAGCCTTCGAACGTGTTTTTGCATGCATGTTGTTATTTAGGAATTATTCTTGTCTGTTCACTTACAACCCACTCTCTCCTGTTGGATAGCATCACTAACGTTACCCAGTTTATTTTTTACTGTTACTTATTGTTTAACAGGTATATACACAGCAAATAGACAGTAGTAATTAATGTTCGGTGTAGTATGTTTTATATATACATACATGTATGTATGTAATATATATGGCTGATTTCTTATGGAATATCTACATAGGTGTACAGAGGCCCATTATCAGCAACCATCACTCCTGTGTTCCAATGGAACGTTGTGTTAACTAATCCAAGTTTATCATTTTGAAAGGCTAATTGATCATTAGAAAACCCTTTTGCAATTATGTTAGCACAGCTGAAAACTATTGTGCTGATTAAAGAAGCAATTAAACTGGCCTTCTTTAGACTAGTTGAGTATCTGGTGCATCAGCATTTGTGGGTTTGATTACAGGCTCAAAATGGCCAGTCTATTCTTGTTCTGAGAAATGAAGGCTATTCCATGCGAGAAATTGCCAAGAAACTGAAGATCTCGTACAACGCTGTGTACCACTCCCTTTACAGAACAGCGCAAACTAGAGCCAGCGCAAACTGGCTCTAACTTTTATATGTACAGCGGGTGAAATAAGTATTGAACACGTCACCATTTTTCTCAGTAAATATAATTCCAAAGGTGCTATTGACATGACATTTTCACCAGATGTTGATAACAACCCAAGTAATCCATACATACAAAGAAACCAAAACAAATAAGTTCAGAAATTAAGTTATGTGTAATAATGTGAAATGACACAGGGAAAAAGTATTGAACACATGAAGAAAGGGAGGTGCAAAAAGGCATGGAAAGCCAAGACAACAGCTGAAAACTATCAGTAATTAAAAAGCAATCCAGCCCCCTGTCAGTGCAAATTAATATCAGCTGGTTCAGTCCCAACTGATGGCCTACAAAAAGGTCTCATTGCCAAGGTGTCACACAAGACACATCTCATGATGGGTAAAAGCAAAGAGCTGTCTCAAGACCTTCGCAACCTAATTGTTGCAAAACATAATGATGGCATTGGTTATAGGTGCATTTCTAAGCTTCTGAATGTTCCAGTGAGCACTGTTGGGGCCATAATACGGAAGTGGAAAGACAATCGTTTCACCATAAATTTGCCTCGACCAGGTGCTCCTCGCAAGATTTCTGACAGAGGAGTGAAAATAATAATCAGAAGAGTTGTCCAAGAGCCAAGGACCACTTGTGGAGAGCTTCAAAAAGACCTGCAATTAGCAGGTACTGTTGTCTCAAAGAAAACAGTAAGTAATGCACTACACCGCCATGGCCTGTATGCACGCTCACCACGCAAGACTCCATTGCTGAAAAAAAGCATGTTGAAGCTCGTTTAAAGTTTGCTGCACAACATTTGGAAAAGCCAGTGAAATACTGGGAGAATATAGTGTGGTCAGATGAGAGCAAAATTGAACTGTTTGGATGTCATAATACACACCATGTTTGGAGGAGAAATGGCACTGCACATCACCCTAAAAACACCATACCAACAGTGAAGTTTGGAGGTGGGAACATCATGGTGTGGGGCTGCTTTTCAGCAAATGGTACTGGCAAACTTCACACAATTGAAGGAAGGATGAATGGGCAAATTTACTGAGACATTCTTGACAAAATTCTGCTGCCATCTACCAGGATGATGAAGATGAAACGAGGGTGGACATTTCAGCAAGACAATGATCCCAAACACACAGCCAAGGAAACTCTCAATTGGTTTCAAAGAAAGAAAATAAAGCTGCTAGAATGGCCCAGCCAATCACCTGACTTAAATCCCATTGAAAATCTATGGAAAGAACTGAAGATCAAGATTCATAGAAGAGGCCCACGGAACCTTCAAGATTTGAAGACTGTTTGTGTGGAAGAATGGGCCAAAATCACACCAGAGCAATGCATGCGACTAGTTTCTCCATACAGGAGGTGTCTTGAAGCTGTAATTACCAACAAAGGCTTTTGTACAAAGTATTAAATAAATATCAGTAAGTGTGTTCAATACTTTTTCCCTGTGTCATTTCACATTATTACACAACTTAATTTCAGAACGTATTTGTTTTGGTTTCTTTGTATGTATGGATTACTTGGGTTGTTACCAACATCTGGTGAAAAATTCATGTCAATGGCACCTTTGGAAATATATTTACTGAGAAAAATGGTGACGTGTTCAATACTTATTTCACCCGCTGTATATACAGTGGGGAGAACAAGTATTTGATACACTGCCGATTTTGCAGGTTTTCCCACTTACAAAGCATGTAGAAGTCTGTAATTTTTATCATAGGTACTCTTCAACTGTGAGTTACGGAACCTAAAACAAAAATCCAGAAAATCACATTGTATGATTTTTAAGTAATTAATTTGCATTTTATTGCATGACATAAGTATTTGATACATCAGAAAAGCAGAACTTAATATTTGGTAGAGAAACCTTTGTTTGCAATTACAGAGATCATACGTTTCCTGTAGTTCTTGACCAGGTTTGCACACACTGCAGCAGGGATTTTGGCCCACTCCCCCATCCAGATCCTTCAGGTTTCGGGGCTGTCGCTGGGCAATACAGACTTTCAGCTCCCTCCAAAGATTTTCTATTGGGTTCAGGTCTGGAGACTGGCTAGGCCACTCCAGGACCTTGAGAAGCTTCTTACGGAGCCACTCCTTAGTTGCCCTGGCTGTGTGTTTCGGGTCGTTGTCATGCTGGAAGACCCAGCCACGACCCATCTTCAATGCTCTTACTGAGGGAAGGAGGTTGTTGGCCAAGATCTCGCGATACATGGCCCCATCCATCCTCCCCTCAATACGGTGCAGTCGTCCTGTCCCCTTTGCAGAAAAGCATCCCCAAAGAATGATGTTTCCACCTCCATGCTTCACGGTTGGGATGGTGTTCTTGGGGTTGTACTCATCCTTCTTCTTCCTCCAAACACGGCGAGTGGAGTTTAGACCAAAAAGCTCTATTTTTGTCTCATCAGACCACATGACCTTCTCCCATTCCTCCTCTGGATCATCCAGATGGTCATTGGCAAACTTCAGACGGGCCTGGACATGCGCTGGCTTGAGCAGGGGGACCTTGCGTGCGCTGCAGGATTTTAATCCATGACGGCGCAGTGTGTTACTAATTGTTTTCTTTGAGACTGTGGTCCAAGCTCTCTTCAGGTCATTGACCAGGTCCTGCCGTGTAGTTCTGGGCTGATCCCTCACCTTCCTCATGATCATTGATGCCCCACGAGGTGAGATCTTGCATGGTGCCCCAGACCGAGGGAGATTGACCGTCATCTTGAACTTCTTCCATTTTCTAATAATTGCGCCAACAGTTGTTGCCTTCTCACCAAGCTGCTTGCCTATTGTCCTGTAGCACATCCCTGCCTTGTGCAGGTCTACAATTTTATCCCTGATGTCCTTACACAGCTGTTTGATTGAGTGTGTGGACAGGTGTATTTTATACAGGTAACGAGTTCAAACAGGTGCAGTTAATACAGGTAATGAGTGGAGAACAGGAGGGCTTCTTAAAGAAAAACTAACAGGTCTGTGAGAGACGGAATTCTTACTGGTTGGTAGGTGATCAAATACTTATGTCATGCAATAAAATGCAAATTAATTATTAAAAAATCATACAATGTGATTTTCTGGATTCCGTCTCTCACAGTTGAAGTGTACCTATGATAAAAATTACAGACCTCTACATGCTTTGTAAGTAGGAAAACCTGCAAAATCGGCAGTGTATCAAATACTTGTTCTCCCCACTGTATATATATACACACACACACACACACACACACACACACTGGGGCCCAAAAGTTTGGAATATTACTCATTTGTTTAACACTTTTTTGGTTACTACATGATTCCATATGTGTTAAGTCATAGTTTTAAAGTCTTCACTTTTATTCTACAATGTAAAAAATTGTGCAAATAAAGAAAAACCCTTGAATGAGTAATATTCCACACTTTTGGCCCCGTGTGTGTGTGTGTGTGTGTGTGTGTGTGTGTGTGTGTGTGTGTGTGTGTATATATATTATATAAGTATCATTTTTACTAAAGAGATGCATCAAAAAATGACCTCAGCTATGCACGCTTAAATTGATGACATTGGCACACACTAACTTCAACTAACGTTACCACATTCTGATGTGACTTTTGTATCCATTCTAGGCTTTCACGGACTTCTCTTCTTCTTTTGGACACCGGATGTGGTGATCAAAGCATTTATTTACCAGATAGACCACGTCACATCCACCAAGCACAGAGTTGAACCTCTGACTCACCGTGTCACTGCCTCAGTCATGGACACAGGTTCAGTAGCAGGTAGGACCAGTTCGGTCTCTGAGGAGATGGAGGGGATATGTGTGATGCCAGATATGAGCAGCATCAAGTCGGAACACCCAGGTGGGAGTGCAGACGACACAGGTGCACAGAACGTGGCCATGGGGATCAAGTTCATCCTGCCCAACCGCTTTGACATGAACGTGTGCTCGAGGTTCGTCAAGTCGCTCAACGAGGAGGACAGCAAAAACATCCAGGACCAGGTCAACTCCGACTTGGAGGTGGCGTCTGTTTTATTTAAAGGTAACAACTGTTGACACACTCCCTATTATTATTACAATGTGATTTCCATATTTGACCCCAGAGAATCAGAGGATATTTTTTGTGATGGTTGATGCTATATCTCTTTTGCCTCTTTCAGCCGAGTGTAATATTCAGACGTCGCCCTCACCAGGGATACAAGTGCGTCACGTTTACACCCCATCCACCACAAAACACTTCTCCCCCATCAAACAGTCGACAACACTCACCAACAAGCACCGTGGTAACGAGGTTTCCTCCACTCCTCTTCTGGTCCACTGTAAGTACCTGAGCTCATCCTAAACTAAAGACGAAGATTTATTGTTCAATGTACATAGATTTCCAATTTGAAAAGTGCTTTATTCCAATCCCTCCGAAATACACACACACACACACACACACACACACTTACAGAGGTTGGCGCAGAGGGCAGCTATATGACGGTGTCCATTCTAGATTTGTCACACGTCACTTAGCCTCTTAAACATAGACTACAACACAAAATGTACCTGACTCTAACATTGAATGATGGCTGCTTGACCTCTGACTTATGCCTTCTTTCCAGCCCTGTCCATTCACCAGCTGGCAGCACAGGGAGAAATGGTGTTCTTGGCCAGCAGGATTGAACAAGGTGACAATGTCCCTCAGGGTGGAGTTGTATTTATGTCTGTTTGTTAATATTATATTGATGTTGGGCTCCTTACAACCATGAACAGCCTCAACAGTTGGTAAGCTAAGAATAATATGTACTCAAGTATCTCTATAAAGGGCTTCACTGGTTGACTAGAAATATGTGAAACATGTTACTGACCGCTTTGATGTTGTTTGTATGGCTGTAGAGACGGTGATTAACCTGCAGGATGAGGAAGGCTTCACCCCCCTGATGTGGGCCGCAGCTCACGGACAGATAGCAGTCGTAGAGTTCCTGCTCCAGAACGTAAGCACAATGACATGTTGAGACGTACACTATATATACAAAAATATGTGGATCTCAGCCACACCCGTTGCTGACAGGTGTATCAAATCGAGCACACAGCCATGCAATCTCCATTGACAAACATTTGCAGTAGAATGGCCTTAATAAAGTGACTTTCAACATGGTCATAGGATGCCACCTTTCCAACAAATCAGTTCGTAAAATTCCTGCCCTGCTAGAACTGCCCCGGTCAACTGCAAGTGCTGTTGTTGTGAAGTGGAAATGTCTAGGAGTAAAAAGGGCTCAGCCGCGAAGTGGTAGGCCACACAAGCTCACAGAACGAGACCGCAGAGTGCTGAAGTGCGTAAAAATAGTCTGTCCTCGTTTGCAACACTCACTGCCGAGTTCCAAACTGCCTCTTGAAGGAACATCAGCACAAGAACGGATTACCATGCGCAATGCCAAGTGTCGGCTGGAGTGGTGTAAAGCTCGCCGCTATTGGACTCTGGAGCAGTGGAAACGCGTTCTCTGGAGTGATGAATCGCGCTTCACCATCTGGCAGTCCGACGGAAGAATCTGGGTTTGGCAGATGCCAGGAGAACGCTACCTGACCGAATGTATAGTGCCAATTGTAAATTTTGGTGGAGGAGGAATAATGGTCTGGGGCTGTTTTCATGGTTCGGGCTAGGCCCCTTATTTCCAGTGAAGGGAAATCTTAACGTTACGGCATACAATTACATACTTTTGGTCATGTAGTGTAACAACCCAGCAAATTACTTTATTTCAGAGATATGCAGCAACATACAGTCAGATACTGTTACCTAAAATGCATATAGTACATAAGACAGGAAAACACCACAAATAACATTAGCATACTGTATACAGTATATGTATTGTTGAAGCCGTTCAGACCAGATGCTTTTCTCACCAATGGTCTCTTCCATGTCCTCTTCCTTTAGGGAGCGGATCCCAACCTGTTGGCTAAAGGAAGAGAGAGTGCTCTGTCTCTGGCCTGCAGTAAGGGATACACAGACATCGTGAAGATGCTCATCGACTGTGGGGTGGATGTCAATGAATATGACTGGGTAGGAATGTCACACCAGGATTTTCATCTGTATTCTTGTGTATGGCTTAATTTACTGTACAGTATATCGAACCAATCCTAGAGCAATATTTGTTCCTGTTGAAGATTCACTCTTCTTACGGTTTCAGAACGGAGGGGTTCCCGTGCTCTACGCCGTCCATGGAAACCATTTGCGTTGTGTGGAAATTCTCCTAGGTAAGAACTGACTCACTGAGGGGCTGGAGCAGGTACAGGAGGAAATTAAACCCTGACTGACTGACCTTCCATTCAGCAGACTTACTGTGCTAACCAACAGCATTGGTGGCAACTGTCACTTTCTAGATGAATGATGATTCTCTGACTGACTTTTATTAACTGAGACAATATGTTGTGTTGTAAAAATCTTGGTCTGCGCTGATGATTTTGATGAGACATGTTGCTTTTATATTTAGGCTGTGTTTTGATCCAGACGGGTCTGTAATCTGACATCTTCCATCCTTTCCTGTCACAGAAAGTGGCGCCGACCCCACCATTGAGTCTGACTCTGGCTTTAACGCTATGGATATGGCTGTGGCAATGGGCCATAGGAATGGTATACAAATATGCATCTCATAATATCATATTTAGGCTATATACTTCTCATCATCAAGAACAGGTTCAAATATCATGACTAAAGAGGTCTTGTAGTCTAGGCATACATAAAGTGGAAATATAGCATTTCTTTATTCGTGTTATGCCCAGTCTACTTTCATAAAGATATTGTGCAGAGAGATTACTCTATTACCCACTAACTAGCTTGGAATATGTTTAAAGAAATACAAGGGTACTTGGTGAAAGAGTTCCTTCTAGTCTGTGTATAACAGTAATCCCTGCCCTCCCCACCCACATCCTCTTCTGCAATCAGATTTAGGTGTTTTGATACGATTATGTAAAAGAGGCCATCTTAGCAGGATTCTTACAGTCTGTTCCACTAGGCCTGACTAGGATCAGAGTTAAACCAGGAAGTAAACTTTTTGTGGTGATGTGTATGCCAAGGATAGTCATGTCATCTATTATGGAATCAGATCCCACCCTACAAACCATGCTCAAAATAAGCCCAGTAGCTGTTATGATTTCATGACTTGGATGTCAACAGGGATTTCATGTTTAAAATGCTGGCATTTTGGAGCTGTAATTTAATTATTTTCTCAACTTGAAGATAGCTTTAACTAACTAGCATTCCTGTTTATCTTTAACGAACCCTACCAGATACTTGCCTTTTAGATGTTTGCTCAATACTCACCAAACTTAAATATTTGCTTACTTTATTTTTTTTTTCCTTACTTCCAAAAACTCAATTTTGCATGATATCTCTGTGCAGTAGTAGGCTATGGCTGAAACATGTCTCTCTTATCTGACCAGTTCAACAGGTGATGGAGGCCCACCTACTGAAGCTGCTGATGGGGATCAGAGAGTGATCTACTAACGTGAGGGACAAGAGGAGGAAGGACTGCCTGTGAATGGAAATGCAGTGGACACCATAATGAAGAAAGAAATATGGCTGAGGACAATCGTGTAGCATGTTTGAAACTGTCTTATCTGTTAAGGTGAAGCTCAGGTGTGAATGGTTTTGATGAAGCATGTGTGAGTATTTATGGACACGCAACTCAAATGTCAGTTTCAGGCCTCCGTTTTGGGTAGATGCCATTTTCTTTGAGTTTAGTTTGTTACAATGTAAATATGTTTTGAGCCAAATGCTAATGTAAGAAAGTAGTGCATAAACTCAAATGTCTGCTCTAATCATGCATTGATATCAATGGGAGATGTTTGTGAAAGTTTAAGATTTAAGTGCACACTTCATTTGAGAATTTTGCTCCTCACTATAAAGTTGTGATGAAATTAAGTAGATTGAATGGATTGCATAGGGAAGAAATGGTGGATCCTTCTGTAGGTAGGATGTTATAATTTATGTTTTTGTTTATGACTGACTTACATTGGAGGAAATGGGTTGTTTTCATTCAAAATGGTAAAAAAAAAAAAAAAAAAAAAAATAGCTTCTTAAGAAGAGAAATTTCTCAAGCAAGAATTTTGCTAGGACTGTCTGGGAGTGGTCTAGGTGGGGAGGGGAAAACTAGCTGTTATTGGCAGAGGTTTGGAACTCTTTCTTATTGGTCTATTAACGGATTTATTGATGTCACCAGGCAGGCTGAAATTTCAGGCAGTCTTTTCAAACAACTCTTACACTAAAATGGCATAATTGTCACAGTATTATTCCAACCTCAATGTGGAAATATATATATAAAACACAGGAAAATCATGTTTTTGCCAGCACTGGGCCTTTAACATTTCATCAAAGGGTACTTATGTGTTCAAAATATTGCTGGTGCTGCTTTTTTGTTATTGTAAATAAACACTTGTTTTTAAATCACTAACATTGTAAACCATCCCCTAAAATAAAAATCATGAAACTCCTGTCAATTTGGTGAAAGCCTATGTTCTATCAGAGGGTAAAAATAACTTTCCCCACGATTTAACTTCTAAGTGGTCTGTGTGTGAAATCCGGAAATGGTGTAAGAACGCGTCATAGCTACAACAATGACAGCACAGTAAGAAGATGGGCAGAAACTGTTTCTCCAATAAAATCCTTGATACCACTTGTAGGCGATGTTGGCTCGCTAACCTCTTGCGCAGAAATACGTCATTGGGTTGTCACCTCGCGCATGTGCACAACGTCAAGTCAAAGGCACTCAAATCACATTTTATTGGTCACATGCACATATTTAGCAGATGTTATTGTGAGTGTAGCGAAATGCTTGTCTTCATAGCTCCAACAGTAGTATGTAACAAAAAAAAGTTCCTTTTGAAACATGTCAGTTTGTCACTTGACCGAGGTTGGAGTAATAACAGGTTCAAATACTTAAGACGTTGTCTCGAATCTAGGTTATGCCTTTAGATTGAGAAAATGAACTAAGGAAGAATGTTTAACTTCTCTCATTGACTTCTCAAATCCCGGCCTGGTCTGCGTGGCAAGCGTTCCCGGAAGTCTCATGATGTTGCGCCTCTGGGTTTAGAAACTCTGTGGCTACATGATTCTTTCACTAGATAAGAGTTAACACACTACATTTCATTGCGCTTATTAATTAAACAATTACCTACACTCCAGATCGTCAAACCAGTCAATATATGGTATGGGCATATTTGTCTAAAACACATCCATCCGTTTATATCATGCTTAGATGTGCTCAATCTAAACTGTAACAAATTATTCAATGTAGTTTCTCCTTGAAATGCCATCTGGCAATTCGCCGTGGGAAAAGTGTAAATGGGCCTGAACTCAATCTGGGCAGACAAACTGTAAATTGAACTATTCGAGATACTCCTAAATTTGTTTAGGCGATTATACAGCTAGCTAGCTACATACCATGCTGATATTGACTTTGGTATTTATAGTGTGTAGCTACAGTACATTAGCTAGTTAGCCACCCCAGAGAGCAATGCATTGAGTTTTGTAGTCGACATGAACTGAAACATATTTCCACGACTTTGTTGCTACTAATATTATAACGAAACATATTTCACAGTGGTATTTAAAACTATTATTCATAGGAATTAGTAGTTTGGGGTGGATTATACCTTTTACCTTAAGTGTAGTGCACAGATGACCCATTTATTTTCACAAGTAATTTGGACAGTTGACAAAGGGCCTTTTGAAGGTAAACTGTGGATACCTGCTCATCGAACATCTCATTTCAAAATTATGGGCATTAATATGGAGTTGGTCCCCCCTTAGCTGCTATAAATCTCCACTCTTCTGGGAAGGCTTTCCACTAGATGTTGGAACATTGCTTCCATTCAGCCACAAGAGTATCAGTGAGGTCGGTCATTAGGCCTGGCTCGCAGTCGGCATTCCAATTAATCCTAAAGGTGTTCGATGGGGTTGAAGTCAGGGCTCTGTGCAGGCCAGTCAAGTTCTTCCACATGGACCTCGCTTTGTGCACAAGGGCATTGTCATGCTGAAACAGGAAAGGGCCTTGCCCAAACTGTTGCTTTAAAGTACAGAATCGTCTAGAATGTCATTGTATGGTGTAGCGTTAAGACTTCCCTTCACTGGAACTAAGAGGCCTGCCCCAAACCATGAAAAACAGCCCAGACCACTATATTCCTCCTCCAAACTATAGTTGGCACTATGCATTCAGGCAGGTAGCGTTCTACCAACATCCGCCAAATCCAGATTTGTCCATCGGGCTGCCAGATGTTGAAGCTTGATTCATCACTCCAGAGAATGCATTTCCACTGCTCGAGTCCAATGGCGGCAAGTTTTACGACACTCCAGCCGACACATGGCATTGCACATGGTGATCTTAGGTTTGTGTGCGGCTGCTCAGCCCTGGAAACCCATTTTATGAAGCTCCCGACGAACAGTTCTTGTGCTGACGTTGCTTTCAGAGGCAGTTTGGAACTGTGTGTTGCAACAGAGAACGGGTGCGGCTGAAATAGCCAAATCCACTAATTTGAAGGGGTGTCCAGATACTTCTGGCCATGTAGTGTATTTTCCCCAACATTCGCCAAGATAGCAGTCACAGTCAACTGCGCCCATGTCAGCTCAAGCATAAATTACCTTTAAACATCACACTCTATCCAGTGTGCTGCTCTATAGCATGCCTTAGATTGAATCAAGGCCTTTAAAACATTTACCTTTATTTAACTAGGCAAATCATCCTGGCTTTAGGCTGCAACTAAAAAAGGTACACATGCAGATATATATTAGTTTAAAATACACAACCAACTTTGTCTCCTTATTTCAAGTAATCAGATAAAACGCCACTATTCTCTTAGTTGACAATAGCAAAAATGTTTATTCCAGATATTATGGTTTCAGCCAGACTGCAAAGAAATCAGGTTCAGTAACATGGAGGAAACTGCTGAAGAGACGACCTCGAACCTCAGAGACACAGTACAGTAACGTACATACAATCTCTCACTGACTCTCAAACTGGACACGGACACCACAGTGCACAAAATAGCATTTGGAGAATCGGGTGACAAGAAAGAAAAATGCCTTGTGCCCACCCCACACAGCCTAGTCAAGTCCTGTTGAGACTCTCCTGAAGGCATGTTGTTTCCTTTAGTTTGCCTCATCCTTGGAAGCCTCGTCAAAATTCTCCACCAGATCTGAAACAACAAGCCAATGGTCAGTAAGTTACATGTCAGTCATGGTAAGAAACAGGCAGTGCCCTCTCCAAACATACATGCCTCCATCTGTCTTTCTACTGGTCTCAGTCCACTTAAGAAATAAATGAGTGTTTATCTGATACGTGTTCCCTGGTATAATTTCTACTCCTAATCTCCCCCACCAGCTCTTCCTCTACACTCTGAGAACAAGTCTCGCTCTGCAAGAGGGAGCCCCACAGAACACAGCTGTAAAAATCATGGCACTGAGGATCAAAAGGAGGGTCCCAATTGTTCAATAATCTGATAAATCTGTCAGGTCCATATTTGGCACGGAGGGGTTGAGGGTTATAATGGAAACAATTCTAAAGGTCTGAATATAATTTTAAGTGGGGGTGGGGAAACTAAACTCTGGTAATGACATGATGACATAGACCGTTAACCCAGTGTCATCGGACTTCAACCGCTCCTCACGCTGAATGAGAGTAATCGTTTGTTACATTTGTGAAAACGTCGGGTTACGAGAAAAGGAGAGCCCTGGGAAAAGCTGTGGGTAATTGTAATGGCAACCTCATGTGTTTTTTCCCCAACCCTTTTCCTCCACAAAGAAAAGCAAACAGTGCTTTCAGAACACATAAACAACAAACAATGTTTCAAACACTAAACCCACCACCCCGACTCCAATCACCATCAAGTCTTCAGTCATTGTTAGATCCCCCTAGCATGACCAACCTTTCACTTCCTAAAAGTAAGCAAACCTGCCACGGTTCTATTATCCAACAGAAAATACAAGCCCAGGTGTAACTTATTCTGGAGTCACAGACATAGAAGTATAAATTATGGGAATGTGAAATAACACTACACGTGGTTGTTGTGGAGACCCACAGGAGCACGTCACAGAGCAAACCTTTTGTCCTAGACAGTGCAGTAATAGTGACTTCATATTTTTCCTCCTCCCTTATTTGAACGTGACCAAAGGGATTGTGTAGGTTTCTTCAACAATGGCTTTTTGTCCTAGACACTTTTACTGCACAAAAAGCCATTGTTGAAGATACCTACACAATCCCTTTGGTCACATTCAAATAAGGGAGGAAAAATATGAAATCACTATCACTGCGCTTCCACCTAAGACAAAGGAATCTGCATGCTTCCTAGCCAAAACTAGTTTAGAAAAGTTTGTGCATATATTATGATGACATTTTGTGACGTTTCTGTTAGTTTTGGACTTCGGTGAGTTTCTTTTTTTTCAGCCATTTGGGCAAATTTTTTTCTGGAGGCAAGCCGAAATCGGTATCTTAAGTTTAAGGCCCTTCGTCTGTGATTGGTCAATAGTAGGGATTATTCTGTTGTCGTTCAGCGAGAGATGACTCATTTTCATGCAAATTTGTTCATTGAGAAATACTACACCAAACATCTTGGATGCAATATTCTGCGACTAGATCTCCTTGGCAAAAACGTCAAAATTAATGACAGATTTCTTATCTTAGATTAATTTGGACTATTTTGAGGCAGGGAGCATGCGAGCACACTCGTTTGGGCCGATAGGCGAACTGAAGCATGCTGGCACCTTTACCCCAAACCAGTGTCGTCAGTGTTTTATGTTAATGACAGCTCTAGTGTAATTGTTTTCATCAGGAGTGTGACACTTAAGAGTTGTGGAGAGCAGAATTAACAACCTCTGCATCAAGACAGTTGCTTTGTGAGAAGGTGTTTAAGTTCACTTTTGACAAATAAAAAGTACCAGTGGCCTTGGCACAAAGTAACAGCATGTCCGCCGAAGCTATGGCCCAGTGAGACATGGGTGCCAGCCCACGTAGATGGAAACAGAAAAGTCAGCCTTCTGGGTAACACCAGGGATTTAAACTCGATGAACAATCATGACTTCAACTGTGAGATGGCTGTTCATGACCCACCTGGAACATCATCATCCTCTTCCTCTATGGCGGCGATTGGTGCTTTTCCATCTCCAGCTGTGAGGAAGAAATAAGAGATGTTACGAACCTGTTGCAGAGCTATGTACAAATACCTCTGGTCTTCCGTAAGTTGAATCCAATACTTTATCATGACAAATATAAAATAGTCTGTCTTAACAAATGCCATTTCTATTACAATGTCAGTGCCTGCCCAGTGCTCAAAATCATCCAAGATACTCCAGCCCTACCTTAAATGCCCCCCATCCTAAAACTTCCAGAGATTACTACTGTGCATTTCTGTCCGTTTTTTTATTACCAATCCGCCTCCTCACACACTTACGCTAAAGTAATGTCTCTACTACTTATGGCCAAGTCAAACAGAAGAGGTAAAGCCTATGTTGAAATGTCAATAAATGCATGGACTTGAAACAAAAACATGACCCCTCTCAAATATATCAAAACAAAAGTGCTGCCCTTCAAAAACCAAAACATAGGCCATATTTCCCCTAAAAACAGACTCTCCTGGGCCATTAGAACCAATGGCGTATTCATTAGTCTGTTTCCGTAGCAAAAAGTGTAACTAAAAACATTTTCTCCAAACGAGAAACGTTTTGCAATGAAAACACGTGTATATTGGGCAAATCCAGGTAGATTCCTCCCCATTTAATTTGTTCCCAGTGAATACAACGCAGTATCCATACCCCACCCACTACCTAGACAAAGACCCTTGCCCAGTACTCCCTCCCCATCCAGTTATCTCCCCCAGCCTCACATAACCTGTTTGGGCAGAGCCCCGACCAGTCTCTTGAACCATTAGAAACAGTCCCGATTCCCAATCTCACTCCCTACCACAGCCCCACATACCCTGTTTGGGCAGAGCTTCGGCCAGTCTCCGGAGGCTAGTCAGACTGTCTGCTCCCAGCTGGTTGAGGATGCTGGGGAGCATCTCTGTTAGCTGCTTGGTCTCGGCGTGGCCAGTAATGGTGAAGGTGTTGGCTGCCAGGGAGGCCTGCACTTTGGGGTTGTTGAAATGGATCACTGTCCCCTGGTTCGTGAACATGTTCACCTGCGAGGAGCAGAGGAGAAACGAGAATGGTTACGTGACGTTACTCACAGTTATAGACTTACAATCTGAAAGACTTGACACCTCCCTTTCTGAAGACAAAGATGGCAGCCATCTAAAGTGTGCCTTGAAATTGACCCTCTGCTCTCAAAGAAATCATCTGGTTCCAATTTAATTTTCATAACATTTAAAGTACTCCAACGTCCATTTAAAAAGGGAAGGTTACAGAGGGAGAGAGGACCAGTATTTAACCATGGACCAGACCTTACCTCTTCGATGCCAGAGATGTTGTTGACTCCGAGTTTCTTTAGGGAGAACTGAAGTTTCTTGTCATCTGCGGTTGCTGTTCTGTGCACAACCTTCTTCTTTCTGCGTGCGGTGCCCTGTAAAAGAGAACACAGATTAAAGTATGTGATATTTTAGCATGTGTAAGACATGAGCCTCATATTGGCATTTTTCTAAACATTCACTCTGAAAAACAATTGATTGGTGTGAACATCTTACCTTGCCGCCGATGCGGACTTGTGCCTGGAGTTTGGCAAGTTTTTCTTGATTCATTATTATTTCTTTCATCTGAAATAGACACGGTATGCGTTGAGTTATTATATCACTGCATCTATACTTGTCCTTTTGTTTCTGTTTATATAACGTCACATTTTGAAAAACGTCTGCAAACCCTGCCTCACTTAACTAGCTAGGCCTGCATTTATATATTTTAGTTACAATAATCACTATATAAGTACATGTAGCCTAACTTAATTGTGTCATAAAATACAAGATGAAGGCACACGCCTAGGCAAGTGAGTATTAGTAGTTTTATTCTGTTAATACACATTACTGTAGAAGTAGAACATTACATAGTTAATGTTAGACGCTTCCTACAGGCCTGCAACCAAAACAAACGATTCGATGTTTCCTAGTAAGTCGATGACAGACGGCTCACAAATTAACTGTACCTAACGTTACCTAGTTGCCTGCTAGACTGAGACGATCAACTAATTTACCAGTAACGTTAGTTAGCAAGCTATTTCTGTCCAGATATGAGCGCTAGCTAGCTAGTTAGCCAGCTGGTTAATACTATGTCGTTATAAGTTAGCCAATTCCAACGTTCGCGAACTAGCTACCTAAACTGGCTATGAAGCTACGAGCGGAATATGGCGAGAAAAATTAAAACCTTGGCTATCGACACGCCTAATAAATACCTACAAGCGTTTGAGAGATTGACGATTACCACTGATAAGTAAACGTCAGATATTCAACGATTTGACGTTAGTTAACGGGCCTTGTGCCGCTGCTGGCTAGATACCAGGCGAGCAGGTTAGCCAACGTTAGAAAGATTGCTCAATTCGATTAGCTGGTATTGGGGCCTGTGAGTCGGACTCCACCTCCCAACTCTACACTCGTTTACCAAGTCCCCGGTGAGTTCAAACTCCAAGGTTTTCACCGGTCTGATAGCCAAGGATATTGTTTACCTTGTGTCGTTGGAGAATGGCAGAAACAGTGCAGGAAAGAAGGTATT
The DNA here is from genome assembly GCA_023634145.1 of Thymallus thymallus. Classification (NCBI taxonomy): domain Eukaryota; kingdom Metazoa; phylum Chordata; class Actinopteri; order Salmoniformes; family Salmonidae; genus Thymallus; species Thymallus thymallus. The sequence continues at coordinate 12,389,647 of CM042403.1, read as the reverse complement.
TTAGAGCTCCTAACTGACCTGCACACTAGCAGCGCGCACACGCGGAGAGCAAGATGGAAGCGAAAGAGGCTGGAGGAAGTGACGTGCGGGCAGAAGTGCAACCGCGAGAGGGGTTTATGGGCCAGTTGGAATGGCATTATCTCTAACTAAAAGTGCCAATACAAAACGTATTTCTGTGAAATTATATTCTTAATTTGACTAGATTGAATAGCAAACTTGAACTTACCTAGGCTTGCCATAACAAAGGTGTTGGGTACTTATTGATTCAAGACATTTCAGCTTTAAATTTTTTATTAATTTGTAGACATTACTAAAAACATAATTCCACATTGACATTATGGGGTATTGTGTATAGGCCAGTGACACAAAATCTCACAAAATGTGATGTGGTGTGAATACTTTCTGAAGGCACTGTAGATATCTTTGTTAGAAATAATACTATATTTCCCTTGACAGTGTGATGCTGAAGTGTCTCAGTTTACCCCCCCCCCCCCTCTCCCCTACACACACACTCTCTTACATACACTCTCTCTCGCTCTCTCTCTCTCGCGCTTTCGCTTTCTCTCTCTCTCTTTATCACACACACAAACACAGACACACACACACACACACGAAACAGCACGCACAATATTTGCACAAGTATTGTATATATATTATGAATAGATTATAATCAGTGAAAGAGTAGAATAGAACTGTAGCTAATTATTCTGTTGAGCAGGCCTAGATCTACCTTTCACTTGTTCGTCTTAGTTATGTTTTAGAAGGAATGGCTATGATGCATTACACACTGCATTCTCAGTCATATTGTAAGATTGGCCTTCTCATTCTGTGGCTGAGAACAAAGTGGGGCAGCAGTTTAAGGCACTGCATCTCAGTGCTAGAGGCGTCACTACAGACACCCTGGTTCGAATCCAAGCTGTATCACAACCGGACGTGATTCGGAGTCCCATAGGGCGGCGCACAATTGGTCCAGCGTCATCCGAGTTTGGCCGGTGTAGGCCGTCAATGTAAATAAGAATTCATTCTTAACTGACTTGCCTAGTTAAATAAATGTTAAATACAAATATAAATAAATAGCCTACATGTGGAATTACATTTTTAATTCAGCCTTAAACTTGGATCCCATATCTAAAGCCTGTTACAATGCAATTACCGTAGGCCTATATGTACACACACTGGCATACAACTGGTGTACCTGTTAATGGAATTTTCAAAGTTAAAATAAAGTCCAGTACAGTGCAAAACTCCCATGGTAATGAGAACACAAAAATGTAGCTCTCAACCTTTGCCTATAGCGTTTCATAATCGCCACTACATTACCAGATCAAAGTTAGCAATGTTCATTTTGTCCCAACAGACACAATCTAAAGTATTTTCACAAGTATTTGTTAATTTGCATATTTATGACTGAGGCTATTCACAAAACAATACAGTAGCTCAAAGACAATATAAAATATTACCTGATGTAAATGGTGCATTGTGTAAGTGAGAATGGGGTAAGTTGAGAAAAAAGGGGTAAGTTGAGTCAAAGGGGTAAATTGATCTCCCCTTGTTTCAAGGAAAACATACACAAAATGAATTATTTGACCAAATATTTAGGAAGAGGTCATCATTTTATGGAGTCTGTGAAGGAAGAAACCACATGGAAAAAGTGATCCAAAAAGTCAAATTAATTTATTGTTTTAGAGGTTTAATGATGCTTGTGTCTAAACCAAAGTACAGTAGATCATTTTATGATTGTTGTATACATCAGTTGGGAGTCTCTATAAGCTTCACTATGAGGCCCTAAACCTAGGATGAAAGTGCATCCTTGTACTGTAGCAAACATAGTCAAAATGTTTGCCTTGGGATAAGTTGAGCTAATGGCCATCGGGTAAGTGGTTGACTTTTCTTCCCAGGCATAATGCAAGGAATTATTGCTGGGATATGAGGCAACAACATGACCTGGCCTATGTTAAAAATAAAGTTAAACATGGTTTTAAAAAGGTAGTGGTAATATTTATTTCAGTAAAGAAATGTGTAGGTGGCTTAACTTACACTGTCCCGTGGCTCAACTTACCCCATACCTGGGGTAGATTGTGCCAATTGACCACTTTTTTTAGACAAGCTATGTTTTCAAAACTGTAATGTTTACATGAATTTCCAGGGATACACAACATCCTGAAATATATGTACACTGCCTTTAGAAAGTATTCATACCCCTTGACTTATTCCACATTTTGTTGTGTTACAGCCTGAATTCAAAATGTATTAAATAGATTTATTTTTCACCCATCTACACACAATACCCCATATTGACAAAGTGAAAACATGGTTGTATAAATTTTAGCACATTTATTGAAAATGAAATACAGAAAGAGATCATTTACATAAGTATTCACACCCCTTTTATAATCCCCTTTGGCAGCGATTACAGCTGTTAGTCTTTCTGGGTAAGTCTCGAAGAGCTTTGCACACCTGGATTGTACAATATTTGAACATTATTTTATATTTGTATTCTTCATGCTCTGTCAAGTTTGTTGTTGGTCATTACTAGAAAGCCATTTCAAGTCTTGCCATAGATTTTTAAGACGATTTAAGTCAAAACTGTAACAAGGCCACTCAGGAACATTCAGTGTCATCTTGGTAAGCAACTCCAGTGTATATTTGGCCTTGTGTTTTAGGTTATTGTCCTGCTGAAAGTATCATTTCTCTCCCAGTGTCTGTTGGAAGCACACTGAACAAGGTTTTCCCTCTAGGATTTTGCCTGTGCTTAGCTCTATTCTGTTTCTTTTTATCCTAAACAACTCCCTTGCCAATGACAAGCATACCCATAACATGATGCAGCCACCACCATGCTTGAAAATATGAAGGGTGGTACTCAGTGATGTGTTGTGTTAGATTTTCCCCAAACAGGATGCATGTTTTGGATTTTTTTTTATTGTGTACAGGTTTCTTTCTTTTCACTTTGTCATTTATGTTAGTATTGTGGAGTAACTATAATGTTGTTGATAATCAGTTTTCTCCTATCACAGCCATTAAACTCTGTAACTGTTTTAAAGTCACCATTGACCTCATGGTGAAATCCCTGAGGGGTTTCCTTCCTCTCCGGGAACTGAGTTAGGAAGGACACCTGTATCTTTGTAGTGACTGGGTGTATTGATACACCATCCAAAGTGTAATTAATGACTTCACCATGCTCAAAGGGATATTAAATGTTTGTTTTTTTACCCATCTACCAAAAGGTGCCCTTCTTTGCGAGGCATTGGAAAACCTACCTGGTCTTTCTGGTTGAATTTACTGCTTAACTGAGGGACCTTACAGATAATTGCATGTGTGGGATACAGAGATGAGGTAGTCATTGAAAAATCATGTTTAATACTATTATTGCACACAACGTGAGTCCATGCTACTTAGTATGTGACTTGTTAAGCACATTTTAGTCCTGAACTTACCTAGGCTTGCCATAACAAAGGTGTTGGATACTTATTGACTCAAGACATTTCAGCTTTTGTAGACATTTCTAAAAACATAGTTCCACATTGACATTATGGGGTATTGTGTATAGGCCAGTGACACAAAATCTCACAAAATTTGAAAAAAGTCAAGTGGTGTGAATACTTTCTGAAGGCACTGTAGATATTTTTGTTAGAAATAATACTATATTTCCCTTGACAGTGTGATGCTGAAGTGTTAAAAAATGTCTCAGCTTACCCTCCCCCCTCTCCCCTACACACACACTCTCTCACATACACTCTCTCTCGCTCTCTCTCGCTTTCGCTCTCTCTCTCTCTCTCTCTCTCTCTCTCTCTCTCTCTTTCTCTCTTTATCACACACACAAACACATACACACACACACACGACACAGCACGCACAATATTTGCACAGGTATTGTCTTGCCTTTTATGCATGTGATACATATTAATCACATGCTACCAAGTCCCAGGAGAGAGACTGACAGTTTTGGTGACATTTATAGGATTTGTCAGCGCGAGAGGCAGGGATTGCGTTCAGCAGTAAGTGCTTTCTTGGTACCCCGTGGCACTGAAACACCCTCCGATCGCAAAGGAGAATTTATAAACACTTTTGAAGTGGTTTACCACACATGCGAACCCCTGCTTTAAAGACGGACTCCAGCGTCAGCTCACGAATTAACTTAACTGTAGCCCAAACCATGCCCATACTACTAACTAACTCAAAGAAATAATTTCGAATGAGGATTTATATAATGCATGATTTTTATTTAACTTTTATTTAACTAAGCAAGTCAGTAAATAACAAATTCTTATTTACTAGTTCAGTAACAGGCTAAATGTTTTTCCCACAGCCAATGTAGGTGACATATCAGTCCGTAAGTCTATACAGCAAAACCCATTTGATACATCTTCAGAGAGCGTCAGTGTCGAGCACAAAAATAATTCATACAAATAAATTAATACAGTTGTTATCAACTTTCACCTATAATTAACTTTTAAGTGTCACTTCAATGTTTCATTATTTTTTGGTTTCCGTGACTGCTCATTTGGTCTATCCGTAACCCTCTCCAAGACTAGGTTATTGCACGTCTAACAGAGTAATTTAAAAAGGCATAGGCCTATTAACGAATAAAGTTCAACAAGGTTTTGTTTCCCAAAAATATTAATTAGCCGTGCACGGTTAGCATCACCTGAGATTATTTAATAGCCTATGTTATACATTAACAAGTTATACATTTGCCATTTACTGCACTAGCACAAATAAATTAATAAACAAACACTCATATCCAGTGTCACCTGAATGACTTTTGCTCCAAATAATTCAAACATGTTTTTACGCACGACTTTTACGCATGACCGAAACAACTATTTTATACCAATGGTGTGTTCATTTTGAAGAGTTCAATCAAAAGACCATTAGATCGATAGTCATTAAAAATACTATTAAGACCTGTCTGAGAGAGATGTGTATTTGAGAGAGTTCTCATTCTAATGGTCCGTTGGCGAGGTGTAGGCCTGATGCGATTGTCAGCCAATTGGTGAGAGTGAAGGGGCTTGCATGTAACTGATAAACTGTTACTGTAATATAAATAGTTTGCAAATTGAATTCAAAAGAACGAAAGGGGAAAGAAAAGTGCTGTCATTGTCAAACTTTTCAAAGCTGAAGTTGTCAAAGTAGACATCGTGTTAAGAGAGTGTGGACTATTTCTCCGATAGATGGTGCTGCATGGTCCAACATAAATGCTACAATAGAGTTGTTGATAGGCCAGAGTAAAATAAACATGTCATCATACAACTCTGAATCAACCATGGGTAAGCTATTATACAGGCATCAACAAGCACCAGATATTTTCTTATTGACATAAAGATTACCTAAACCCATTCATTCTCATCTCTATAATACAACAGAAGGAGTTAATCGTCATATATAGGCTATATTGTAGTCTTGGCTACTTTTGTAGTCTATAGGTTTTCAGAATTTACTAACATAACCTAGTGGGGGACAAAGAAGGAGACATTGTGATACCAACAATAATTAGTATTCTATTTGGATTCAAATATACTTTTACCTATAGGCCTACTTTATTGTTGCAAAAAGTAACGTTCTTTATCAACGATGTTTGATAGATTTTCAGCGCTTTTAAAACGTATTTTATGTAATGAAAAGTTTCCTACCGATTTTTTGTTTCATGCACCCAGCATTGCTATATGAGAGATAAGATATGATCATGTGTCACTCACTCTAGGCTGAGGTCAAGAGGTGTCTTACATCTGGTTTTGTTGAAAATATGCAGGATGTAGCCTGTACTTGACTGACATGCATGTTTGGTTTTAGTGTACTAACAAAGCGAGTCCCCGTTTAAATTGTGTGTCACATTTCGAACCAAGTTCACTCAACTAAAAATGTATATTCTTCACAGTCGACCAACTTCATGAAAGGAACTGTCTCCGAGGTGCTAAAGGTCTTCTGTAGAATGAAATATAGAACCATAGCCTCTAATTGAAATTTGATTGACGAAAAGGAAAATGTTAGAATTCAGAAATAAGGTGTAGCTTCTCGTTCCTACTTCTCGTGCAAAGGCGATGAAAGGGAAAATCACAACCGGGAAGTTGTTTTGAAACATACATTTAGATCATGAAAAGTTCCGTTTTACAATATAGTTATAGGCCTACATTTCGATGCTCTCTATATATTTCAAGTGAATTACTTAATTAAAAAGCATCGTATAGGCCTATGTTGGTGTGGTTTCAAAGTAGGCTTTTATGAATAAGGAAGGTTGCTGTGCGTAAAGCCATTACGCACGTTTAGACCTACATTCAGAAATGTCTACACACTCTTTTGCCGGAGCCGTATCACGCAAGGATGTTTTAGCCTATACTGTTACATGAATACAATTATACTATAGTACACTAGATAACAGGATCGAGATAACCCAAATTAATTGTGTACCATATGCGTAAACATCACGATCTTTAAAAAAAAATCATATCAACTCATAAAAACAGCAGCTTATTTGATGTTTTCCCTCCTTATTTAGAAAATCCTCAATCAGAGCTATAAAGTCAGTGCATGGCAGAGGCCCTTATTTCTCGAGCTGCTCGCATGCTCTGCGTGACCCGTGACTGATGCGAGTTAACAGCTGACTCTTTTCCATTACAAATGGCTCGCGGATAATCTAGATAACTACCGGATCACGCAAACTATGAAGAGTGGAGAGTGGGTCATGAAACTCCGACTGTAACCATTTATTTTAAAAACGCACATAATTTAGTTTTGATGTATAAATCATGAATTATCTGAACTATTACATTGTTTCTTAAAATCCATAACTTTATACATATTTAGTCTATTTAAAGCATAACATTCCACTATCATGTTACAGCTTTTTATCACAATAGATGATGATCTATAAGGGATAGTCCTACCAGCATGGGCTTTGTTCTGCATGCAGCCTTCTTCTATCTTATATTTTAAGTGATATAGGCCTATTTCTTTTGCCAAACATTTAGTTGAAATTAAAGCTTTAGATTAACTATATTTGTATACGAAGATGACCACCAAAAAGAGAACCAAACTTTTTTAAATTGTCCACAGTTACACAATTGTTGCTAATTTTTTTTTCATCTCTTCATTTGCCTTGGTGACGTTTCTTCGCCATGTGATCAGAGCTCTGGTATAAAGCGCGAGGGAAGATCCGCCCTCTTTAGGATTCAGGTTTGACCTTTTTCAGGTCTTTCCACATACTAGCATCCGGATGGTGCGATATTGAACAACGAAAAAAGCCCTAAAACATATGGAAGTGGCTGTAAAAAGGGACATTTATTACCGCCGGCGTGCTCCTCTAATTCCATCATATGAGTTGTCTTGGAAGAGGGCAGAGTAGTACGGGCAGCATCTCCTCTTCCATTCCGCCGTAGCTTCTGGGAGCGCACAGCACGGCGCAGCCTCTGCACAGCCAGCCGTGAGCCATGACTCTGAGCTCCGAGATGTCGGATGCCTCCATCCTTTCGGAAGAGACAGACATCGACGTGGTCGGTGAGGGGGAGGATGGGGACAGCCAAACGCGCTCTTACGTAGACGAGGTGGCGCAGATGCACGATGACCTGCTGTCTGGCTCCCCGCCATGCATAGACAGCTCCTCGTCCCGGGATCCTTACAAACCAGCTAATAAGAACAACCTGGTGAAGCCCCCTTACTCCTACATCGCCTTAATCACCATGTCCATTCTTCAGAGCCCGAAGAAGCGGCTCACCCTTAGCGAAATTTGCGATTTCATCAGCAACCGTTTCCCGTACTACCGGGAAAAGTTCCCTGCGTGGCAGAACTCGATTCGACACAACTTGTCCCTGAACGACTGTTTCGTCAAGATACCCAGGGAACCGGGGAACCCCGGGAAGGGAAACTACTGGACCCTAGACCCGGAGTCCGCCGATATGTTCGATAACGGAAGCTTTCTGAGACGACGGAAACGCTTTAAACGGCAGCAGCAGCAGGACTTTCTGCGGGAGCACAACAGTTTTATCCCCGCGGCTGCGTACGGCTATGGACCTTACGGCTGCGGCTACGGTATCCAGCTGCAGTCCTACCACACACACTCTGCCCTTTTCGCGTTTCAGCAACAGTCCAGACATTCACACACGGGGACCATTATTCAGGCACCGTCCTTAATGCCCACCTCCACTGACTTGGCCAGGAGCAGGTTCTATCCCCAGCTCAGCCCCAGCCTGGCTTCACCCATACAGACTGCAGCCAAGTCCAGCTCGCCTGTCCAGCGCTCTCCCTTCTCCATTGACAGTATCATTGGGGGGTCGCTGAGCCCTGCGCACTCTCACTGTGCCTCGCGGAATTCCCCTCTTGTTCCAATGTTATCTTCCTCCCTCGCGCCGCAGTCGCCCAACCAGTCGCAGAGCGTGCTCCCAGGGACTGTTTTACCCACGGTCGAGAACTTTCCCAACAGAATTGTGAACGGTACTAGTGGCTGTTAATTTCTATAAACTAACTTCAAAGTTTTCCTGAAATATGAACAAAAACGCCCCTCTTTGAAGGTAGGATTATTTTCGTATGTTTTCTGGGGGGGATAACACGCAGCTGAATGATGGATATTAACACTAGGGCCTATTCGTGCCTATTCATGCTGTAAAATATATATTATATTTATGTTAATTACGTTTTAGTGTCAATCTAATTTTCTCTCCACGAACTTTTTCGTTGTTTTTGAAGTGATTCGTTTAAATCACGGTCTAGGGCGTCTCAGGATCGACTTGATGAAACAGCGTCTAAAACAATGTATATTGTGTCACACACACCAATGTTTTTTTAGTTTGGGAAATTTAAACATTTTTACTGTTTTGATTCGTGCTTTGTATTGAAAAGACACAAAGATGAAAGTAATTCATTTATATGCAGTTTGTGCTTATTTCAGTAATAAAACATTGTACATTCTTTGGCAAGTATTGTATAATTTTTTTACACGGTTTGTTTTTCAACAAGAATAAATATTGTTTTACAAAAACAAACACATCTGCCTGGAAAGTAATTTATTAAGTAACTAATAATCCCAGTCTAGAAATTAGCCTAATGTAGGCCCACACTAGACCACGTGCATGAAGTAGCCTATAGTGTTGTTTAATGTTTTTGAAAGACCTGTTATTTTCATTTTTTGTTGAGAAACATATTTCCAAAAAGTCATAGACAATGTAGGCTATTACCTGTTGAGTAATAATACAATATGGCTACTGCCCTTATAATAATACATATATATTATACTAATATACTAATACTAAAACTACTAGTCTGCAGCTGCTGTTTAAAAAAAAAAGAATACAAAAAAAATATATATATAATTATGCATCTAAATTGCAGTTACAATGACTCATGGACATGTTTTCTTTCATTCACATATAGCCTACATACCAACAACAGAGTGTGTTCTTCTTTTGCTTATGTTCCATATTTTACTGGTGGTTTAGCACCAATTACTACTGAAAGAGAGCGTGAGAATCATGTGTTGTAACATTATTATTATGTAAATAACAATTCACTTTCAGTGTTAAATTACCAAAACTAGCACCATTATTTTCAACAGGCCAAGCAAGGGGTGCAAGATAAACTTCATATAGCCTACCCATAGGCCTTTAAGAAGCTTTGAATGTGTGTGTGTGTGACTTTTAGAACATGTAGGCCTACAACTCTATACCATTAACATTCTGAATCAATATTTTGTTCATGCTTTTCAACATGTCTCTTTACACACAAAACCAGCCACAATTTAGGCTTCGTGTGTGTGTGGCCTAGCATCTTCCATGCACGGTCTAGAAGATACACTTTGGACCTACAGGTCCATCTGCCCTCTCCTACTTGTATACTTGTAATTATGCGTGGTGGACAGGCCGTGTCACTGGGGTGACAGAAACTGTATTTTGTTACCTTCAGGACGGACGGTGATTATCACGCGGGTGATCCGAGGCAGCTGGCTCGGGCTCTTGAGAAAACACTGCTCCTCGACCAATTCATTATTTCCTCATACTTGTCACAGTTGCGAGAGATGTATTGGTCAGCGAGGTTATACTCCTTAACATCCATAGCCAAAAGCAGTAGGCTACAGACATGCGCCGTAGCGAGGGGTTTTATAGGAAAGTAAGACGATTTGATGCGCATTAGGAAATATATGGATATGTGAATAAAAAAAGACTAGCCTATATATTAAAACGCGCCTCATGGGCACAGCGTAACTATTACGCAATTATGCATCATTCGATATTAGTAGGCCTATAGCCCACATCTTATTAGTAGAAGCCATAACATTAGATCTATCGTCACTGTCCACAATGATGAGCCTATGGATAATAGGATCATGATGTGTATAGGATTTGGCTATATGGTCTTATTTTGAATTATGCTAAAACAATAGGCATGCATCTCTTTGCTAAATATGTCATTCAATATTCAAAGCAGGTGTTTGTAAGGAAAGGCTGGACAGTTGTTTTTCAGAAGGCCTCATCCTCACAACATCAAGGCTGTGGCGTGATGGGCGGGCCTCAAGCCAAGAGAAATACCTCCTCTCTCTCTCCGAGGGAAGGACCACTGTTTGGCGTGTGCTATCCATCCGTGACTACAAATGCGCATCCCCCGTCGCCCGGCAGAGTGTTAATGGCGCCACTGCGTGCTTCCCAGATGCAGAGGAAATGCGTGTAGTAATAGCTAGATCCACTCAGCGCGGTGCGCCGCTCAGAAACAGTTCACTAGGCCACGGGGGGACAGCGGCATGCGTGATGATGTAACACGCAAGCCAGGCAGCCAGAGCAGAGCGCGAGAGAGCGTCCCTGTCTGTGCCATGGCCCTACACTCACACCACTCCGGGTCGCAACCTGCTTATTGGAGACTGAGGTCACATTTGTTCGTGCTAAATGATAAAAATAACTCGTTAAAAAGGGTCAAGCAGGAGCGAGACATGACTGAAGACGACTTATAGCATTTCACAGGCAATACATGTTTGCAGGGTGCTGCCTGTAGCTGACATATTGATATATTATATAAATGGAGTCAATTGGCTTTTTATTACAGGCAAATATGGATATGTAGTGCCATACAAACTCGGAGTGCTGAAATCTAGTAAATGTACCATATAGGCCTATGAAGATCTGTTCATATGTTCAATCACTATGAGTTTATTACATTGCAATGATATTTTTTCAAGGCGACGGCCACATGCATAATCCTACGATGTTGTTAACAATTGATCTGGTTTGAAATAGCCTAATAATCGTGTAAATGTTGAATGTTTTCATCACACGCGCGCACACACACACACACACACACACACACACACACACACACACACACACACACACACACACACACACACACACACACACACACACACACTATAGGCCTATGCACAGCAAAAACATGTCTTTCTTATTCATCTCAATAAAATATAAGACCTATTACTACATGAACTGCCCTTATAATAGTATGTGTATTAGTAGCTTTTAATCAATGTATGTTTATGTTTACTTTTATAGATATGGGCTACTCAAATTTTTGATTTCAGAAAATATGTCAGTTTTTGTTGGACCTTTTATGATTGGAGAAACAGGATTGTATGATTAAAATAATTTTTTTGATAGGCCTACAAGTTCTGAAAATGATACATACGGCCTAACCAGCGTACTCTTGACCATCGTTAGATTGTAATGAAGTGAGACTAAAATGGTTTGGCTAAGAGTGTTACTGAACGAAAGTAGTTCATAGAACAGAATAGAAAAGATAGGAAAAAACACGAAACGTCAGAGAAATGAGTCTTCACGCAAGGACACATTTACAGCAAATCAATTCACCAATGTAACAACTACAACGTTCACAAGCCAATAAAATGCAAAAAAAATATAAATAAATGGATACATATTTATTCATATTGAATCCGTTGGAATATAGACTACATTATTTCGTAAAATGTATTGTTTTGCGACTGGCATTCTATTGCTCTTTTTAGGCCTAGCTTCTGCAGTGTTCCCATATAATTAGGAATTAGAATACGTAATTTATTAGGATCTCCATGAGTGTTCCCATGTCAATCTATCCAACCAAATTTTTAAAAAATGCAAATGTTTTGTGTCATGCAATAGGCTATTTATCTTTCCAGCAATCCTAATATAGATGAGCAGTCTGCCCACGAAAGGGTGAAGTACAGCCTACCCACGAATACAAAATAAGATCAAATTAATTTTTGCAACAAACACAAACAACTTCCCTCCAGAATACCATAGAGGCGCTAGGGGTACAAATACCACCATGTCATTAATCGTTTGATGGTCTGCATGTGCATAGAAACCCACTAGCCTACTTTTTCCTTTATCCTCAAAGTGATTTGAATAAATATAAGTTCAAGTTGATTGATTCACACCTTCTCCCTTTTTGCCATTTAAAAACAGAATATGTATTGATTTATTTTATAAATCCCTTTTTACAGTTGTCACAAAGTGCTTTACAGATACTAAGCCCAACATGAATAACTTGCTAAGTTGATGTTAATAACGTGTTAACGATGGTTAAATGTCTTCATACCGAAGGCCCAAGTGATCTTCATAAATTACTTTCTTTCTGCTATTGATATGGGAGGGCAGCTTGGGCGCTTGGTTAGGTTTGATTTATATGTTTATAGTCTGGCTGTTCCGTGTTGTTATTAGCCTACACCTACACGGCAGCACGGCATATCAGATCACAAAATTGTTATTAATAGCCATGTTTCGATAATCCCTTGTTGGCTTTCTTATGCATTTGACAATTTCTTGAAAGTATAGCCTAACAGGCCCTAGGCCTATATTCACTTAGAAAATGTGTAACCTTTGACCCATTATATTCGCACCCCAATTTCTATTGGACGATGATTGGATAAGCTGTAGCCGATTGGAGATGTTAACCAAAATAAAAGTAGGCTAACTTGATAACTGATCACTAGGACTAAACGGACTTCATATTAATTAAGTTGGCCAGTTTAATTTGCATTTTTTCAAATAAAATAAATAAATACAATATTATGAAATAGTACCACATCGATATAGAAATCCAAAAAGATGGTTTAACTTCGAGTATAGAATTTGAGTCGTTTAACCCAAAGGCTATTGAATAATAGACCGCTATAATAGCAAACTATATATATTTCACAAATGTGTGAGTGTGTTCGATGACGGATGTCCACAAATGTAGCCTATACAATAAAATAAGGAAAAGTCTGAAAAAACAAGGAAAAGTTATAGTTTGCGCTTTTTAGCAAATTTGGGTATCAGCCTCCTTGAGAGCGTGACTGAAGCTCCTCAGTTAGCAGTTTATCCTTGGTAGGTCACACAGGTCACGAGGATCGGGGCTAAATCCAAAACACTCACAAAGCAACCTGAAGTCGCCAATAGGCCAACGTGTGTTATCCCTAACACTAGACTAGAGAATGAGCAAAATTATAGCCTATTTCGAGAGTTTTTGCTAACCCTAAATCCAAAAAGAATTCAGGAACAAAGGCATTTATTCAAAATGTGTATTTCATTTAAAATAAATGTTGCTGTAAAATAGGTTGCCTAAACCTCACATTTAGCCAGTGCTTTGAAAACAAAAGTTAGGCATTATGAACTTGTGCTGTGCGGCTGAAATAACAACAAAGATGTTTACAATGACAAATGATTGATGAACAATCAGTAGGCCTAGACACCTAGACAAAAGTAAAACTATCTAAAATTAAATCCACTTTACTGACTCAGTGTGGGACAAAGTTTTCTGCTGGAGCCCAGTGGACTGCATGGGGGGTGAATCCACACAGTAGTCTTACTATTGTGTGAGAAGTCAACCTATATCTTTCAGATGAGAAGAGTGGTACACAATACTAGAACGGGTGGTAGAGCTAGCTGTATGGAACATTTAGGGAGGCAGGTAGCCTAGCGGTTAGAGCGTTGCGCCAGTAACCAAAAGGTTGCTGGTTTGAATACCCGAGCCGACAAGGTGAAAAGATGTGTTCTTGAGCAAGGCGCTTAACCCTAATTTGCTCCAGGGGCTGACCCTGTAGGTAGGCTGTCATTGTAAATAAGAATTTGTTCTTAACTGACTTGCCTAGTTAAACAAAGGTTAAATAAATACAAACATTTAGGGCCTAGGGGCACACCTCTCAGATCCTCAGACAGTGTCTTTGCACCACCACAGACAACACTGTCTCAAGAACCTTGAATTCAACAGGACTGAGAAAAAGCAATGTTAAGATTTTTTTGTATTGTCAATGGGTGTGCTTAGCTCATGATCTTTCAGTTTAATGTTTAGGATTATATTTCCAAATTCATCTTTGTGTGTATGGATAGAAAATATAGTTTAATAGAATATATGCCATTTAGTAGACACTTTTATCTAAAACAACTAAGTCATATGTGCATACATTTTACATATGGGTGGCCCTGGGAATCAAACCCACAACCCAGGTTTTGCTAACGCCATGCCCCACCAATTGAGCCATACAGGACCTGTATCAGCCTGTATTGAAACGTTTTGCATTACATGTGTTGCGCCATAATCTTGGCTTGTATAGGCTACTAACTTAGTTTTATTGAGACATAAACCTACAATGTCATTTTCATGACTACACATTTAATGTACACCAAAACTACAGAAACTATTTACATAATCTATAAAGAATTCCTAACACACCCATGAATAATTAATAGACATGACATACACCCACTAAATCTGTTTACCCATGTTGTATGACTTTTATATACTATATTATATTACGTATTATTCAATAATATGACATCAAAGTGTATTTTCTATCCATAGTTTCATCTGGCATAATCTATATTAGATGCATTGTAAAATACCCTGTAAACTTTGAATAGTGCTCTGCAGTGTATAACTATTAGCTGTTTGTTTAGCGCTCACGGGTGTGTGATGAATGCCTTACATATATACATGTAAATAATCAGTGTGAAAGCCTGTTGTCCTTCCCACCACCCTCCTCGTAGAGTTAATCAATCAATCATGAATCATATATTTTGAGAGAAAGTTCTTGGTTGGTCTGTGGTCTGACACTTGAGTGGCATAAATGATCTTATTTTATGGACATGGTTTGAATCAATGGTTTATTTTACTTTCCATTCTACTCATTTCCATGGTACTCTCTCTAACTCTCTGTCCCATATATTATAAAGCACAAAGCTTAATGAGTCCCTACTGCAATAGTCAATAAACTTTCCTCCACAGATATACACTTCTGTCACATTCATACAGGTGTCCATAGATTATTAATACACTAAACTCAAATACAAATCCTTCATATAGGGTCACTCCAACGACCGGAATCCAAACCTCCCTGAATTAGGTAAACAAATATGTAAATACCCGTAAGCTGTTGCTTATTTTGAAATGGAATGGAACATCGTCTGAAGGTATGTTGTCTCTTCTCAGTGCAGCGCAATTCTTGTTATAATGAGTCTAATAAGATAAACATGTAGAGATGTGCACTCTGTTTGCCAAGTTCTGTTGCGTTGTGTTTATTTAATTGGAGTGAAGAAAAAGCATTGTGTGTGCGTGTGCATGCGTGTATGTGTGAATGCATGCCTCCGTGTGTGTGTGTGTGTATGTGTGTAAAATCGAAAATACAGAGGGAAAAACGAGAGGAGAGGAGAGGAGAGGAGAGGAGAGGAGGGGAGGGGGAGGAGAGGAGGCAAAGAGAGAAATTAGTTAAAAGCTGAAAAATAGAGAGGGGGAGAGAGAAAGGGAAGAAAGAGGAGTAAAAAGGAGTGAATACCTCCCAGGGAGGCGTAGAATCCCTTCATCTGCTATTCAGTGTGTGGAACACTGGCTACACTTATCCCCTCTCTCTAAAAAGAGCTCCGCTTTCCGCCCCATTAAAAAGTTTGAGAACTAATGCCACCCCTGAATACTAGTCTAATTAGAGTACTACCCAGAGCTGCAAGGGCCCAGCTACACAAGAGGAGGCCGAGGCTAAGGTAAAGGATTCTGTCAATTCTCTTTTGTAGAACCCCATTTTTTTTGCGTTCTTTTTTTGTCTTTCTTTTTCTTTGACGTTCCGACTCTCTCTCTCTCTCTCTCTCTCTTTCTGGGTATTCTCTCTCTTCAACTTGTGTATAGAGAGCAGGAATGAGGAATCCTACTATAGCTGAACCGATCTTTCATCACAGAGATACTTTTGATCTGGGGAGACAGGACCAGGTGGATTATGACAATATGAATGGTGTCAGTCTCAATGAGGCTATACAGGATGCTGTCACTGGCCTTTTGGGGGATCAGTGAAGAGTAAGGCGTTTATTTTGAATGAAATGGAATGACTACAAAAACAAGGAACAATAAAACAGAGTAAAATACATTTTAATATATACAAATTCATTGCAAGACACGCTTTCCGTAGAACTCAACAGAATTCAATGAATCACACAAATTCACAAAGTATGTGTTGTGCATGCTAATTTGGACATGCCTGACACCAGTGTAAATTATATAAAATGCAAAATAAACTTTGACAACCTCCTCCCTCTAGACTGCTATAGACTACTGTCTATATTTCACAAATGTGTGAGTGTGTTTGGTGACGGATGTCCACAAATGCAGCATATACAATAAAATAAGGAAAAGTCTGAAAAAACAAGGAAAAGTTATAGTTTGCGCTTTTTAGGAAATTAGTTATATTATATTTATACGTGACAGTTCGGTTAACATACACTCTCCCAGGACCCCTTTTTGATGTGATCTGAGTCATGGTTTGACTCTGGAAGGTCTGGGGTCTTTTCTCTGGAGGCTCCCTCCTCGGAGTGTGAGTCAGCATGCTTGGACCACAGAGCTGTGATTCTGAGGCTGTATCCCAAATGGCACCCTATTCCCTATGGGTCCTGGTCAAAAGTAGTGAGCTACAGTACATAGGGAATAGGTCTGAATGCTCTGTTATGTAAAGTCAGACTGCTGAGGTCAGGTTAATTTGAGTTATGCATTATAGGATCTACTCAATAAATCTGGCTTAATCAACTTAATCACAAGCCCTAATACACTATACACAGGGTTGGCCTTTATTCATAATAACCCAAACAGTGTTGATTAAAGAAAATGTTAATCCTTAAAAACGAATCTCCACAGATTTTGCGTGAGTGAGTGAGTGTGTGAGTGAGTGAGTGAGTGAGTGATTGAGTGAGTGAGTGAGTGAGTGAGAGCAGGAGAGAAATAGAGGAAGCTGAGAGAGAAAGAGAGAGAGAATCAGGGAAGCTGAGAGAGAAAGAGAGAGAGAATCGGTGTAGCTGAGAGAGAGATCAACTCAATACTACAGATCAGTTCTACAGCGACACTATTGAGAGCATCTTGACTGGCTGCATCACAGCTTGGTATGGCAACTGATTGGCGCCCGTCCGCAAGGCGCTACAGAGGGTAGTTCGTACGGCCCAGTACATCATTTGGGCCATGCTTCCTGCCATCCAGGACCTCTATACCAGGCGGTGTCAGAGGAAGGCACAAACAATTGTCAAAGACTCCAGTCCCCAAGTCATAGACTGTTCTCTCTGTTTGCACACGGCAAGCGGTACCGGAGCGCCAAGTCTGGAACCAACAGGACCCTACACAGCTTTTCCCCCCAAGCCATAAGACTGCTAAATAGTTAGTTAAATAGTTAACCAATAGCTACCCGGACTATCTGCATTGACCCTTTTTGCATGAACTTTTTTGCCTAGTCACTTTATCCCTAACTAAATGTACATATCTACCTCAATTACCTCGCACATTGGCTCGGTACTGATGCCCTGTGTATATCGCCAAGTTATCATTACTCATTGTGTATTTATTCCTGGTGTTATTATTTTTCTATTGTAACTCTATTTTTCTCTCTGCGTTGTAGTGTTTAAGGACAGGATGAAAGGTTCTGGCAGTCTGGCACAGGCCTGGTTCTGTTTCTGGTTCCTACAAGCAGGCCAAAGAGAAACTCTCAACCCTCAACCCTATGTAGTGCACTACTTTTGACCAGAGCCCTATGTAAACCTGATAAAAGAGTAGTGCTCTTCATAGGGAATAGGGTGCCATTTTGGACAACATTCACAGACTTCACTATCCCACTTAATCCATGCCACCACCTCCATTGCATCTTCCACAATGTCCTCCGACCCGCATCATTTATTCAGCGGAAGAGTTTGGAGTTCGGGGGGTGTTTTTTTTTGTCCGACATCTTGGCTTTCCCCAACCTCGCGATGAACTTCTTCTGTCTGAGTATCCGCAGCGGAATGATGTTGATGCCTCTCACCGACCCCCAGCGCTTTCTTTGTTTCCCTCTATTATATATTTTTAATTTCTCCCTCTCCGTGGTTGTTTGCTTTGGCTCGCTCGGTGCTCCTACAAACAACCCAGGGCCTACAGCCTCATCCATCGGGCTTGCGCAGAATGTGATGATAAAATAACAGGCGGACTGAAACAAACCATTTGTTACAACTCACAGATATATTATTCTGTCGACTTGAACTGAAGCACAGAGTTTAGCGAGGCATCTCCTATTGAAGTTACAACAATAAATAGAACAGACGACTCCAACCGCCAGCAGCTGTCTGAGGTTACAGCTAGAAGCGAACAGCTTTTCCTGGCGGTTTGCATCCAATACATCATTTAGCATCCTGCACTCTCTCCAACGTGTTACTATTCAGAGGGGTTCTGGCAGAATGTGTAGCCGTTGTATCTGGTGGACTGGCTCGGCTGGCTGGCAACCAGTCCAGGACCTGGATAGTAACATGCAACAATGCCATTGGGCTGTAAACACTTCATCGACCTCAAGCAGCCCGTTTATCATAGTGACACCCGCAGGTAATGCACACCGCCTAGCTACAGCCCAGCTGACAGCCCAGCTCCAGCCCAGCTACAGCCTAGCTAACAGCCCAGCTTACAGGCCAGCTCCAGACCAGCTCCAGCCCAGTTAATAGCCAAGTTCCAGCCCAGCAAACAGACAAGCTAACAGCCCAGCTAAGAGCCCAGCTCCAGCCCAGCTAACAGCCGACAGAAAGCAGGACCCAGGACCTTTCCTTTCAACCCCAGAACCAGTCCCCAGTACCCAAACACTGACCAACTTTAACGGATGACTGTCAGAGATCTGACCTAACCCATAGAAACATAAACCTACCATAACATATGCGTCCATATAAACATAAATACACATATGTCAAAGGTCAAATCGGATTTAGAATTTATTTTCAGAATATTGTGACAGGTTAATTAATGTACTATACCATACATGAAACCATATTTACTAGACCAATGTCTCTTAATGGGAAAATATATACATTAATTGTGTGCATGTGTGTGTGTGTGTGTGGGTGTATTTGTGTGTGTGTACACCCAGTGGGGAAAGTTCATGTTTGAAGTTTCTGCCTGTATCCTCTGTACTATGTCATCCATTCCCTCTCTCTCTCCATAGCGACGCCCCTGTCACTCAAAAGGCAAAAAAACATCAACATTGGAAGCCACCCATGAAGACGCTCTCCCACTCTCCTCTCCCCTCTCTCTCATGTTTTTTCCCATAACTAGCTTTCACTCCCTCTGTCTCACTCACTCTGACTCCTACTCTCAACTCTCTCTTTTCCCTCCCTTATTTCTCTCTCTCTCTCTCTCTCTCTCTCTCTCTCTCTCTCTCTCTCTCTCTCTCTCTCTCTCTCTCTCTCTCTCTCTCTCTCTCTCTCTCTCTCTCTCTCTCTCTCTCTCAATTCAATTCAATTAAATTCAAGGGGCTTTATTGGCATGGGAAACATATGCTAACATTGCCAAAGCAAGTGAAGTAGATAATAAACAAAAGTGAAATTAACAATAAATCTCTCTCTCTCTCTCTCTCTCTCTCTCTCTCTCTCTCTCTCTCTCTCTCTCTCTCTCTCTCTCTCTCTCTCTCTCTCTCTCTCTCTCTCTCTCTCTCTCTCTCTCTCTCTCTCTCTCTCTCTCTCTCTCTTCCTCATCTATCACTATCTGACTCCCCCCTTCTCTCTCTCTCTCAGCCTCATTGACTCAACCACAAAGTGTCTGCTGCAGATGCCCAGAGCTTCTAAAAGGGCTAGCAAGACACCAGAGCTAAGCATTTAAGTGGGTAGATTCTGCTGCATACACCCCCTCCTCTATGCCTGTGTGTGTGTGTGTGTGTGTGTGTGTGTGTGTGTGTGTGTGTGTGTGTGTGTGTGTGTGCGTGCGTGCATGCGTGCGTGCGTGCGTGCGTGCGTGCGTGCGTGTGTGTGTTCCTAGCCCGTTCCCAGTCTCTTGGAGGCATGCCAAAAACTCTCCCGACCCAGGGATCAGTATTTGACAGACGTGGTGTTCTCATAGCAGTAGATCGACACCATTACACCATTACATTAAATCCAGAGGCCTTGTGATACACACAAGACGCCTGTACCAGGGCCCGCCCACTGACAAAAGGTGAGCCACATCAGAGGCAGCACCAGATTTTTTACATTTAGCCATTTAGTAGACTGTACTGACTTACAGTAGTGAGTGCATACATTTGTTCATAGTGGTCCCCATGGGAATCAAACCCACAACCCTGGTGTTGCAAGTGCCATGCTCTACCAACTGAGCCACACGGGACCCCACAACCTTGTGTAATACATTAGAAGGGCTCGGGGCTTTGATATTCTGCAAGATACTGATCCCAGACCACAGGTTATGTATGGAATTTTCGAAGTGAGGGAAATCCCTCAGAACTATGTGTACTTCAATGTTATGGCGGTTTATGCTGTATAACGGGCTAACCCCATTGGACACAGACATCAGCTCAACGTCTAGTTTTGATTTACATTTGGTTGTCAACTAGCGTGAATTCAATTTGAAAACAACGAAACATTTAATGTTATTGGATTTATTTTTTTTTTTTTTTATTTTTTTTATTTCACCTTTATTTAACCAGGTAGGTCAGTTGAGAACAAGTTCTCATTTGCAACTGCGACCTGGCCAAGACAAAGCAAAGCAGTGCGACAAAAACAACACAGAGTTACACATTAAACAAACAGTCAAAAAAAAAACACAATAGAAAATCTATATACAGAGTGCAAAATGTAGTGCAAAAATGCAGTAAGGTTAGGAGGTAGGACAATAAATAGACTATAGTGGTAAAATAAATTACAGAATTATCATCATTAACACAGGAATGAAGGATGTGCAAATTTTGATGTGCAAATAGAGATACTGGAGTGCAAGATTAGTGAAATAAACAAAAATAAATATAGGGATGAGGTAGTAGTGTGGGCTATATACAGAAGGGCTATATACAGGTGCAGTGATCGATAAGCAGCTTTGACAACTGATGCTTAAAGTTATTGAGGGAGATAGGAACCTCTAGCTTCAATGATTTTTGCAATTCGTTCCAGTCATTGGCAGCAGCGAACTGGAAGGAATGGCGGCCAAAGGAGGTGTTGGCTTTGGGGGTGACCAGAGAGATAAACCTGCTGGAGCGCATGCTACGGGTGGGTGTTGCTATAGTGACCAGTGAGCTGAGATAGGGCGGGGATTTACCTAACAAAGACTTGTAGATGACCTGGAGCCAGTGGGTTTGGCGACGAATATATAATGAAGGCCAGCCAACGAGAGCATACAGGTCGCAGTGGTGGGTAGTGTATGGGGCTTTGGTGACAAAACGGATGGCACTGTGATAGACTACATCCAATTTGCTAAGTAGAGTGTTGGAGGCTAGTTTGTAAATGACATCGCCAAAATCAAGGATCGGTAGGATAGTCAGTTTTACAAGGGCATGTTTGGCAGCATGAGTGAAGGAGGCTCTGTTGCGAAATAGGAAGCCAATTCTGGATTTAATTTTGGATTGGAGATGGTTGATGTGAGTCTGGAAGTTGAGTTTATAGTCTAACCAGATGCCTAGGTATTTGTAGGTGTCCACGTATTCTAATTCGGATCCGTCGAGAGTAGTGATGATAGTCCGGTGGGCGGGTGCTGGCAGCGTACGATAGAAAAGCATGCACTTAGTTTTACTAGCGTTTAAGAGCAGTTGGAGGCCACGGAAGGAGTGTTGTATGGCATTGAAGCTTGATTGAAGGTTAGTAAACACAGTATCCAAAGAGGGGCCAGATGTATACAGAATGGTGTCATCTGCATAGAGATGTTGATTACTTTTTGCAAATCCAATCAATTTTCCACATTGATTCAACGTCATCACATCGAATTTTTGGGTTGAAATGGTGTGGAAACAATGTTGATTCAACCTGTTTTTGCCAAGTGGGGAGCTGGTATGTGAACAGGGTGAAGTGCTTTAAAGCCCTGTAAAAGAACCTCTTAAGCATTACCCAACATTTTGACAGTTCTTTGCACTGTGAAAGCCCTATACAATTGCAAGTCATAATCTCCTGATCCACTGATCCATTTTCTTGATAAACAATTATAACACCTTCGTGCTATGTGTGTGTGTGTGTGTGTGTGTGTGTGTGTGTGTGTGTGTGTGTGTGTGTGTGTGTGTGTGTGTGTGTGTGTGTGCATGCGTGTGCATTCATGCTTTTGATGTCTCTTTGATTGACAGATCCAATGAGCCCTGAAATAGAGCAAGCAAAGATGGACGACATGTTGACAGTGATTATGCCCTCCATAATTCTTACTTTCACAGAAAATATGCAGTTTTATGTTTCACAAGTAAGTATGGTTTGGCTGTATTTCACTACGCAAATCATGGCACGTTCATTTTATTAGTCCTTTCAACTTTCCATCCATTCATTCATTCATTTATTTATTAATGTGTTTGCTTGATGCTGAGTAAGGTTTGGATTCAATCCAAGCCGCAGAAGATCTGCGTTATAGTGCGATTGAAATGTAAAGCTAATTTCCAATTGAGTTGACAAATCCAGCGTTAACCGTGAATGCAGTTTCTGCGAACGCGGGAACATTGCATTAGAAATGATATCCTGCTATAGCACGGATCTTCCACGAGCCAAATTTGATCTAGATCTAAGCAGGCAGATCGCTCAAGATTGACTTCAAAAATGGTCCTGAAAAACGTCCTGAAGACGTCTGGAAATGCCTTCAAAACTGACCAATAGGGGCAACAGTGAGCACTATTACTATCAAATCAAATCAAATTGTATTTGTCACAGGCGCCGAATACAACAGGTGTAGACCTTATTGTGAAATGCTTACTTACATGCCATTAACCAACAATGCATTCAACGAAATAAAGTTAAGAAAATATTTACTAAAGTAAAACATTTAATAAAAAGTAACACAATAAAATAACAATAACAAGGCTATATACAGGGGGTACCGGTACAGAGTCAATGTGAGGGGTACCGGTACTGAGTCAATGTGAGGGGGAACAGGTTAGTCGAGGCAATTTGTACATGTACAGAGAGGTAAAGTGACTATGCATAGATAATAAACAGCGAGTAGCAGCAGTGTGAAAACAAATGGGGGGGGGGGGGTGGGGGGGTCAATGTAAATAGTCCGGGTGGACATTTGATTAATTGTCTTATGGCTTGGGGGTAGAAGCTATTAAGGAGCCTTTTGGTCCTAGACTTGGCGCTCCGGTACCGCTTGCCGTACGGTAGCAGAGAGAACAGTCTATGACTTGGGTGACTGGAGTCTTTGACAATGTTTTGGGCCTTCCTCTGACACCGGCTAGTAAATAAGTCCTGGATGGCAGGAAGCTTGGCCCCAGTGATGTGTTGAGCCGTACGCACTACCCTGTGTAGCGCCATACGGTCGGATGCCGAGCAGTTGCCATACCAGGCGGTGATGCAACCGGTCAGGATGCTTTCGATGGTTCAGCTGTAGAACTTTTTGAGGATCTGGGGACCCATGCCAAATCTTTTCACTCTGCTGGGGGGGTAAAAGGTGTGGTCTTGCACTCTTCACGACTGTCTTGTGTTTTCTAAGGGCATTGCCGATCCCAAAACTTAACCCTTAACTCAACCATTCTAGGCAATTTCGTGTGTGTGTGTGTGTGTGTGTGCAGGACAGAAGTTCCACACCACATGGTGTGTGGCTGGGAGTCTCATCACAAGCCCTTCTGCAGTATTATGGAGATTGACTGAAATCAAGGAAGTTCTCTTTCCATCCTCCCATCCCCCTTCTCCTGTCTATCCCATCTTCCATCCCTCTCTCCTCCCCTCCTGAGGTCGGATAAAATAATACCAAAATATCATATACCTAGTGTGCAACATCAACATTGACTCTCTCAAAGGTGGGAAAAAGACCTTAAAACAACATTGTGTTTCCTATAGAAGGAGGCAGGCTGAAAGAACCCTTTTGTTTTGTAGCAGAGAACACACACACCCACACACACACACTCCCAGACCCACACACACACACACACACCCAAACCCACACACCCAGACACACACACACCCAAACCCACACACCCAGACACACACACACACACACCCAGACGCACACACACACAGCTCATCTCCCTCTCTGATGGAGCTAGTGTTCACAAAGCCCAGGCAGAAAGCGTTTAACCAGAGAATCTCACCAAAGTGGAAAAAGATGCTGTTTGATTTGATACTTCCTCCCTTGGCAGTAGGAACTTCCTGTGCACCATCACAACTGTTTCTAGAGCCCCTGTCGGAGTTTGGCTTTGGAGGGGGGTTTCAGGGTAGTCAGGGAAGCAGATTTTGAGCGGATCACTGTTGGAGATGTGAGGTGGCTCCATGGTAACTGAATATATAAAGCACACAGAACACATGCAGGGCCCAATGGGGTGTAGCTAACCACCTGCTGGAGGTCCACTCTGTGTGTGCGCGTGTGTGTGTTTGTGTGTGTGTGTGTGTGTGTGTGTGTGTGTGTGCGTGCAAAATTCACCTCTGCTTTATGGAGCCAAAGAACTGCACTGAGCACTTACACTCGACTCATGCAGATAGCGAGTATTAGCGACCGTTCAGAGAGTGGTGGAGAGGTCGTCTAACCCATCCATCTTATGTGTGTACCAACACCGCCACCATGATTTGAACTCTATTCCACTCATTCCCAATGAATCAGTGATCAGTCTGGTTGCTTTTTCATAGTTGGGTTTCTGCTCTGAACTGTTAGTGCTTCACTTACAGGTTTCATTCTGCCCCTCTCGTGCACAGCAAGCCTGTAGAAGAGGCTTTTACACACCCACACACACCCACTTACTCACTCACTCCAACACATGCATGCAGAGTCAAATGAGCACACTACCCAATTGGTAGTTTAGCCACTATCCAGACCTTTGAAAATGGCTGACCGATGTTCATCCTCACAGAGCTTGCATGACGAGTGTTGGTTTTCCTATGTGTTGCTGGTGCTCTGAAGTATGAACTCTTTTAATTGGACAACATTAGTACAATGTGCTCTAGCTAAAATCTCCTCTTATTAGGCGTAAAATGGGAACGCGGCACTGTAGGCTGTGCTAATGATTTTGGTGTATATATTTAATTTAACCTTTAATTATGTAAGTTAGACTTTTGAGAAATAATCTGTTGTTTGAAAAGAGAGAAGCCTGGTCCATACCTGGTCTGTATTAGAGAGATGAAAGAGAAACGGTTCAGAGGTCATCTCCCATCATCCTCTCTGTCCAGTGTATGGTCAGGTGTTTACCCATAGTCCTTAGGGGCACGTACTGTACTGTCTGTCTGTCTGTTGTGTCTCTTCCTGTTTGTTTTCTAGTGATTTACTAGTAAACCTCTGAGAGTTTAGCGGGCTGGAATAGACGCCTTTAATACAGGCAATAGATGTTTTCAAATTAATCTAGAAACTAGGATAATATTTGGTTTCTGTATCTGACAGGTTTTGTTTAACATATACTGTGCTTCTCCTAATTGTGGTCCATTGTATCCGAAGCCTAAGATAACATTTAACTTTGCTTGCTTTAACTTTGTGTTTGTTGGTTTAGCCAGGGAATCAGTTAGCCACTGCATATTCAACAAAGTCCAGGGGTCGACGTTGGTGACTATTTCTTTTTCCTTCACAGATTCATGTACTCCAATTCATCCTGCCAAGTTAAACAAGGGAGAATAATACATTTGGAATCTTTAAACAAAGCTCTACAGCAATTAAATTATGAGGTTAGTTTTCAGTAAAAATGTATTTGATTAACTAAGCTGAGGTATCTATTTGGAACAGAATTTTTTTACATGACTAAATCAAAACATACACTTGCACGTAGACAAACATACAAACAGACAAGATTTGACACAACCAAACAGACAAGGGCAATAGCCTCAGTGCTCATGCGGGGGTTCACACATACACACACACGTGCACACGCACACACATACACACTATCATATATAGATGGCCATGAATACCATACACGTTCAATTAGAACAGGCAGGCCAGACGTAGGAAGCACAACCCGACAACAGAGGAAAGGCTTATAAAATAATGACCCTGGAAAGAATTCAAACGTGTGCGCCAGTACTTAGCAAGTGCACTCAGAGGAGCATGGAAGACAGGCAGTAAGAGTCCAGGTACTTGTGGTTGTACGTTATGGGAGTCGACAGTTCCTTGAACAGGGTTGGATGCCATATGTACTATAGGGACAAGACAGTTAGCTAAAAACTCCCAGTCTTATTTTCTAGTATTCCAGTGCAAGTCACAGAGATTTACGATATATTTGAGGTATTAGTTTGGTATTTTTGGTTGGATTATGTAGTAATAATGCTCGTATTGTAGTATTTAACATTTGTGCTGCAGTAGTGGCAGACAGTGACTCTCGTGTTTGTGTTGTGGTGAAATGTATTAAAGTATGAAATTTGAATATAATCTCTCTTCTCAATTTCCTTCTGCTTCTCTCTGTGTTGTTGGAAACATCCACCGCCAAATTTGATTTCAGCCATAAAAATGAGAGGAAAGTGGTGTGTCGTCCATGTGGGAATTTAGCACTTGACATTATGAAGTTTTACTAGTTTTAATTTCCTGTTGTGTGGCAGTAAACAAAATGCATTGTTTGAATGAGACATCCATGACTTAGTGATGGAAGGCACAATTTATATACAGTAATTTAGTCATAGGACAGTGTGAAATTAACCCCAAAATATGTTTCTGATATGGATAAGAAGGAAACAGTGAAACAAACCCCCAACTCTGGTGACATGGTTTAGTTGGTGTAAGTAGTGTACATTCTAGTTAGCTTTTCTGCCTGCATGTCTGTGCGGGCTTGTCGTTGTTACAGTGTGTAATTGATTGCTATGGTCGTCTTCCTCTCCTCTTGATCCCTCCATCCTATCTTGTCACTTCTCACCGGCTAACAGGGGGTCCAACGCCGCTCTGCGTCCTCTCCTCTCTCCCGGCACGGGCCACATATGTTACACAGATCAGCATGTTTCCATCCTAAACCCCCTCCCCCCACCCTACCCGGCGAGTGTGGATAGAGTTTCTGAGTCGACAAGGGAGGAGAAGTGAAATGTAGTGCTGGTCGGATGGCGCTACGATGTCACAAAGCAAACACATAAATCTGTACATTGTTAGCTTTGGAGTTTTTTCCTCCCCTGGTTGCATGAGCCCAGAGTGACCTCTGGCCTCCCTCTCTCTTTCCCCATATTTAGATACCGTTGGATCACGTTTGGGTTTGGATTCACGGGTTGAGGAGACTGCTCACTGGAAAAACACAACTTAAAGACATGCTCTAGAACTTTGGCGACTACTAAGTATTTTTAAAACCTCCCGCTTTGGGATAGATGTGTCAATGTAGTTCATACATGCATAATCTATGAGCAGAATTACTGTCCTACCTCAATTAGCCATGAAATCCCTAGTTTGAAAGCGACTGTTTTTATGGAAGCTGTGCTGCGCCATTTCCCCTACATTTTCCCCATGTGGGCCAGCCCCCTAGCGATTCGAATTTTAGCCAATGCGCTTTAGCCCCTCTCCATTTCAGTGACAGCTAGCAAGATGCACACAAACAGCAGAGTGAGCGAGAAATGACGTGGTGCACATATCTGCACACGTGTCACGAGAGGGTGCATACCTCGACCAAGACGCAGCGCAGGGATTATAGTTCGACATTTTGTTTTATTTACTATGTATATACGTTTTTCAAATGAACAAACTACACAATACAAACAACACGATAGACAAAACGTCACGTTCACCAAACCAGACACGAATGAACGGACATAACAACTGACGCACACTTACTGTCACCGTGACTGCGAAACATACGACAACGACCCACAACCCAGTGTGAAAATTACAAACCTATGTAGGATCCCTAATTAGAGACAATGCGCAGCAGCTGCCTCCAATTAGAGATCCAACGCAAACCACCACCAGATACAGAAAGAATAAACCTGTCAGACTCTGACCATGGTTACATAGAGAAGCAAATAGGCTTCTCTATGGCCAGAGCCTGACAACATGTGACATAGTACCCAATTTTGAAGGACCACATTTGGCTCATGAGCTACTTTCAGAACTACTTGCTAAAAAGTATACAAAAGTACTGGAGAATCTCTTTAATAATGATTATAGAGAAATAAAGTTGGTAATTTACAGAAATATGGCAATTTTTTTTATAACAGAGTATGTTCTACTTCTGTTCAGTTGATATTTTATGTTTCCAAGAAAAACCTTTCATGTACTTAACTAGTTTTGCCTTGTACGATTGACACCCGCAAAATCTCCTACACATTTGGAGAGTTCTATGGATGAGTATCAAAGGACCTTCACACCCAGACAGTTGTTCCTTTACCTCTCATCGAAGCAGAGGAGTATTAGGACTGCATCCCAAATGGCACCCTATTCCCTACATAATGCACTACTTTTGATCGCTTTAGTGCACTATATAGGGAAGAGGGTGCCATTTGGGACATAATCGTGGGTCTGGGCCGGGCTGGACTGGGTCTGACAGTGTAACAGTGTGTCAGATTGATGCTTCATCGTTAATGCTTAATGACTTTACCAGTCTAAACAAATAATCAGTCTCACAGAAGCCGAGCACAGGGATTCATAGGGCTATCAATTCACAGTCTTTAGGGGTGGAGGACAGGGAAGGAGGGAGGGAGGAAAGAGAGGGATGAAGGGAGCAATTTAGGGAGAGACAGAGGGAGTGCAGAGGTGGAAAAGGGAGGGAGGGAGGGAGGAGAGTGTAGGGTGGGAGGGAGAGAGGAGAGTGGAGGGTGGGATGAAAGGATGGAAGGAGCAGTGGTGGAAACTGACGAGAAGAAGGGATAGTAGGGAATTTATCTTTCTTGTCTTGGACTTTCTCCAGGTTGCTCCTGAGAGTCCGTTCAGTGGGGTGACCTTTCCCCAGAAGGAGGAGACTGCTGGTGACCCCTGTATTCTCCCCTGAACACCCCTCCTCAGCCCCTCCAGTCCCCCAACCCTGGCTCAATGCAAGCCATTCATAGCTGTGTGTTTTTCCTGGGGATGCTCCGCAGGGACACACGGCTATCCACTGCTGTTTTATGGAGCCGGAAAGAGAGAGAGAGAGAAAGAGAAAGAGAAAGAGAGAGAGAGAGAGAGAGAGAGAGAGAGAGAGAGAGAGAGAGAGAGAGAGAGAGAGAGAGAGAGAGAGAGAGAGAGAGAGAGAGAGAGAGAGAGAGAGAGAGAGAGAGAGAGAGAGAGAGAGAGAGAGAGAGAGAGAGAGAGAGAGAGAGAGCGAGCGAAATAAATAGATAGAGAGAGAGAAAGAAAGAGAAAGGGGGGGGGGGCAGTCTGGGGACCAAGCACACGGCAGTCTGGGGACCAGGAGAAGGAAGTCAGAAAGGTTTAGCTACCCTGGACACACACACACACCATCCTCTAACACTTCTGTCCTCCCCTTAACGGACTACTTCATTTTATTTGCTTTTCTAGTTCTTGCTCCTACAAGTACTGTTATACAGAACATATGATTTCTGACACTGTTGCCAATAGGCTTTTTTCTAAGTAGTCTGATTGATATGTATTAAAGATTAACACACACCTGTGGACCTCTCTGACACACTGTCCTAAATTAACACACAGACACACAGTGAGAAGCATTCAAGTGTGTCCTATGACACTTAACCATCTGAACCATGAAGGTATTTGACTTCGTTCAACCCAAACACCAACATCCCCATCCACAAACATCCAGGAGAGGTGCACCTCGCTCCCCCATCGACCTCACCCCAGGGACCCACGCCTGGACGGTGTGGATGAGGAGAGGAGTGGGTGCACCAACTGTTTTTACATCTGCGGTCATACTTAGAGAGCGTTAGACACGCAGAGATACTGGGAAACGGGGTGGAGACATATCGGTATTGGGAAAGGGGGTGGAGACATATCGGTATTGGGAAAGGGGGTGGAGACATATCGGTATTGGGAAAGGGGGTGGAGTGGAGTGGGGGTTGAAGTTTTGGTTCAAATTGTTTGTTTTCTCCCATGCATAGTGTGTTGGGAATTGTTCTACTTTTCGAAGTTATAATGTTTCTAATGTTTTTAATTGTGTTTTCTAATCTAATGTGCGTGTGCTGATAGAATCTCAGAAAACCCCCTTGACTGGATATGAAGAGTAAATTATGACCATTCAAATGTACACAATAACAGAGGAAATCTGCCAAGGGAGACCAACTGGAATGTAACATTTTAACACCTCTACACTGTATAAAGTTATTTCAATGCTGTGGGCATTCCTCTCTGACATGTTGTAGGTATAAATCCAGCTGGCTGAAGGCTCCCATTTCTCTTGGTGCAGCTGGCACACACACACACACACACACACACACACACACTTGCGCACACACACACACACACACACACACACACACACACACACACACACACACACACACACACACACACACACACACACACACACACACACACACACACACACACACACACACACACACACACACAAGTAGTGCACCATATAGGGAATATATAGGATGCCATTCCTCACACGGTCCAGTGTGGAGAGAAGTGGGACTCTCTTAGTAGGTCTGGTCTGGCCCATATCCATCTCCTCCTTTCCTCATCTCCTCATCTGATCTACTGAAGAGAAAGAAATAGAAAGAAAGAGAGTGAGAAAGATAGAGAGAAATAGAGAGAGAGAGAGAGAGAGAGAGAGAGAGAGAGAGAGTTTGTGCATGAATTATCTTCTGTGCGTTTGCATGTGTCGCATGCATATATACAGTGCCTTCAGAATGTATTCATACCCTTTGACTTATTCCACATTTTGTTGTGTTACAGCCTGAATTATTTTTCTCACCCATCTACACACAATACCCCAAAATGTCAAAGTGAAAACATGTTTTTTGACATGTTTGCAAATGTTTTGAAAATGAAATACAGAATACACTGGGGGCCAAAAGTTTGAAATATTACTAATTCAAGGGTTTTTCTTTATTTGCACTATTTTTTACATTGTAGAATAAAAGTGAAGACATCAAAACTATGGCATAACACAAATCAAAATATATTTTATTTTGCCTTGAAGACAGCTTTGCACACTCTTGGCATTCTCTCAACCAGCTTCACCTGGAATGCTTTTCCATCAGTCTTGAAGGAGTTCCCACATATGCTGAGCACTTGTTGGCTGCTTTTCCTTCACTGCGGTACGACTCATCCTGAACCATCTAAATTTGGTTGATGTTGGAACCAAAAATCTCAAATTTGGACTCCAGACCAAAGGACAGATTTCCACCGGTCTAATGTCCATTACTCGTGTTTCTTGGCCCAAGCAAGTCTCTTCTTATTATTGGTGTCCTTTAGTAGTGGTTTCTTTACAGCAATTCGACCATGAAGACCTGATTCACACAGACTCCTCTGAATAGTTGATGTTGAGATGTGTCTGTTACTTGAACTCTGTGAAGCATTTATTTGGGCTGCAATCTGAGGCTGGTAACTCTAATGAACTTATCCTTTGCAGCAGAGGTATTTCTGCGTCTTCCATTCCTGTGGCGGTCCTCATTAAGCTGGTTGAGAGAATGCAAAGAGTGTGCAAAGCTGTCATCAAGGCAAAGGGTGGCTACTTTGAAGATTCTCAAATGTATTTGTTTAACACTTTTTTGGTTACTACATGATTCCATATGTGTTATGTTATAGTTTTGATGTCATCACTTTTATTCTACAATGTAAGAAATAGTGCAAATATAGAAAAACCCTTGAATGAGTAATATTCCAAACTTTAAGTATTCACACCCCTGAGTCAATACATGTTAGAATCAACTTTGGCAGCCATTAGAGCTGTGAGTATTTTTGGGTAAGTCTCTAAGACCTGGATTGTACAATATTTGCACAATATCCTAACAAAATTCTTCAAGCCACGTCAAGTTGGTTTTTGATCATTCCTAGACAGACATTTTCAAGTCTTGCTGTAGATTTTCAAGCCGATTTATGTCAAAACTGTAACTAGGCCACTCAGGTACATTCAATGTCATCTTGGTAAGCATTTCTGGTGTATATTTGGCCTTGTGTTTTAAGTTATTGTCCCAATGAAAGATTAATTTGTCTCCTAGTGTCTGTTGGAAATCTGACTGAACCAGGTTTTCCTCTAGGATTTTGGCTGTGCTTAGCTCTAGTCACCAGCTGGGTTAAGTTTAGATAATTACACATGTCATTTAGATTGTCTGAAGCCTGCATTTCCTAATCATAATGTAGGTCACCCAGGATAATAACTTCTGATTTAATAAAAGAAGACAACCAACTAGTTAACTCCTCGAGTGCACAAAGGTTAGCCGAGGGAGGATGGTAGACCCCTATAACATTTATGGATACATTTTTCCCCAGACAAAGGCTTAAAGATAGTAGCTCACATTTTTTGGTAAGGGAAATGGATTTCAGTAAAGAAGGGCCACTCCACTACCTATACACTGTCTGTCAGCTCTAAACACATTATAACCCCAAGTTTCAGTCAATACCAGAATGTCCGGATTCGTCTGCATAGCACTCCTAATGTTCAGATGCATCCACCCAAGTCACATGGA
The DNA here is from genome assembly GCA_023634145.1 of Thymallus thymallus. Lineage (NCBI taxonomy): Eukaryota > Metazoa > Chordata > Actinopteri > Salmoniformes > Salmonidae > Thymallus > Thymallus thymallus. Next base: position 12,356,852 of record CM042403.1, on the reverse strand, counting down.
GTCTCCAACTGAAACAAGCTGCAGTATGTTCAATAGGCGGTTGCAGGCCCTGTCTGATGGTTGGTATTGATTTTGTTGGTATAGCTATAAGATTGCATAGAACTGCATCATTTGGTCTATCCCTAGTAGTAATAGAGGAATGAGGTGAAATTGGAATCATTTTTCTAAGGTTAGCACCATAAGGCCTGAGGTCACAGCCAATGTCAATATGAGGAACTCTCAGAGTAACCAATGATGGAATGTTATAAACTGATTTATATGGGCTTTGGTTGCAACAGCCCAAGCCCTCGACATGATTTGAAAACCGAGGGGATATTCAAGTCTATGGAATTGGGAAAGACAACACTTCTATCAGAGAGCATCCTCTCTAAGACTGTGTTTACACAGGCCACCCTTTTTTCCCCACAAATTGGTCTTTTGACCAATCACATCAGATCTTTTTTAGAGCTGATCTGATGGAAAAAAGATCAGAATTGGGCTGCCTGTCTAAACACAGCCTAAGAGGTGTATTTTCAGTTAGACATATAGAGGTGGAGTCATGGACACACACACTCAAACACACACTTTAATAGGCCCGTCAATGTAAACTGTTGGACAAACACAACATGGCTCAGAGAAGCAGAGGTGGGAAGTTTACTATGCTATAAAATGGACACCTTTTACTGATGAGCAAACAAACAACTTTTACTGATGAACAAACACCTTTTACTGATGAGCAAACAAACACCTTTTACCATGAGCACAATTAGCTATTATGCGCAGCTTAGCTTACAAGTGTGAATTGTTTTACTCATCCCAATACACATTTATCGTTGCTGTTTTTTCTACCTTCTACCCACTATAAAAGTTACTGTCTCAGCACATTTCTAAGAATGTTAGATACACACACTTATATTTCTGTTAACAATATATCACACATAGTATGATGTTCTTACTTGATATGTTTTTCTTATGATATGTAGTACTGTACCTGCTCTCACGTCAGAATCCATCCATTCATCTTTGTTCCTCAAATGTCAAATTTCGAATGTGTTTAAAGTTAAGTTTAGGCATGAACTAAGGTTTGGGATAGACTGAAAACCAAAATATTAAAAAAAAACATTTTATTGCTGGATTCCAACTTGCTATCACGTTTCAGGTAAGACCCAGATGCAGACAACGTCAAAGTAACAACAGTTCAATGATTGAACAGACCTTGCCGAGGAGTCTTATTCTGCGCACAGACCATGCAGGCGGCGACGAACGCGGCGACATCCGGGACCATGATAGCGTTGTCGTACAAGGGCCAGGGTCCGACGGGAGCCCGGGTGGCAGGCAAGCCTGGAGGAGTGGGCCCACTCCAGGACCAAGGAGCGGACAGCGTCAGGCACAAACGTTTGGTTATCTGGGCCCCCCCCAGTGTTCGGCTGGGACCGCTGCGACCTAGCGAAGAGAAGTGCGTCCGCTTGACATCCGCTTGACGTCCGCTTGACGTCCGCTTGACCTACCTGGTTAAATAAAGGTGAAATAAAATAAAAAATAAAATTCTTGGATCCCGGCCGGTATGAGAGGGAAAAGTTGAACCGTGTGAACAGCAGGGCCAATCTAGCTTGCCTGGAGTTGAGGCGCTTGGCGGTGCGGAGATATTCCAGGTTTTTGTGGTCGGTCCACACAATGAACGGATGCTCCGCACCCTCCAGGCAGTGCCTCCATTCCTCCAACGCCATCTTCACGCGAGAAGCTCACGATTCTCCACATTGTAGTTCTTCTCCGTGGCGTTGAGGTGGTGGGAGAAGAAGGCGCAGGGATGTAGCTTAACGTCCAGGTCAGAACGCTGGGACAGGACAGCCCCCACTCCGACATCAAAAGCATCAGCCTCCACCACGAACTGACGGGAAGGGTCAGGATGAACCAAGATGGGAGCAGTGGTGAAGCGGTGTTTGAGGTCCTGCAACGCCTGGTCAGCAGCATGGTACCACATGAACGGAACCTTGGGAGAGGTGAGTGCTGACAGCGGGGAATCCAGGGTGCTGTAACCTTGGATAAAGCACCGATAAAAGTTGGCTAACCCCAGGAAACGTTGCAGCTGCACCCTGGATGTAGGCTGGGGCCAATCCACCACCGCTCTCACCTTCCTGGGATCCATCTGGACACTCCCAGCAGAGATGATGTAACACAGAAAGGGGATGGTGGCGCGATGGAACTCGCACTTCTCTGCCTTAACAAACAGCTGATTCTCCAGGAGGCAATGAAGGACCTGTCGGACGTGGAGCACCTGTTCTTGGGGGGAGCGGGTGAAGATGAGGATGTCATCAATGTAGACGATGACAAACCGGTTCAGCATGTTGCGGAGAACATCATTTACCAGAGCCTGGGACACAGCAGGGGAATTGGTAAGGCCAAATGGCATGACCAGATACCGCGTTGAAGGCTGTCTTCCACTCGTACCCCTCCCATATCCGCACCAGGTGGTAGGCGTTCCATAGATCCAGCTTGGAAAACACGGTGGCCCCCTGGAGTGGCTTGAAGGCCACGGAGATGAGTGGTGGTGTAGGGGTTCTTCACCGTTATGTCATTGAGTCCCCGGTAGTCGATGCACAGGCATCGTTCCCGGGGCGGATTAGTGCTAGAGAGAAGGTAAATCCCGCAGTCATATGGTCGGTGTGGCAGAACTGAAGTGACCCGGGCCTTGCTGAACACCTCCCGGAGGTCTTGGTACTCCTCAGGAATGGCGGAGAGGTCCAGGGGAACCTCCGAGCCCCCAGAAAGACGTCCCGGGACAGGTTGCGCTGACTTCAGGCAATGACCGTGGCAGAACGGACTCCAACCCAGCAGAATGGCATGAAACGGGGTGCGAGTAAGGAAAGCAGAACAGTTCTCCATATGGCCCACCAGAGTGCTCGCTCCTACCGGTGAGCCTGGTCTTTTAACGGACAAGAGGACACAAAATGACCACGAGTCCCGCAATACAGGCAACTCTTAGTGTTGAGCCTGTACAGCTAGTTGCATAGGCTCGGGAAGCGGTGACTCTGCAGTCTTCGGCAACTCTCGGGGGAATTGAGATCTGTCGGTAATTCCCGGGCTGCAAGCTTGTCATTGACCTCCTCCGAGACTCCGTGCAGGAACATGTCGAGCAGCGCTTCCTGGTTCCAGGCACTCTCAGCTGCCAACGTGCGGAAATCCACTGCATAGTCTGCCACACTGCGGGAGTCCTGCCAAAGCTGGAGTAGCTTCCGGGCAGCCTCTCTCCCGGAGAATGGGGCATCAAAGACCTTCTTTACCTCTCCCACAAAATATTTTAGACTGACGCATATGGCCGGTGGTTGTTCCCATACAGCTGTAGCCCAGGTGAAAGCTGAAGCTCGAAGATGAGGGCACACTGAGCTAGAAACGCCCGACAGGTGCCCAGCTCTCCATTGAAGCATTCCGGTGGAGGTAAACGGGGCTCCCGGGAAGGCGGAGTGACTGGTTAGGCGGCGCTGCTAACAGCCGAGTTACTGAGGGGTTACCGTTGTGGTTGGCTGCCTCCCAGACAACCCGTGGAAATTGCTCCAGCAAGATGTCCAACGCCCAGTCATGGCATTCGGCCAAGGTTTGGACCCCCTCCATAAAGTCACAAAGTAATTCCTTGTGCCTGCCAATGGTGGCTCCTTGGGAGAAGATGGCGTTGCACAGCTGGTCCGAGTCTGCTGGTTCAGTCATGGCCAGTTTGTACTATCATGTTTCAGGTACGACCCAGATGCAGACAATGTCGAAGTAACAACAGATTAATGATCGAACAGGGGCAGGCAAAATACAGGTCAAGGGCAGGCAGAGTTCAGTAATCCAGATAGGTGGGGCAGAGGTACAGGACGGCAGGCAGGCTCAGGGTCAGGGCAGGAAGAATGGTCAACCTAGGGAAAACTAGGAAACAGGAACAATCGAAAAACGCTGGAAGGCTTGACGAAACAACACAAAGAACACAGGTATAAATACACTGGGGATAATGTGGAAGATGGGTGACACCTGGAAGGGGGTGGAGACAATCACAAAGACAGGTGAAACAGATCAGTGTGTGACACTTGCAACCTTTGGAATCAGAGGCAAATGCTTATCCCCGTACACCACCTCCTAGCAAAAGCGAAACCTACTTGAAAATAACAGCGCTCACTGTTGCCCCCCTAGTGTCCGTTTTCCACGTCATCTCCTGACTTGTATCACGAGTGACCTGGCTGGTAGTATTACCATATATGAATATGTACATTTATATACATTCATGCTGTGTACAGAAATGCCTTTCTGTGTACTTTTAAAGCTCTGCTATCTATAGTTCTCTGGGAACATCACCAGAACGGTTAAAACGAGCGACTTCCATAAAACTCCTGCATGCTAGTCCACCCACTCTGAGGTTTCTGTCCTAAACGTCCAATGACATATTTCAACTAAATATAATTTAGTTGATTTTTTATGATTACCTATTTATACCAAAATGTTTTTCCTTCTTCAAACGTTTGAAAAACAACACTGAATGGATATATATATTTTTTCAGTCTTTAAATTCTCTGCCAGGGACAAAATTATCTCATGTTGTAATTTTAGTCTAATTCCGTTTGGGGGGAAAGCCACACCACTAGCTGGCCATTGATTCGGGAACAGAAAGGTTATGACACTACCACTCCCTAATGGCAGACTAAGAGATGCTTAAGAAAATAATGATCACTTTTTGACCTCTTTTACATCATCTTTGCCTCTATTAGGCCCTCTATGGCTCTGCATGTGTTTTCATTTAGAACGTTATTGTTGAGTGTTGGTTTCTGCTTCACCTTGGTTATTGTAACTTAGCTTAGAAAGCAACACCATGTTGCTGGAAATTGACTAATTTGATGGTGTCACAGGTAAAAGGTGATAGGCTTCAGTAAGAAGACACTACAGCAAACAAAGCTTAGAAAGTGTAGACTGCATGTCTAAGATTCCGTTTGGAATTCATTTTCAGGGCAGAAACCATGCCCATACCTAAATTCACATAATTCCAAACACTTTTCTGTGGAAATTCACCTGATCCATCACCTATGCAATGTGATGTGCCATCTCTGCTATGAATCTGTTGACAGGTTAATGTACATCATAACGGGGAGAAGCCCTCATGTCTTGAGATAACAGGACAGTCTTATCACAAGCTGTGATGATGAATGAGGAAATGTGTGAGGAGTGTGTGTATGATGGATGAGGATAGGTCTGAGGAGTGTGTGTATGATGGATGAGGATAGGTCTGAGGAGTGTGTGTGTGAGGGATGAGGATAGGTGTGAGGAGTGTGTGTGTGAGGGATGAGGATAGGTGTGAGGAGTGTGTGTGTGAGGGATGAGGATAGGTCTGAAGAGTGTGTGTGTGAGGATGAGGATAGGTGTGAGGAGTGTGTGTGTGACGGATGAGGATAGGTGTGAGGAGTGTGTGTGTGAGGGATGAGGATAGGTGTGAGGTTTAAAAACACACTTGCATTCACATGTAGTTAACTAATTGACTTGATTTAGAGTTTGGTTTAGATAGCAATAACATTTTATATCAATTACAACATGACTCTAATTATTTTGTTGGGGTTTCCCCTACAAACCGAATAAGGCCCACAGACTAATCCGTTACCCAGAGATCTGTGTGCGAGTCCTGTCAGTAATGTCTTCCTCCCCGGCGCGTTAGTGCTGTGGGTGTGAACCTGCTCTGAGGAGTTCAAGGACTCATCGCTCAGTGGCTGACTGACCACCTCTTCCACACGCACGCATACACCGGCAGGCGGTTATGAGCATTGGGCCAGTAATTGAAAGATTGCTGGTTCGAATCCCTGAGCCGACAAGGTGAAAAATCTGTCGATGTGCCCTTGAGCAAGGCACCTAACCCTAATTGCTCCAGGGTCACTGTCAATAATGGCTGATCGCTGGCTCTGACCCCAATCTTTGAGGGTGTCTCAGAGGGAGGGGATAATTTCCAATTCACATGTGTACAATACACACTTGTACACGTGTGAAATAGGGCAAATATAAGCACTCACCTCTCCCACTCCCATCATCCACAGACAGCATCACAATTATAATCCAAAGCCTGTACGGGCCCACCTCATTCACTCACACACATACATTATATACACTCACACACATGCAAGAGCAGACACACTCTCTCACACAAAAACACACACACTCCACCCCCTCTACTAAGCCCCTCACCTTCAACCTAGGTCAGAGCGTATTTCTCTCCCATGACACATTTCCTCCCCCTCCTCCCCCTCCTCCTCCTCCAACTCCCCCTCCTCCTCCTCCTCCCCTCCTCCTCCTCTTCCTCCTAACCCCCCCCCCCCCCCTCCTCCTACTCCACTAACCTGTCAGGTGATATTTCAGGTCTTCTATGTGACATGGCCAAAGCTTCAACGTCTCCTCACTCTGTCCTCACTCCTCACGCCCCCATCTCTCTCTCCGTCTCTCTCTCTGTGTCTCTCTCTCTCGTTTCTATCTCTCTCTCATCTGTAGAAATGAACAACATATTCTGTTGTGTATCAGTGATGACATACTGTAACTGTACGGTTTAAGATAAGCCTCCATGCAAGGGGGTTCAGTTATTCCCCCCAATCCCCAGACCCATCCTTCACCCTTTACTCCAACACATGTCTAAAGCGACGTTTACACAGGACAAGACCAAGACGAAGGACGCATGTAAGCAGCAGGTATAAACAGGGTTTTAGTTTCTTTGTTTACAGAACGATCTGAGGGCAACGATGTATAGTGATGTAAAAAAGCACACATCTAGACTAGAGACACAGAGGACCATTTGGATCGTAGCGTGGAGCTGGTTGCTCTGTACACTAGATCCTCTATGATGTGTCTGTAGCCAGGGCACCCCACCCCAGCCAGCCAGGCATCTCGTGCCAGGAGCAGTCAGGGACAGAAGAGCCACAGGCAGCGCCACAGCATTTGTGAGGGTTTATTAGAGCGAGAGATATCCAGTCTGTCCCTCTGGGAGGAGGTTCCTAGAAAGACTAACTGCTCACTGCTGCACCCGTAGTGGCGCAGTGGAGCTCTCTAGTGTAGGGAGTGTGTGTGTGTGTGTGTGTGTGTGTGTGTGTGTGTGCGTGCGTGCGTGCGTGCGTGCGTGCGTGTGTGTGTGTGTGTGCACGCGCGCGTGTAGGAACTTGTACTGACACAAATATTATTTCCTCATTATCAATAATATTGGCAATTTGATGGATAATGTTTTTCTCATAATTATTGCATGGTAATCCTTGTAATGCCTTGCAGTTCTGACACAATAAGCACAGCACATGCAGTGCATATTTACCTTGTGATGTGCAGCAGAAGTTGTGATGTAGCTTTTACAACCATTTAGTAATCACTTGGAGCTCAGGGATGTTATCTGGGGTGAAGCTGTCCAGCAAAATCATTTTTAAGACCATGACATTAAACACTGCTCTACTGTCCAATGTCAAGCTCTGCTGTCCAACGTACAGAAGGCTTAAGTTATTGTTTTAAACTTCCTAGTTCTGTAAAAACCAACTAGTAACAACAACTAGCCTCAGTTTCCTTAACTTATCTTTTGTCTGGAAAAGCCATTTTGGTGGTAACGTCGCAATATATTAGATTCATGTGCCTGGAGATTAATCTTAAAGTGTCCCTCTGCGTTTTAAGACCACCTCTTAAGTGGTTCCATTTTCAAGTTCCCGGTTATTTATGTTGGGATTTGAGGAATCAGACTCAAACACAAACACAAATGCGCATGAGCAAAGCCATGCACAACCACCTACACATTAGCACACACACACACACACACACACATGCACATACACACATGCACATACACACGCACACACACATGCACATACACAAACACATACACATACACACGTGCACATACACACACACATACACACACACACACACGCACATACACACACACACACACACATACACACACATGCACATACACATACACACACACACATGCACATACACACACACTCACACACAGACACAGAAACGCACATACACACACACACTCACACACAGACACAGAAACACACACACACACACACAGACACACAGACACACACACACAGACACACACACACACACACAGACACACACACATACACACAGACACACACACACACAGACACATAGACACAGACACAGACACACAGACACACAGACAAACACAGACACACAGACACACAGACACACACATACACACAGACACGCACTAGTTGGTTCATGCGGTCAGTCAGTATACAGTATATACACATACTGATAGATTGAACAAAAACATTGGAAGTTTTAACGTAACCTCAACCAACGATACATGAGGAAACATGTTTGACTGAGGATGGCCATCCTCCGTACCCCCAGGCCATTGGTCAAGCTGAGCTGTCAATCATGTCTGTTAGCAGGAAGTGGGCAACAGTCCCTTGTTTCTCCAGCTGGGAGAATGAAAAAGCAACATTGGCAGAGTCCAGGGAACAGAGCACATCAATAACACAGCTAAACACACAGAAACAGACCGACTCAACACAAACACACGCATACAGGCATGCACACACACACACACACACACACACACACATGAATGCACGCACACACACACCAACACACACACACATACACATCCTTTATGTTTGTTTGTGTCTTGGTTGTAAGGTCCCGTCAGGCAGGTTACACACATATGTGAGGCAGGGAGAGAGAGAGAGAATGGAAGAAAGACTTTAAAAAAGAGAAGAGAGAGAGAGAGGAAAAATAGGTGTACAACTTTCCTTAAAATCAGTATCAAACACCAGAGCAAAGGTTAGAGATAGAACTATAAGGTAAAGTAGAAGGGTTGGAGAGGAGAGGAGAGGAGAGGAGAGGAGAGGAGAGGAGAGGAGAGGAGAGGAGAGGAGAGGAGAGGAGAGGAGAGGAGAGGAGAGGAGAGGAGAGGAGAGGAGAGGATGAAATGAGAAGTAGTGGAGTTGTGGGAAGGATGGGTGTGTGATGTTGTGGAGGTGAATGACATCGGAAGGCCCTGGTGGTACTGCATGATTCAGAGGTCTCCCTTCTCTTTGAAAGTTTGTGTGAGTTAACTCAACAGAACGACGGGCTGTTTTTTCCACTCTGCTGCTCGCCGGACTGAACTGTAAACTAAAGACGACGTACTCTCATTAGTCGGGCCGCCACGGCAACTCAAGGCCATTTAGTTTATCCACAATCGCATTGTTTAATTGTGGGGGTCATGTCAAAGGTCAACCAAAATATTGATTAACTTTTTAAGGGGTGAGTGTGGAGGGGATAAGGCGAGCACTGAGGCTTGACGCTACAGGGGGGTCGGTCAAGGTCAGAGGTCAGAGGTCAGAGGTGAGAGGGATACAAACACAGCTGTACACATAGAACACAGGCCTGATTGTGTGTCAGAATATCAAGCTAAGCACTTTTATGTCACTTTTAGGGACACTTATTGTAGTGGGATAGTGGCACTTTGTGGAGAACCACTGTTGCAGACTGTGATTTCAGACAAACACACATATCAGGATAGACTCACAGACATGGCGACACAAATGTGCAAACGGCATACAATCAAAGGTCAAGTGTATGAATAAGCTTTCAACTGAATCATTTCCAAAGTGACAATGAGATGAAATACCCAGACTTCAATGTTAATATTTCAGAAATTAGGATGGGACCAATGGCAGACTTCTCTGGAGATTTCTGTGGAGAACTCAGTCCTAACAACAAAGCACATTATATTAAGGTACAGAAACTCCCAGGTATTTACTTATAGAAAGTACATGTTTAATGGTCATAGTTATGCTATAACAACCTATGAATAACTAGTCTGAAGTGGAGCCAAGCACTACTACTCTATGCAGCATATTGTATGGCAGCCATGATGCCACTTCAGTGAGATGGCATGCAACAATAACCAAGTAGGGGGATTACAGCGTTTTGATTCTGACTGAGGTCAGAGGCCAGACACACGGACAGACTGGTACTGTGGTGGGAAGACAGGCAGGGAACTACATGTGCTGTGTGCGTGTGTGTATGTGTGTGTGTGTGTGTGTGTGTGTGTGTGTGTGTGTGTGTGTGTGTGTGTGTGTGTGTGTGTGTGTGTGTGTGTGTGTGTGTGTGTGTGTGTGTGTGTGTGTGTGTGTGTGTGTGTGTGTGTGTGTGTGTGTGTGTGACAGACAGACAGACAGACAGACAGAGAGAGAGAGAGAGAGAGAGAGAGACTTCCTGTGATGCTTGTGGTCAGAATAAGTCAGCAAAGGGTCCTCGGGACATGTTTGGAAGAGAGAAGTTAGTGTGTTCCTCTTAAGAAAACACTATCGTTTCTTACTGTTCTTTACTGATCTATAAACACACTATCACACCCTGACTTTCTATCCAATCCAAGAGAAGCATAGCGACCCAAAACACTCAGGGGAAAAACATTACAAAGGAAAAGATAAGCCACCGAGACCACGCATCCATTTAACAGCATTCTTCAGAGACTGCGAAATCTGAAAATAATACCCTCAATATTTACGCACGTGCTCCTGTCGCGACCCCGTCCAGTGGGATAGATTAACTGAATTTTTTAAATGTTTTCTTTTCTTGTGGAAAGCAGAAACATCCCCGTTAGTCCCACAGTTTCAATCGTTCGAAATGAAGTTCTAGAGCTATTTCGCTGAACCCCGGTGAAAGCTTTTGGAGGATATTACTCTGAAATTACTGAGAACTCCTCAACTTGTTGCGTAATTGTGTTGACTTGACGGTTAGCATAATCCCTGTGGTTCTCACGGCTTTCTTATAATTCATCCTAAACTGTAGTGGTTGGAATAGTAAATAAATAAACAAAAAACGAAACAATGATGATGAAAAAATATTATGAAAAGTTTCACTGAAATGATGTAGATTGAAAATGCAATTTGCAATTAGAAATCGGCTGCAATAATAATTGATATATGCTCATAAATAGCTTTGGCTGTTACTAGTCTATATAGTTCCTTAACAACTATTACAATTTAATTACAAATATTTATTAAATTTCTCCATAGGTTAACTTTGGAAATATGTGGCAACTAATGCTATTTCGATTTCACAATGCATTTCCATGGCCGAGGAATAATCATTAGTCAGTTGTTTGACTTATCAGTTTAGGTAAAACCAGGGTAAACGTGCTCAAACATCTGTATTTAGTCTAGAGTTGATGATCTAAACGCGTGTGCTCTTCTGGGAAACAGCGACTGAGGTTAGGGAGACGGATTTAAGTAGCCTACACAAAACAAAAACAAAGTGGTCACTTTATGCCCCGGGCACATTTCTGGTGACATTTAACAGCAAGGAAAGCTATTTCCTCCGCCATTCAAGGCAAAACGGCCTTAATTGGTCAAGAAGTCTGTTGCAGTTTGGGGAAATGTTTGTGATATTCCCTGTGCTTTTTCACTTCATAACCCTGACTCGTCCACTTGAGACTGTGTGTATTCCCTCCTGGGGGGAAAAGTGCTTTACTTGAGCTGGCAATTTTGATATGACACCAAAATATTCAGTTGAACTAAAGCGCGCCATTTGAAACCCTTTGTAGTAGTAATGAGTATTTATTACGGGTATCAAGATACGTTTATGTTGTAATTAAATTCGACTAAACACAGAAACAAACATTTCACAAAAACGCACCTTATCTTTTCAGTCAAATACAATTATACGCTATTAGGCTGCAGAACATTATCTGCTAGCCCAGTGCAGATACAGATAGACATCTGTAAACTCAAGACTGGAGTGAGTGGCTCATTTCACCGATAGAAATCTTGGGAATTTTTCTTCTTGTAAACTTTATCAAATCACTTGTGTGTAGCAGGCACCCGTTGGGGTCTCATGCGAACACTGGAATTTCCTCCTTGTTTTTCAGTCGTACAGGCCTATATTCAAATACAGTACTTTACATGTCAAAAGGGCGCTCGTGCTATATAGTCTGTAAAACAACTGGGATTATATTTGAAGACAAGTAGGCTACATATGTAGCGTTGCCAATGACTTTCTGCGGTCGGTCGAGCGGCTATACGATTGGAGTGTGCGCGAGGTCAAGCCAGGTACCCTGTAGCGCTCTGCGTGGTGCGGAACGATGAGAAGCGAGAGAATGAATCTACGGCGCACAGGGGGTGCTGCTGGTGAGAGGGGGAGCGCGCGCGCATGTGGCACTAAAATGTGGTACCGGTGGAGACAGGTATACAAGGCCGCGAGGCTGCTGCTGCGCTCAGAGGAGCGTGCATGAATGTGAATAGTAAAACATGTGATATTTAATGTATTCAAAATGGGCTCTTCATAGTACAGCTCCCATCCCCAGTAAATACACAATTAACTCACTCTGCATTAGGGGCACTACGTATGATGACGGCGAATTAATTATTGAACTCTCACATCTGTTCACGATTACACATTAGGCACAGGCGCTTCCCTTCCTCCAACCTGGGCCTGGCCAGGTCACTCTCTCTTTATGTGGTTAAGCAGGTTTTGGTGTGTTTGGCTTGTAATTATTTAATAACAATGCCTGAGTGGAAAGACACAATGCGTGTCATGCATACAGGGTTTGGCCAAAAATACGATGTAATTAAAGAAAATTACATGATTGTACTCTATAACTGGGCCATATTTGTATTATATAGGCTACCACTACATAGGCTAATAAAGTATTAATTTATAACAGTCATCTTGATGAAAATTATTTAAAATGAATGCTCTGTTTTCCACGAATTGCTAAATATGTGTTTTGTTGAGCACAACATGTGGGGGGTGGGGGGGGGTCTCGTTGTGGGAGGTGCAGCTGTCTGATGAAAGAAGACGAGTCTGTTTTGCCTAAAGCCAAGGAAATTCTTTCTTTTTTTTCTCTCCCCGGCCACTGAAGACTGAATGAGTTGCCTCTGGTTCGCTTTGCACTATTCAGGATGTGTCTCGCATGTTTGCGTCGGATCAAAGGTGGGACGGGATTGTTTTTTCCGACAACAAAGCCTAAACAGTATCTTGTGTGAACGTGACGCATCCGTCTGCACGCGATTTGTTTTGTAATATTTGTGCCATATTTAAATCAACGTCGGCTCGCACACTTTCCTAAAGATAGGCTTGTCATTTCAATGTCCTTTTGACAATACTGAGATAAAACCCATAAAAACGAATGGATTAATCTGGAAAATTATCGATAGGGGAATAATCCCAGTTTTTAATTATTATCATATTATTATCAGATGCTGCCAACGTACCAAATGTTTCGTTATTTTCCTTACATGATACAAGTTTTACAAGCAAGCAAAATAATAGGATATTATTTACCTCCCATGTTTTATAGCTTGCATTAATCTTTACAATCTATATTGTTTAATATTTAATTGTTCTAGCTGTGTAGCCTATATGTCATGCATGTCCAATGAATGCCCTGGTTTATTTACTTGACAATAAAATAGGCCTATATATAGAATTTACTGGCCAGCTAAACTTTAACTTTAACGGTTAATTGGGTCTGAATAAGTTTAAAAGCGACCATGCAGCCTTGTGATGGAGCTTAACATAACAAACTTTCCTAACCTATACATCTTTGGTGCTGAATTCAGTTGAGAATCTGACGCAATATCGACCTTTCTGACACCAATACACCAATAGCCTAGCCTGGCGTACCTTTGGCTGGCTAATGGGCCAGTAAGAAGTCGTTACACGTGCCTAAACAACCTGCAGATAACGCTGCACTGTTTGAATGACTGAAGAGTAAGGGTGCACAGGGATGTTGACAAATAATGCAACATTCAGATATTAGAATATGAAAATAAATAATTTGCAATGAATCTGAATTAGTATGAATAATGATATAATCATACTTTAAGTATGTGTACAGTTTAGCTCTATAAAATTCTTAAGGTTTAAAATTACAATAATATCATCAGTTATTTAACATATTCTAACCTAATATTCACATTAATAAGTGTAGGCCTAGTTAAAAGTATTGCTGGAGTGCTGTCAAAACCTTAACATTAACAATCACAACTCTGTAACTTTTGTAGAGCCCTAAGCAAAACAACTGCAATCAATTTGAAAGAAAACACATTCGGTTTTGTTTGATTAGGGATTTTTATTTTATTTGAGTTTATTAAGTTGGAAAAGTGGGACATGTGAGTCAATATTCGTTTTATCTGGTCAAATATAAAACGAAAACGTCCTGGTACTGTGAACAAAAGTTGTATTCCCCTTACATTCCCATTGCATGCTTTTGGAATGATCTTCGAATTAACTCTGTTGATCAATTTTAGCTTCTTGACCCACAGAAAATATGGATCCTCCTGTTGTTTTGTGGTTAAAAAAAACCCAACAACACCAGAAATATCAAAGAGAATTGTGTAGGCCTTTTTATCATGACAATTCTATACTCGATGATGTTAGGCTGTAATCCGCGTGCAATCCTCGTAGTGTAAATTATATAGTCGTATGTGTGTGTGTGTGTGTGTGTGAGAGAGAGAGAGAGAGAGAGAGAGAAAGAAAGAGAGAGAGAGAGAGAGAGAGAGAGAGAAGAGAAAGAGAAAGAGAAAGAGAAAGAGAAAGAGAAAGAGAAAGAGATAGATAGAGAGAGAGAGAGAGAGAGAGAGAGGTGGGGGAGAGACGTTTAATTTTGTTCAAGGTACTTGTTTTTCCTCATAATTGGCTGGTCAAGTTCATAGTAGCCGACTATTCTGAGGGTGAGCACCAAGTCTGGGCCTACATTCCTCATGGGGAGGTGGGAGGAGACCCAGAAACAGCTAGAGTAGGATGCAATAGCGTACACATAGTTCTTTAAAATATATAGTTTCCAAGTTCAGACTATATAATCTTAACATATAGCCTATAGGGTGGTCCACCTCTCTCTAAAATTGACCTAAAACACTTAAACACAGTTTGCGAGCTAAATGACTGGAATGAAACGCCTGAATGCGGCATTCTGCGTGCGTCCTGAATTTGCAAATCATTACCCAGTCTAAATATACTGCACCGAATGGTTGGCAAACATCTTTACAACATGAAAAAGGCTGAGCGATTTACGCACAGGATGCCACGTTCCCATAGCCCACCAGAGAATAGTATAAAACTGTACACAGAGAGACCAGAGGGACACAAGGCCCGTTCCAAACCTTACATCACATCCACTTAGCCTAATTAACAATAGGCAAAGGTTGGGGTTGGAATAAGTCCCTTTTTGATTTGACAAAACTATGTTCTTTAATAATTACCGCCCTCTGCCACCCGAAGCAAGTTTTGAAAGCTTAAAGTTTTGATCAGCTTGAGCTCAGAAGAGTTTTCCGGCCCGCAGATGTTTCGGTACGAATATGATCAGCACATGGTTTGGCAAAATGAAACACTAACCAATTATATCCAGTCCCATAAATAGCCAAAGTCATAAAAGTATTCTAATTATAGTTTTGAACTAACTAGATAATTGTATTAACAGATGTCAGAATACCATTACGGCAATATTTCTCAGGAAGTGCTCGATAAGTCACGGCTAGTCCCACGGTGGGAACTTTGGAAAATTATCGGCAGCAGTTACAAGTCCAGAAAACCCGCCATCCACCGATGATGATGGTGAATTTTGAAAATAAAAAGAAAGAGAAAATCTTCGTGTGAGGTCCAAGACATTTTTAAATGTACTTTAAACGTTTTTGTAATTTTGGCTACATTACAATCTGTGGATGTGCCTTTGAGCATGGCACGTAACCCTAATTTGCTCCAGGGTTGCCATACTACTATGACACTGTAAAACAACACATTTCACTGTACCTATCCTGAGTGTGACAATAAAACATATTTTATTATTATAATTATTATTGAATGTAGTTATTATTTAATTTAACACTTTACATTACAGTTCAATAACTAGTATGTCGTTACTACAGTCATTACTGTGTAGTTACATAGTAATAGGGGCAACTTAATGTAAAGGGTTACCAATTCAATTATTTAAAATCGTCCATTCCGATCAAATCTGTGGTGTACTGGAGGGAAATGCAAGTAAATGCAGTTTACCCAGTTTTGGGGGAAAATGCATTGAAAGTAGAACTTTTTTCACCGTGGTAACCGGGTAACTTTTTTCACTGTGAGGGGCAATGTGTTTAGCCAAACTGAGACTTAGTTTCCGTTACTCTTACAAGCACATAAACTGTGTCAAAGAACCTCTGATCTGAGGTAGATTTTCTTGAAAATGTTTAGCATTCTCTTTAAAAGCCCTTTGTTCAGGGAAAACACTGCTTTTTATTCATGAACATGAGTGGAAGTTTATTAAGTCGAGGGAAACATCGCAGGAGTTGGCTAAATAGAACCCTGCAAGCCCAAATTCTTCATCCCAAGAGGCAGCTATACTCCACCCTCCTCTCCACCCTCCTCTCCACCCTCCTCTCCACCCTCCTCCCCAACCTCCTCTCCACCCTCCTCTCCACCCTCCTCTCCACCCTCCTCCCCACCCTCCTCTCCACCCTCCTCTCCACCCTCCTCCCCACCCTCCTCTCCACCCTCCTCCCCACCCTCCTCTCCATCCTCCTCACCACCCTCCTCTCCACCCTCCTCCCCACCCTCCTCTTCATCCCAAGAGGCAGCTATACTCCACCCTCCTCTCCACCCTCCTCTCCACCCTCCTCCCCAACCTCCTCTCCACCCTCCTCTCCACCCTCCTCTCCACCCTCCTCCCCACCCTCCTCTCCACCCTCCTCCCCATCCTCTTCCCCACCCTCCTCTCTATTCTCCTCACCACCATATCCACCCTCCTCTCCACCTTCCTCCCCACCCTCCTCTCCACCCTCCTTCCCAATGTATCCACCCTCCTCTCCACCCTCCTCTCCACCCTCCTTCCCAACCTCCTCCCCACCTTCTCCACCCTCCTCCCCACCCTCTCCACCCTCCTCCCCACCCTACTCTCCACCCTCCTCTCCACCCTCCTCCCCACCCTCTTGGTATCAAGCTGCTTGGTATCACGCTGCTTACATCTTATGCAAAAAAACAAAAAGTAATGTCTGATAGTTTCTCCACCTCCCAAACCAGCATTAAACTCTAGAGTGATCCACTAAACCCTAGAGTGATGCACTAGACCCTAGTGTGATGCACTAAACCCTAGTGTGGTACACTAAACCCTAGAGTGATCCACTAAACCCTAGAGTGATCCACTAAACCCTTGAGTGATCCACTAAACCCTAGTGTGATGCATTAAACCTTAGAGTGCGTCCTTCCATCAAAACCAAACCAAACCGTGCTTTGACCTCGCAAATGAGGTTGGGAACATGATGTCAGACTTCACTAAAATTCAAATTAACCTCTTCCACATTGTCATTCATGTTCAAATCCTGCTAATATGAACCTCTAGTGACTACTCATGCCATTCCAGCAAGATTTCACCATCTCCACTCAGCTTAACAAGTTATGTTCATAGAGATGTGGTAGTACTGTTCACCTGCTTCTGCTTTCAGTGGCACTGAGCGCCTGCCAATTAACACCTCAGGCATGGTAATGAGGCTGTATGGTCGACCACAGAGCTGGCCACTTCAACAGAATTACCAGACCCTTCAGGACAAGTAGCCAACCTAAGTCACAAGAGACCCTGCATGGCAGCAAGCTGAATCTGCATAATGCATCTTGCATGGAAACGAGAGAGTTGTGCCAAAAAGGAAAAGGTGACAGATAGAGAGAGAGAGAGAGAGAGATAGAGATAGAGAGAAAGAGAAAGAGAAAGAGAAAAAGAGAGAGAAAAAGAGAGAGAAAAAGAGAGAGAGAAAAAGAGAGAAAAAGAGAGAGAGAAAAGAGAGAGAGAAAAAGAGAGCGAGAGCGAGAAGGGCCATGCAAAAAAGGATGGATGCGTTTTCACTGTTTCCACATACACACATCTGTGTTGCATGGCACTGGCCGCATCTGGTTCATATTGCAGTGTCAATCTCACTACATACTATTAGACCACGCCTGCTGCCAGACAGAGTATAAGCTCCCAGCTACAGAGTTGTAGTACAGGGGCCTTATGTATCAAACGTCTAAGAGTAGGAGGGCTGATCTATCCATTATGATCTAAAAGGTCAAACTGATCCTAAATCAGCACTACTCTGGGACAGTTGATAAATACAGCCCTAGGTGAATACTCCTTCTGTTTAAGATGTTCCTAAACCCAGAAGACTGTTCTATGTTTATAGCATGAACAGTATGTGTTCAGTACAATGCAGGTTCCACTCTGGGTTCCATGCGGGTTCCATGGGTTCCACTCCACACAGAAAAACACATCTGGTTCTCTTCATCTAAAGTTTGAAATTCCTGTATAAAATTATATGTGACTATTACTACAATATATCTATTTGTAATTTCCAATGCTGGGTTTACGGCTCGTATCCAAAATGAGATAATAAATGAGCTACTTTAGAATTTTTAAAGTATTTTTATGTGCAGACAGACATTTAATGCATCTATCTTATGAGGCAGTGGGCTCCCTCAGAGGAAGAGACAGGTGAGGAAGAGGAGGAAGAGACAGGGGAGGAAGAGACGGGGGGGACGAGACATGGGAGGAAGAGGAGGAAGAGACAGGGGAGGAAGAGGAGTAAGAGACATGGGAGGAGAGGAGGAAGAGACAGGGGAGGAAGAGGAGGAAGAGACAGTGGAGGAAGAGGAGGAAGAGACATGGGAGGAAGAGACGGGGGAGAGGAGGAAGGGACATGGGAGGAAGAGGAGGAAGAGACAGGGGGCAGAGGAGGAAAAGACATGGGAGGAAGAGGAGGAAGAGACAGGGGAGGAAGAGGAGGAAGGAACAGGGGAGGAAGAGGAGGAAGGAACAGGGGAGGAAGAGATGGGGGGAAGAGGAGGAAGAGACAGGGGAGGAAGAGGAGGAAGGGACAGGGGAGGAAGTGGAGGAAGGGACAGGGGAGGAAAAGGAGGAAGAGACAGGGGAGGAAGAGGAGGAAGGGACAGGGGAGGAAGAGGAGGAAGAGACAGGGGAGGAAGAGGTGAAAGAGACAGGGGAGGAAGAGGAGGAAGAGACAGGGGAGGAAGGGACAGGGGAGGAAGAGGAGTAAGAGACAGGGGAGGAAGAGGAGGAAGAGACAGGGGAGGAAGAGGAGGAAGAGACAGGGGAGGAAGGGACAGGGGAGGAAGAGGAGTAAGAGACAGGGGAGGAAGAGGAGGAAGAGACAGGGGAGGAAGGGAGAGGGAGGAAGAGGAGTAAGAGACAGGGGAGGAAGGGACAGGGGAGGAAGAGGAGAACGATACAGGGGAGGAAGAGGAGTAAGAGACAGGGGAGGAAGGGACAGGGGAGGAAGAGGAGGAAGGGAGAGGGGAGGAAGAGGAGGAAGGGAGAGGGGAGGAAGAGGGAGAAGAGGGGGTGATATATGTGTATAAAAGAAGAGACTAATATATGTGTATAAAACCTGTTTAAAATCTGGGATGCTTTCAAAGGAAATGTCTGTGTTTGTATCGGCACAGACAGACACACAGACACAAACACACATACACGTACACAGACAAGCAAGCAAGCACACACACACACACACACACACACACACACACACACACACACACACACACACACACACACACACACACACACACACACACACACACACACACACACACACACACAGCAAAGAACTAGCTCGACAAAACAAAAAACAACAAAGTGTTGTCTCTTCTCACGCAAAACCTAGCGTGATTCATCCCCCAAAATCTGTGATCAATCTCCCCTGTAATGATAAAAAGATATTGTTGATGCACTGAAGCGCTGGTGTTTTTCTCAAGACCGGAGGCGTGCAAATATTTAAGACAGAACAGTGAGAGCTATCATTTAAACCACTGACACAAGCACACAAATAACAAAGCCTCATTAGAGCAATGGATGGAGAGAGAGGGAGAGAGAGAGAGAGAGAGAGAGAGACTGATATGGAGGTAGAGAGAGAGAGAGACTGATATGAAGGGAGAGAGAGAGAGACTGATATGAAGGGAGAGAGAGAGACAGATGGAGGGAGAGAGAGAGAGAGAGAAAGAGAGAGAGAGAGACTGACATGGAGGGAGAGAGAGGGGAAGAGAAAGAGAGAGAGGAGAGAGAGAAAGAAAACCACCTAAAAGACTTGAAAACCTTGGCACAATAAGTCTCATGAATAAGCTTATATCCCACTGGAATGTGTGTGTGTGTGTGTGTGTGTGTGTGTGTGTGTGTGTGTGTGTGTGTGTGAGAGAGAGAGAGAGAGAGAGAGAGAGAGAGAGAGAGAGAGCGAGAGAGAGAGAAACAGAGAGAGAGAAAAAGTGAGAATGAGTGTATAAATGTGTACATGTGTCTATGGGCCAAAGAAGAAAACCATCCTCTACTCGTGTTGCAACCATAGTATGTCAGTACTGTAGTAAAACCACTGACACAGCAGTGCTACAGGCAGCATCCAGGTGGAGCACTGGATAGCACACAGATACACACACACACACAATGAGAGAGCGAGAGAGAGAGAGAGAGAGAGATGGGGAAAGAAAGGGAGATATACATCTAGACTACATAAGAGGAATGGGCAGCAGACAACAACATGCGTTTTAAAGAGAAGAAGTCTGCTGAGCTAAATCAAATCAAATCAAATTATATTTGTCACATGCTTCATAAACAACAGGTGTAGACTAACAGTGAAATGCTTACTTACGGGTCCTTTTCCAAAGATAAAGATAAAAGATAAAGAAAAAATATAAAATAAAACATAAAATTGAAACAATGACAAAAGGAATAAATACATACAAAAATAATATGGCTACATACAGGGAGTACCAGTACAGAGTCAATGTGCAGGGGTCGGAGGTAGTTGAGATACAGTTGAAGTCAGAGGTTTACCAAATACATTTAAACTCAGTTTTTCACAATTCCTGATCTTTAATCCTAGTAAAAAGTCCCTGTTTAAGGTCAGTTAGGATAACCACTTTATTTTAAGAATGTGAAATGTCAGAATAATAGTAGAGAGGATTATTTATTTCAGCTTTTATTTCTTTCATCACATTCCCAGTGGGTCAGAAGTTTACATACACTCAGTTAGTATTTGGTAGCATTGCCTTTAAATTGTTTAACTTGGGTCAAAAGGTTTGTAGGCCTTGCGCTTTTTCAGTTCTGCCAACACACATTTTTTATAGGATTGAGGTCATACAGGGCTTTGTGATGGCCATTCCAATACCTTGACTTTGTTGTCCTTAAGCCATTTTTCCACAACTTTGGAAGTATGCTTGGGGTCATTGTCCATTTGGAAGACCCATTTGCGACCAAGCATTAACTTCCTGACTGACGTCTTGAGATGTTGTTTCGATATATCCACATCATTTTACTTCCTCATGATGCCATCTATCTTGAAGGTAGAAGCTGTTCAGGGTCGTGTTGGTTCCATCCAGTCTTGTTTAGCAGTCTTAAGGCTTGAGGGTAGAAGCTGTTCAGGGTCGTGTTGGTTCCATCCAGTCTTGTTTAGCAGTATTAAGGCTTGAGGGTAGAAGCTGTTCAGGGTCGTGTTGGTTCCATCCAGTCTTGTTTAGCAGTCTTAAGGCTTGAGGGTAGAAGCTGTTCAGGGTCGTGTTGGTTCCATCCAGTCTTGTTTAGCAGTCTTAAGGCTTGAGTGTAGAAGATGTTCAGGGTCGTGTTGGTTCCATCCAGTCTTGTTTAGCAGTATTAAGGCTTGAGGGTAGAAGCTGTTCAGGGTCGTGTTGGTTCCATCCAGTCTTGTTTAGCAGTCTTAAGGCTTGAGGGTAGAAGCTGTTCAGGGTCGTGTTGGTTCCATCAAGTCTTGTTTAGCAGTCTTATGGCTTGAGGGTAGAAGCTGTTCAGGGTCGTGTTGGTTCCATCAAGTCTTGTTTAGCAGTCTTATGGCTTGAGGGTAGAAGCTGTTCAGGGTCGTGTTGGTTCCATCCAGTCTTGTTTAGCAGTCTTAAGGCTTGAGTGTAGAAGCTGTTCAGGGTTGTGTTGATTCCATCCTTGGCACTGGTACTGTTTGTCATGGAGTAGCAGAAAGAACAGTCTATGGCTTGGGTGGCTGGAGTCTTTTGACAATTTATGGGCCTCCCTCTGACACCGCCTAGTATAGAGGGCTGTACTAACCACCCTCTGTAGCGCCTTGTGGTCGGGTGACTTGCAGTAGTCGTACCATGCGTTGATGCAGGCAAGCGTTGATTTGGCAATTCTGGCAAAAGGGCCAAACCGCCTTTTATTAGGGTGGGCTTGTCAAAATTAAAAAATATATATATTTCAAAATTATATATATGTCTACAGTATATATAAAACTATGGACATGACTGGTGGCCCATAAGCCAGTTTTTTTATGACCTTTGTGCTATTTCTCTGTTGTCAAAACATGGCTGACCAGTGGGCAACGGTCGGCTCCCCTACCAAGATGGGCCGGTCGGCTCCCCTACCAAGATGGGCCGGCACGGTTTTCTGATTGGCTGAGCCAAGGTGGCGTAAATTCACATTCAAAGTCAAACGTGCATCATCAAAGAAAGTTATACTCACTCTGACTCTGTCAGTCACTCAGTCAAATCAGAAAAACTGAAGGGTGGTGCCACATTTTTTTAGAGATATCAACAAAGGGCTTTTAAGGACGACGCTGCTAAATGTGTGAATTTAACCAACTTATTTGCTAAAAGTTTTGGTTCTGCTGGTCCGAGTGCTGTCTGTGAGAAATGACAGATCGTCTACTGGGATGCAGTCGGGTTAGGAAGAAACAGGGAAAGACAGTCACGCACACTGATAGATCATGTAGCCTACTACTGCCAGTTAGGCCTAATATTTTGGCTGTATATTGTATGAAATATATTTCATACCTACTATTGTAGGCTAATAAGGGAAGGCGGATTTAGACACTAGGCTAATTGCCATCTACTAGACATTTATACAATGCTTTTAACTAATCACAAGTCATCATGTATTACAATAAAGGTCAATTCAGCGACTGTGTGTGTATTTTGATTGTTTTATCAATGTTTATTAGCTTCTGAATCTCAGTCTCTTCAGCCCAGTGAGTGAGTTTTATGAGCTGTAGTAACAAGTGACTCTGGTGTTGGATTACATTACGTAGCCATTGTGCTGAAGGCTGCACTGAAGGCTTATTTCATTTGCTGAAAGGCCTGTCACTTCTTGGCAGAAAGATACGCATACACTTGCTGCACTGTCAAACGAAGCACAACACTGGTAATCTATTCACATCCACATGAACTAGTCCCGGCATCGTTCGTTGACAAAGACAGAAGTTTGTATGTTGGATTCAATAGAAGAAAACAGAGAGGGAGAGAGAGAGCTACAGCCAAAACAACTCTCTCTCCTCGCTCTCTGTTTTATCCTATGAATTTTTTAGTTTTTTTGTACATATTTTTTTATTTAACCTTTATTTAACTAGGCAAGTCAGTTAAGAACAAATTCTTATTTACAATGACAGCCTACCAAAAGGCAAAAGGCCTCCTGCAGAGATGGGGGCTGGGATTAAAAATATAAATAATTAAATAAAAATATAGGACAAAACACACATCACGACAAGAGAGACAAAACAACACTACATAAAGAGAGACCTAAGACAACAACATAGCATGGCAGTAACACATGACAACGCAGCATGGCAGCAACACAATATGACAACAACATGGCAGCAACACAACATGGTAGCAGCACAAAACATGATACAAACATTATTGGGCACAGACAACAGCACAAAGGGCAAGAAGGTAGAGATAACAATCAAGCAAAGCAGCCACAACTGTCAGTAAGAGTGTCCATGATTGAGCCTCTGAATGAAGAGATTGAGATAAAACTGTCCAGTTTGGCTGTTTGTTGCAGCTCGTTGAAGTCGCTAGCTGAAGCGAACTGAAAAGACGAGCGACCCAGGGATGTGTGTGCTTTGGGGACCTTTAACAGAATGTGACTGGCAGAACAAGTGTTGTATGTGGAGGATGAGGGCTGCAGTAGATATCTCAGATAGGGGGAGCGTAATGGTGCGAGGATGGTGATCACAAAATGGAGGAGGTTCAACAAAAAAGGAAAACAAGAAAGACCGACGTAGAATAATATATTTAATAGCGCACAGCAATAGTCTGTGGCGCAGCTGAGAAACAATAATCCACACGCACAACACAGGGAGGGGAACATATATAGGGTCTGCAATGAGGTGAGTGCGTGTGGAATCAGGGGATGGGAAATAGGTGTGGGCGAGTGAGTGCGGCTGCCATCATAATCATGCCGGTGGTTAGTATGTTGGCGAGTCGGAGCTCCGGGGCAGGAGGGGCACCGTCAAGGTCGAAGGCACAGACGTTACAGTACACCCCCCCCCCCCCCAAGGGAGCAGCTCCCGATGGCACTCGTCGGCCCCTTGGACGACCCGGAGGTCGAGGAGCGGGGCAGTCCGGACGGCGTGCGGGGAACTCCATTGTCAGAGATGGAACGGAGGAACGCAGCTGGGTCCTCCATTGTCAGAGAACTCCATTGTCAGAGATGGACCAGAGGAACGCAGCTGGGCCTGGGCGGTGGACATCTGTGATCGTCCACCACCCGGACCCAGCTGCGTTCCTCCGGACCGTATCCCACCCAGTCCACTAGGTACTGGACCCGACCTTGCCGCAGACGTGAGTCCAGCACCATCTCCACTCTGTACGCTGGAGAGCATCATTCACCTTCCGGAGGATCTTAAACGTACCGGGTGCTTAACTTAGGCATTGGCAGGCGGAGGGGAAGGTCCCGCGAGGAGAGCCACACTCTGTCTACTGGGAGGTAATCCGGGGCCTCACTCTGCTGCAGTTGGCAGCAAACCAAACCTCATATGATGACCGGAATCAGTCCTCCAGTCCAGAGGGCAGCCCAGCGAGAGGGACAAAACAAACCATCTTGGAAAAACGGTCATCGACCACCAGGATGGTCGTATGTCCCTCCGACCGGGGCAATTAAGTTACAAAGTCTACTGCTAGTTGTGACCAAGGTCCCTTCCCCCCGCCCGAACAATCTCTGTGTCAATATCCCATGCGACAGGACCCATGACACCCGGTTGTCGGCTCTGCTGTTCTTGGTGCCTGGGCAGTAAGTCACGACACGACATCGTCCGACTGTAAACGGCTCCCGTGCGCTCTCCAGCCAGTGTCTCCACTCCTCCAGTGCCAACTTTACGGCCAGGAGCTCCCGTTCACCCACGTCGTAGTTCCGCTCTGCAACAGACAGTTTCTTCGAGTAATATTCACATGGGTGCAGCTTCGGGGGACTTCCGTGCTGCTGGGAGAGGACCGCCCCCATGTCGACGTCAATGACGAAAGGTAGATACGGATCAGGATGGCGTAGCAGAGGCGCTCTGATGAACCTGCCTCTCAAGTCGTGGAATGCCTTCTCCGCGTCCGGGTTCCAATGGAGGCGCTGAGGACTTCCTTTCAGCAACGACGTGAGTGGCGAGGCGATGGAGCTGATGCCTTGGATTAACAGGCGGTTAAAGTTGGCAAATCCCAGGAAGCATTGGAGTTCCTTGATGGTTTTGGGAACTGGCCATGACCTGACTGTCTCCACCTTCAGATCCTCCATCTTGACCCCCTCAGGAGAGATGTAATACCCCAGGAAGGAGATGGTTGTTTGGTGGAAGACACACTTTTCTCCTGTAACGTAAAGGTTCTCCAAGAGGCGTCTCAGGACAGCACGAACGTGGGCCACATGTTCCGGGTAGGTGGAGGAGTAGATCATTACAGGGAGTGAGGCCTAAGAGGGTTTTATAAATAAGCATCAACCAGTGGGTCTTGCAATGGGTATACAGAGATTACCAGTTTACAGAGTATAGAGTGCATTGGTGGCAAATCTGATGGCTGAATAGTAAAGAACATAGTAAAGAACATCTAGCCGCTCAAGAGCACCCTTACCTGCCGATCTATAAATTACGTCTCCATAATCTAGCATGGGTAGGATGGTCATCTGAATCAGGGTTAGTTTGGCAGCTGGAGTGAAAGAGGAGCAATTACGATAGAGGAAACCAAGTCTAGATTTAACTTTACCCTGCAGCTTTGATATGTGCTGAGAGAAGTACAGCGTACCGCCCAGCCATACTCCCAAGTACTTGTATGATGTGACTACCTCAAGCTCTAAACCCTCAGAGGTAGTAATCACACCTGTGGGAAGAGGGGCATTTTTCTTACCAAACCACATGACCTTTGTTTTGGAGGTATTCAGACCAAGGTTAAGGGCAGAGAAAGCTTGTTGGACACCAAGAAAGCTTTGTTTTAGAGCGTTTAACACAATATCCGGGGAGGGGCCAGCTGAGTATAAGACTGTATCATCTGCATGTAAATGGATGAGAGGTTCCTACGGCCTGAGCTATGTTGTTCATGCAAATTGAGAAGAGCGTGGGGTCTAGGATCGAGCCTTGGGGTACACCCTTGGTGGCAGGCAGTGGCTGAGAGAGCAGATGTTCTGACTTTATACATTGCACTCTTTGAGAGAGGTAGTTAGCAAACCAGGGCAAAGACCCCTCAGAGACACCAATACTCCTTAGCCGGCCCACAAGAATATAATGGTCTACCGTATCAAAAGCTTTGGCCAAGTCAATAAAAATAGCAGCACACATTACTTAGAATCAAAGGCAATAGTGACATCATTGAGGACCTTTAAACCTGAGCAGAAACCAGATTGCATACTAGAGAGAATACTATAGAAGAATCAAGAAAGCCAGTCAGTTGATTATTGACAAGTTTTTCCAACACTTTTGATAAACAGGGCAAAAAAGAAATAGGCCTATAACATTTAGGATCAGCTTGATCTCCCCCTTTAAATAAAGGATGAACCGTGGCTGCCCTCCAAGCAATGAGAACCTCCCCAGAGAGGAGAGACAGGTTAAAAAGGTCAGAGATAGGCTTGGCGATGATAGGGGCAGCAACCTTAAAGAAGAAAGGGGCTAAACCATCTGACCCAGATGATTTTTTGGGGTCAAGTTCAAGGAGCTCCTCTAGCACCTCCGACTCAGTGACCACCTGCAGGGAAAACCTTTGTAGCGGGGCAGGGGAAAAAGAGGGAGGAGCATCGGGACTAGTCGCATTAGAAGGGTTGGGAGATGAGGAAATGTTGGACGGGCAAGGAGGCATGTGCTTCTTGTCAGTAACAACCACATCATCAACTTTAAGGGACATGGGCAGCTGTGAGGAGGAGGGTTTATTCTTCAGGTCTTTAACCGTTTTCCAGAATTTCTTGGAGTTAGACCCTCAAAGAGAAAGCTGCTCCTTAAAGTAACTAACTTTGGTCTTCCGGATAGCCTGAGTGCACTTATTTCTCATTTGCCTGAACGAGAGCCAGTCAGCCTGAGTATGCGTGTGCCGAGCCTTCGCCAAATGCAATTCTTGAGGTGGAGTAACTCTGCAAGATCATGGTCGAACCAGGGGCTGAACCTGTTTTTAATTCTTATTTTCTTTATGGGGGCCTGTTTGTTAACATAAAAATATTAAAAAAGAAGTTCCAAGCATCTTCGACAGAGGGGATCAAGCTAATTCTGTACCAATTTACAGAGGCCAGGTCATGAAGGAAGGCTTGCTCATTAAAGGTTTTTACCAAGCTCCTATGACAAATCAGGACAGGTTGTTTCACTGAGCAGCCATTACGAACACAGGTCATTACAGAAAACTAAGGTCATTACAGAAAACACCAGACTGATACCGCTCAGGATTATTTGTGAGGATAACATCGAGGAGAGTAGCCTTTTCTGGGTGTTTGGAGTCTTACCTTGTGGGATTTCTAATAATCTGAGGAAGATTAAGGGAGTCCCATTGCTTTAGGACTTGGTCAGGTGGTTTAAGCATGTCCCAGTTTAGGTCACCTAGCAGGACAAATTCAGACTTAGTGTAAGGGCATGGAGGACAATAACACCCAGCAACAGTCAACAAAGAGCTATTTGAAAGTTTAATACTTAAAACCAGCAAATCAAATTGTTTGGGGACAGACTTGGTGGAGACAACCGAGCACTGAAGGTGATCATTGGTAAAGATTGCCACTCCCCCACCTTTGGAAGATCTGTCTTGACGAAAAAGGTTATAACCAGAAAGGTTAACAGCAGTGTTCAAAACACTCTTCCTTAACCACGTCTCAGTAATGACCAACACATCTGGATTGGAGCTGTGAACCCACACTCTCAATTGATCCATTTTAGGTAATGACCAATAATAATACAATCAAGGCACAGCGAGAGGAGAGCTCTGAAGTGTTGATTTATGACATTTGAATGTGCATTAGATGGCAACAAGATTATATTATACAGCAGTTTCATCAGGTAACATGAATACAAAGCTGGCTGCAGGTGGTTAGAATAGGATGGGAGGCCAAAAGTCTGTGTAACCAATAAAGAGACAGAGTCCCGGGTGTGGCAACAAACATAGTCTGTCCCATGGGTGGGTAAACAAGAAAGTCCATAGTCAACAAAACATGCAGGAGTCAATGGGAAAATAAGTAAGTTTAGAGTCACTCGCCCCAACAGTGCCTGTGTGCTGGAGGCGAGAGAAAGCTTGGGAGGGTGGGGGGGAGAAGTGTAGCGGGGGTACCTATACCAGAGAGGGGGGGCAGACGGTGAACAGATCGCCAGGTGAAATCCAAGCAGCAGTGCAGCAGTGCAGCAGGCAATTAGGTGTCACCCACTTGGGAGAAGCTTTTGTTTCTGGAGATGATTTCCTGTAGAAAATGGCAGTGGATGGGCTCTGAACAGCTTCAAAGGCTTCGACACCTCTCTTCACACATTACACCTCAGTGCTAATTGAAGTTATATCTGTTCTGACTCAGTTTCATGATCTCAGATCTTTGTTTGCCAGAGCAAACAAAGGGAAATCCTTGAAAGAAAAAGGAAATCTTTGAAAGAAAAAATCTTTCCAGGTAAATATTGTCCAAAAATTAGGTGATAGGTTTGAAGTTTTGATCTGGAGTGAAGGTTATGTTGTGGAGGGTGCCATCCAGTTTATGTCCCGGTCGAAAAAAAACAAGTTTATCTAACTCCACAAGTATCTTATTGTAAAAAACATGTTGAAAAATACGAGAGCTCACATGCAGCTGTATCTCTCTAAGCAGAGGGAGGGGCAGTTGTAGCCTAATATTTATACTTGATTTAATTGACTTTTTTTTGTCAATGATCTACACAAAATACTCTGTAATGTCAAAGTGGGAAAAAAATCTAACATTTGTTTTAAATATATAGAAAATACAACACTAATATATCTTGATTTGATCATTATTCAACCCCCTGAGTCAATACATGGTAGAATCACCTTTTGATTACAGCAGTCTTTCTGGGTAAGTCTCTAAGAGCTTTGCACAAATGGATAACCTGCTGAAAGGTGACTTCGTCTCCCAGTGTCTGTTGGAAAGCAGACTGAACCAAGTTTTCCTCTAGGATTTTGCCTGTGCTTAGCTCTATTCTGTTTCTTTTTATACTGAAAAACTCCCTAGACCTTGCCAATGACAAGCATAACCATAACATGATGCAGCCACCACCATGCTTGAAAATATGAAGGGTGGAACTCAGTGATGTGTTGTGTTGGATTTGCCCCAAACATAACGCTTTGTATTCAGGACAAAAAGTTCATTTATTTTCCAAATTTTTGCAGTTACTTTAGTGAATTATTGCAAACAGAATGCATGTTTTCAAATATGTTTATTCTGTACGGGCTTCCTTCTTTACACTCTGTAATTTATGTTAGTATTGTGGAGTAACCACAATGTTGTTGATCCTGCCTCAGCTATCTCAAATCACAGCCTTTAAACTCTGTAACTCTTTTAGAATCACCATTGGCCTCATGGTGAAATCCCTGAATGGATTTCTTGCTCTCCGGCAACTGAATTAGGAAGGGCTCCTGTATCTATTTAGTGACTGGGTGTATTCATACATCCTCCAAAAGTTAATTAATAACTGCACCATGCTCAAAGGGATATTCAATGTCTACTTTAATTTTTTATATTTTTTTTACCAACAGGTTCCCTTCTTTGCGAGGCATTGTAAAACCTCCCTGGTCCTTGTGGTCGAATCTGTGTTTGAAATTCACTGCTCGACTGAGGGACCTTAGAGATAAGTGTATGTGTGGGCTACAGCAATGTTATTTAAAAATCATGTTAATGACTTGTTAAGCACATTTATACTCCTGAACTTATTTAGGCTTGCCATAAAAAAAGGTTTGAATACTTATTGACTCAAGATGTTTCAGCTTTTCATTTTTTATTAATTTGTAAACACATCAATTTTAAATTCAGGCTGTAACACAACAAAGATGAAAAAGTCAAGAGGTGTGGATACTTTCTGAAGGCACTGTATCTAAAGTGGGCAGGGGGAACACTTGAAATGCATTCATTTTAAAAAGGTATTATGTAAGCCAATGGTCATCTATAAGGCATTTATTCAGTAATTTTCTTCTTTGTCTAATATATGTGTTTATTCATTCACAACTAGGATGCCTAATACTTTAGTTTAAGGGTCTGTAATCATTTATAAGGCATTTATAAGGCATGTATAAGGCATTTATAAGGTATTTATCAATTGTGTTCACCATTACTCCCAATGTGTGCGCGCGGTGATGTGTGCTGGTGTGCCTGATGTGCCAGGGCAGAATGTTTTCCAACTTCACAACTTTGTGGGTGTGTGTGGACCCTGTTAATTCATTAGTCATCAGGACACCGAGGAACTTGAAGCTCTCAACCCGCTCCTGTCACACCCTGATCTGTTTCACCTGTCTTTGTGCTTGTCTCCACTCCACTCCAGGTGTAGCCCATCTTCCACATTATACCCTGTGTATTTATACCTGTGCTTGTCTGTTGCCAGTTCGTCTTGTTTTGCTAAGTCAACCAGGATGTTTTCCTAACTCCTGTTTTTTCCTAGTCTCTGTTTTTCTAGTCCTCCTGGTTCTGACCTTTGCCTGAGCCCGCCTGCCTGACTGAGCCCGCCTGCCTGACCATTCTGCCTGCCCTGACCTCGAGCCTGCCTGCCGCCCTGTACCGTTTGTACTCTGACCTGGTTTATGAACTCTTGCCTGTCCTCGACCTGCATCTTGTCTTATAATAAATATCAGAGAAACAAACCATCTGCCTCCTGTGTCTGCATCTGGGTCTCACCTTGTGTTGATATAGTACGAACTGGCCATGACTGACCCAGCAGACTCGGACCAGCTCCGTCACGCTGTCTCCCTGCAGGGAGTCACCATTAAGAAACATAAGAAGCTACTTCAGAACCTTATGGAAGGGTTCCAATCTCTGGCGGAACACCACGACGAGGGGTTCAAGGCATTGATGGAGCAGTTCCGTGAATTAGCTCACAGGCAGCATGCCACATCTGAGACCTCCCAGTGGCTCAGTAACCCCCCTACCAGTGGTGGGTTTGTTCAGCCTACACCTGGAACCTGCTGGGCGTTTCTTTCCCAGTGCTCCCTTATTTTTGAGCTATAGCCATCTTCGTTCCCTTTGGATCGGTCGAAGATAGCGTATCTTATTACGCTAATGTCTGGATGGGCACTCTCCTGGGCGACGGCTGTTTGGGAGCAACAATCCGCCGTTTGCTATAATCTGGAAGATTTAATGGCGGAGGTGAGGAAGGTGTTCGATTCTCTGGTGCCCGAGAGAGAGGCGGCCCGAACTCACTTAGTGTGGCAGACTACGCTGTAGATTTTAGAGAGTGCGTGGAATCCGGAGGCTCTGTTCGATACCTTCCTTCATGGACTATCAGAGGAGATAAAAGATGAGCTAGCAGCTCGGGAGTTACCTTTGGACCTCGATTCCCTCATCGCCCTTACCCTTACGATTGATGGGCGTCTACGGGAACACAGGAGTGAGAGGAGGACGGGTCTCTGTCACACTCGTTCATCCGCTGCTGCTAGCTCACCTCCGAAGGAATCTGGATGTCCCCGAAGGCTGCATTTCCGAGAAGATCCGAAGCCACCCGAGTTCCCTTGAGAATCATCGGTGACGGGTGAGTCGGATACACTGGAGCCTATGCAACTGGGCAGAGCTAGATTATCGCCTAGGGAACGTTCACGTAGGCTGAGCTCTAACTGTTGTCTGTATTGTGGTGCTGCGGGGCATTACATAGCCACCTGCCCAGTAAAGAGACCTGACTATTTAGTAGGTACGAGTACACTGGTGAGCAAGACTGGGAATTCTCTCATTCCCATTACCCGTACTCCTTTATTTGAGATCCTGCTGTGGCGAGACCAGTCTAAGTCTCTCCAGGTGCTCATTGACTATGGGGCAGTTGAGTTTTATGGACGCAACCCTGGTATCGGAACTAGGTATACCCACTCAACTCCTCTCCACTGGATAGATGTTTCATTGGAAGAGTCACGCATAGCACAGTTCCCATTAATGTGTGGGTATCTGGATATCACAGTGAGTCTATACAGCTTCTCCTCATTGAATCCCCCCATGTCCCTGTTGTGTTGGGATTGTCTTGGCTCCAAAAGCACAACCCCATTAATGACTTGACCACGGTTCAATTCTGGGTTGGAGCCCGTTCTGTCACTCCCATTGCCTTAAGGTGGCGCAGCCTCCCCCGAGACGTCCTCCTCAGGGTTTAAGTAAAGCATAGGATTTCTCTGCCGTTCGCGCAGAGTACCTCGACCTTCTGGAGGTCTTCAGCAAGGCTCGTGCTACCTCTCTTCCCCCGCAACTTCCCTACGATTGTGCCTTTGACCTCCACCCGGGCACCACACCGCCTCGAGGTCGGCTATATTCCCTTTCCGGCCATGGAGGAGTACATTGAGAACTCTCTGGCTGCTGGGAGCATCCATCCTTCTGCATCCCCTGCTGGTGCAGGATTTTTATTTGTGAAAAATAAGGCCCTGCGTCCATGCATCGACTACCAGGGTCTCAATGACATCACGATTAAGAATCATTACCCCTCTACCACTCCTCTCCTTGGCTTTTGAACCTCTCCAGGGGGCTACCATCTTTTCCAAGTTGGACCTTCGGAATGCCTACTATCTTCGGATATGCGAGGGGGACGAGTGGAAGACGGCTTTCAACACTGCCAGTGGACACTATAAGTATCTGGTCATGCCGTTTGGGCTCACCAACGCTCCCGCTGTTTTCCAGGCCCTGGTCAACGATGTTCTCCGTGACATGTTGAATCGTTTTGTGTTTGTCTACCTCGATGACATCCTTGTGCTCTCCCAGTCTGCCCAAGAACACGTCCTCCATGTCCGACAAGTCCTTCAGCGCCTCCTGGAGAAGCAGTTGTTCATGAAAGCTGAGAAGTGCGAGTTTCACCGCTCTACTATCTCCTTTCTGGGATACATCATCGCTGAAGGAAATGTCCAGATGGACCCTGAAAAAGTGAGAGTGGTGGTGGATTGGCTCCAACCCACGTCCAGAGTGCAATTGCAACGTTTCCTGGGGTTTGCAAATTCTACCGCCGCTTCATACAGGGCTACAGCACCCTGGCGGCTCCCCTCTCTGCATTCACTTCTCCCAAGGTTCCATTCACATGGTGAGGGCTTTTGTGGAAAAAGCACACACCTGTGAGGGGGCCCCATGTTGATGGTCAGCATGGCCAATGTGTTGTTGCCTACCTTCACTTCCTGGCCCGTCATGAAGTCCAGGATCCAGTTGCCGAGGGAGGTGTTCAGTCCCAGGGTCCTGAGCTTGGTGATGAGCTTGGAGGGGACATTGGTGTTGAATGCTGAGCTGTTGACAATGAACAGCTTTCTCACATAGGTGTTTCTCTTGTCCAGGTGGGAGAGGGCAGTGTGGAGTGTGATAGAGATTGCATAATCTATGGATCTGTTGGGGAAGTATGCAAATTGGAGTGGGTCCGGGGTGTCTGAGATGATTCAAAGCACTTCATGGCTATAGATGTGAGTGCTACGGGGCGATAGTAATTTAGGCAGGTTACCTTGGCGTTCTTGGGCACTGGGACTATGGTGGATCTGCTTGAAACAAGTTGGTATTACAGACCGGGTCAGGGATATGTTGAAAATGTAAGTGACACTTGCCAGCTGGTCAACGCATGCTCTGAGTGTCCTGGTAAGAATCTGCATCTTAAAAAATCCTTCCCAACCAGCTCCACTAATCCTGGGTGGACAGGCTGTTCCAGTTTTAACAAGAGCAAAATACCTTGGCTTCCACTTGGCCAAACAACTTAGTGGTGACCAACACATTGACCAGGCAGGGAAAAAGGCTTCAAAGCGTCTCCACTTCCTGACTGTGATGGCAAGAAACGGCCTTCCCACTGATGACCTTGCGGAAATCTACACCACTCTGATCCGACCATGCCCGGAGTATGCCAGTGTGTTGCTGGTGGGCTGCACAAACAGGCAGCAAGCTGCAATGGATAGGTTACAGAAAAAGGCAAGCAAGATTCAAATCAAATGAAATCGAATGGTATTGGTCACATCCAGTTGAAGTCGGAAGTTTACATACACTTATGTTGAAATCATTAAAACTCATTTTTCAACCACTCCACAGATTTCATGTTAACAAACTATCGTTTTGGCAAGTCGGATAGGACATCTACTTTGTGCATGATAAAAGTAATTCTTCCAACAATTGTTTAGAGACAGATTATTTCACTTATAATTCACTATATCACAATTCCAGTGGGTCAGAAGTTTACATACACTAAGTTGACTGTGCCTTTAAAAAGCTTGGAAAATAGAACTGTTTGGCCATAATGACCATTGTTATGTTTGGAGGAAAAAGGGGGAGGCTTGCAAGCCGAAGAACACCATCCCAAGCATCATGTTGTGGGGTTGCTTTGCTGCAGGAGGGACTGGTGCACTTCACAAAATGGATGGCATCATGAGGAAGGAAAATTATATGGATCTCAAGACATCAGTCAGGAAGTTAAAGCTTGGTCACAAATGGGTCTTCCAAATGGACAATGACCCAAAGCATCTTTCCAAAGTTGTGTCAAAATGTCTTAAGGACAACAAAGTCAAGGTATTGGAGTGGCCATCACAAAGCCCTGACCTCATTCCTATAGAACATTTGTGGGCAGAACTGAAAAAGAGTGTGCGAGCAAGGAGGCCTACAAACCTGACTCAGTTACACCAGTTCTGTCAGGAGGAATGGGCCAAACTTCACCCAATTTATTGTGGGAATTTTGTGGAAGACTACCCGAAACGTTTGACCCAAGTTAAACAATTTTAAGGCAATGCTACCAAATACTAATTGAGTGTATGTAAACTTCTGATCCACTGGGAATGTGATGAAAGAAATAAAAGCTTAAATAAATAATTCTCTCTACTATTATTCTGACATTTCACATTCTTAAAATAAAGTGGTGATCCTATCTGAAATAAGACAGGGAATGTAAGACAGGGAAGGCAAACCTATTATTATGCATTACAGGTGACTACCTTATTAAGCCGTTTGAGAGAATGCCAAGAATCTGTCATCAAGGCAAAGGGTGGCTACTTTGAAGAATGTCAAATATATTTGTATTTGTTTAACACTTTCTTGTTTACTACATGATTCCATATGTGTTATTTCATAGTTATTCTACAATAGAGAACATAGTGAAAATAAAGAAAAACTCTGGAATGAGTAGGTGTGTCCAAAATTTTGACTGGTATTGTATATGTGATGGGATTTATAGACATTATAGACATTATTGACAGTATGTTGATAGAATATTTAGTATATCTGTAGAATACGTACCATAGAATAGTTTATATACAGTAATAGTTGAATAGGATGGCATTGACTAGAATACAGTATATACATATGAAATGAGTAAAACATTATGTAAACATTATTAAAGTGACCAGTGTTCGATTATTAAAGTGACCAGTGATTCCACGTCTATGTACATAGGGCAGCAGCCTCTAAGTTGCAGGGATGAGTAACCGGGTGTAGCTGGCTAGGGACAGTGACTAAGTTCAGGACAGGGTACTGGGTGGGAGCCGGCCAGTGATGCCTATTTAACAGTCTGATGGCCTTGAGATAGAAGCTGTTCTTCAGTCTCTCTGTCCCAGCTTTGATGCATCTGTACTGACCTCGCTTTCTGGATAATAGCGGGGTGAACAGGCAGTGGCTCGGGCGGTTGATGTCCTTGATGATCTTTTTTGGCCTTCCTGTGACATCGGGTGCTGTAGGTGTCTGTCAGGCTCTGGCCATAGAGAAACCTATTTGCTTCTCTATGTAGCCATGGTCAGAGTCTGACAGTTCTTTTCTTTCTGTTTCTGGTGGTGGTTTGTGTTGGATCCCTAATTAGAGGCAGCTGTTTTGCATCGTCTCTAATTAGGGATCCTACATAGGTTTGTATGTTCCACACCAGGGATGTGGGTCGAAATCGTATATTTCGCAAGTCACGGTGAACGTAAGTGTGCGACGTTACGTTTACATATCGTGTTTATTTGTAGCGAACGTTTGCATATCGTGTTTGTTTTTGTGTGTGTAGTTCGGACAGATATCATTGAATATTCAGTAAATGAAATTAAATATGTCGAACTATAATCCCTGCACTGCGTCGTGGTCTATGCTTGCACCCACTCGTGACAGTGTCCTGGAGTCCTGGAGTCCTGGAGAGTGTGCCCCCGGTGATGCGTTACACAGACCGCACCGCCCTCTGGAGAGCCATGCGGTTGCGGGTGGTGCAGTTTCCGTTTCATGCGGTGATGCATACCGACAGGATGCTCTCTGTAAAAGTTTGTGAGGGTCTTCTTCGCCACACTGTCTGTGTGGGTGAACCATTTCAGATTGTCAGTGATGTGTACGCAGAGGAACTTTTCATCTTTTCCACTGTGGTCCCGTCAATGTGGATAGGGGCGTGCTCCCTCTACTGTCTCCTGAAGTCCACGATCAGCTCCTTCGTTTTGTTGACGTTGGGGGAAGAAGTTATATTCCTGGCACCACTCCGGCAGGTCCCTCACCTCCTCCCTGTAGGCTGTCTCGTCATTGTTGGTAATCAGTCCTGCTACTGTTGTGTTGTCTGCAAATTTGATGATTGAGTTGGAGGTGTGCGTTGCCACGCAGTCATGGGTGAACATGGAGTACAAGAGGGGGCTGTGTTGAGGATTAGCAACGTGGAGGTGTTGTTTCCTACCTTCACCACCTGGGGGCGGCCCGTCAAGAAGTCCAGGACCCAGTTTCACAGGGCAGGGTTCAGACCCAGGGCCTCAAGCTTAATGATGAGTACTATGGTGTTGAAGGCTGAGCTGTAGGCAATAAACAGCATTCGTACATAGGTGTTCCTCTTGTCCAGATGAGATAGGGCAGTGTGCAGTGCGATGGCGATTGCATCGTCTGTAGATCTATTTGGGCGGAATGCAAATTGAAGTGGGTCTAGGGTGGCAGGTAAGGTGGAGGTGATATGATCCTTGACTAGTCTCTCAAAGCACTTCACGATGACAGAGGTGAGTGCTACGGGGCGATAGTCATTCAATTCAGTTACCTTTGCCTTCTTGGGTACAGGAACAATGGTGGACATCTTGAAGCAAGTGGGGACAGCAGACTAGGATAGGGAGAGATTGAATATGTCCGTAAACACTCCATCCAGCTAGTCTGCGCATGCTCTGAGGACACAGCTAGGAATGCCGTCTGGGCCGGCAGCCTTGCGAGGTTTAAAACGCTTAAATGTCTTAATCACGTCGGCCACGGAGAACGAGAGCCCACAGTACTTGGTAGCGGCCCGCATCGGTGGTACTGTGTTATCCTCAAAGCGGGCGGAGAAGATGATTAGCTTTTCCAGGAGCAAGATGCCACATACATCTCTTGTCTGAGCCGTTGAATTGCGATTCCACGTTGTCTCAGTTCAACGGCTCAGACATGAGACGATATGGGCCGTTCCCGAGCACTGTGGGCTCTCGTTCTCCATGGCCGACGTGAGTAAGACATTTAAGCAAAAAACAGAGATATCCCACCAACCCTTCCACTGACCAATCCACCTTTGCAGTTCTGGAGAGCAAGGAGCAGTAAGATTGGTCAGTGACATGATGCACCAACCTGACCACCCTCTTCATGGTCTCCTACCACAGAGAAGGAGAGACAGTACTGGCAGAGTCCTCTGCAACCAGAACCAACGCTAACCTTCCCCCCTCCTCCCCCTCCCTGGTTCGTGTGAAATGGAAATGATAAATTGTGGTAATTAGATGAGAAAATATAAGTAATCCTCCCAGAATGCAACAGTTCTGAGGAGGTTTATTGTTCTAGCTGAAGGTGCTACTCTAGGCTTTGTTTACTTTGATCCTGGGTGTGTTTCTGCCTCTTTGGTAATCAGAGTTAGAAAGTCATTAGGATGTTATCACAACTGCAGCCGCCCAGGCCCTGGCGGCTCAGGCCTGACACAGGACGTTAACCCAGCCTGGAAAAAGAGCACTGAGGGGGAGTGGAGAGGCCTTCGCTAGCTCAGCCTCCCAGGCCACACGGCCGGCCAGGTCCTAGGAACATACATCAGAGGAGAGGGGCATCATTACTGGTGCCAACCCCTCTGAAACTGAAACTACACCATCACCAGAGGCGTGGTGGTAATGGTGGTGGTGGAGGTGCGTGTGTGTGTGTGACCCACCCAGGGGAATGAAGCGGAGAATAGAACAAAGCAGGCTGGTCTGTCTGGCCTTTCATGATTAAACCTGATAGAGAGGAACAAAATATCAAAGATTTGGGGGAATGAGAATGAATGAGTGAAGGGTTTAATTTGACCCCTTCTCCTCACCCCCCTAACTCCTTCTCTGCCTCCTCCTCTCTGTTTCACAGTAATCACTGAGTTATTTTACCCACTGACTGTGTCCCAGATAAATTACTCCCAATTATAAGGTGGGAATTCCGAGGTGGGTTTTCCATTAATTCCAAGGTGCTGTCAGAACACCATTACGTCTCCTGAGATTTCTGGAAAGTCACTTAGCCTTGTTTGTTTTCTTGTTGCGTTTCGTCATTCTATCTCCTCCCTCCTTTCCTCCTTTCCTCCCTCCTTTCCTCTCTCCTTTCCTCCATACATCCATCCCTCCCTCCCTTTTCTCTTGTGTCTCCCCCTTCTCCCCCCATCGCGTGAGTGGCAGCCGCGACACCTTGACCCTGGCTGATTGACCCTAACCACGACGGCAGAAAAACGATTTTTGTGTCAAATGTTGCCATGGTTTCAGCCTACCTGAGACGCCAGGGTGGCGGCATGGGGCTGTGGGGATTTTCTCTTCTCCTCCATCCGCCACGCTATGCCAAACTAGACGCCTTACCTTTCCCCTCCTCCTCTGCCCGACACGCTACCGCTTCTCCTCTCCTCTCCTCCTGTGTACGAAACGCTGCTCTGCATGCCTCTCCACTCTTTCCCTCTCATCTCCTCCCCCTCCCCTCCCCTCCCCTCCCCTCCCCTCCCCTCCCCTCCCCTCCTCCTCCTCTTCCTCTTCCTCCTCCTCCTCCCACTCTCCTCCCTACTCCTCCTCCTTCTTCTTCTTCTTCTTCTTCTTCTTCTTCTTCTTCTTCTTCTTCTTCTTCTTCTTCTTCTTC
Source organism: Thymallus thymallus (assembly GCA_023634145.1). Classification (NCBI taxonomy): domain Eukaryota; kingdom Metazoa; phylum Chordata; class Actinopteri; order Salmoniformes; family Salmonidae; genus Thymallus; species Thymallus thymallus. Next base: position 12,317,536 of record CM042403.1, on the reverse strand, counting down.
TTCTTCTTCTTCTTCATCTCCACCTCCTCCTCCTCCTTCTCCTCTTCTCCTCATACCTTGACCACATGGGGCTGCATCATGTCTTCTGGCCTTCTCACACAATCCCAGTGCTATCGCGTGCAGAGTCTGCATTGAGAGCATAGCATTTTCATCACACTACCTTACGCATGAGCAGCCACGGCGAAGGAAGGAGGGGAGGAGGGCCGCGAGAGAGGGAAAGACAGAGAGGAAGAGAGAGAGACTGTCCAAGTAGAGTAATAACGGAGGAAGAAAGAGAGACAGAGAAAATATAATACAACGGGATGAGGGTGTGGAAATAAGAGAGAGAGAGAGAGAGAGAGAGATGGAGGGGGAGAGAGATGGAGGGAGAGAGATGGAGGGAAAGAGAGATGGAGTGAAGGAGAGAGAGAGAGATGGCAAGAGCGAGAAAGATGAAGAGAGAGAGAGATAGGGAGGGAGAGCGAGATGGAGAAACAGAAAGAGAAAGATGGATAGAGAGATGGAAAGAGAGAGAGAGAGAGAGAGAGAGAGAGAGAGAGAGAGAGGTAGAGATGAACAACAGAGTCAGAGAGAGGAAGGGAATCACCTGATGCATTATTCAGACCAATCAGGCTTAGACAGTAATCTCTAAGGTATTAGCTCAACACTGTTACACATACTGTACACACACACTCATACAGAATATCCTAAGCACGCAAACCCACCTCTTAGTGAGCATACACACACACACACACCTACTGTACACTATAGTATGTTATCATAGTCATGCTCACATAAACAAATTCAAATGAATTATCATAGTCATGCTCGACACCCGCATAGCTGATGTTTCGGCGGTGTCGGAAGTGGAACTGCGTTGGAGCTTTCAAATCGGTGAGCAGCTACTCTTGTGATCGTTGTAACAAAGCCACACCCATCCCACTTGTGTTGGAAGTCCAGAATGAGAAAGTGAAGGCTATATAGAAACAACAACGTTCTAATTGAAAATCATTAAACAAAACAATGAGAGGTGTAGTAGATTAGATTACATCTCACATTACCGTTTTCAAACGTATCTTAATGCGACTCAATGCAGCCAATAGCAATGTCCGCTTTAGGTATAATGCCATGAGGCATTTGACAGCTCTATAGCAGTTTCTGATCTGATTGAATCACCCCTAATTTACCTACAGTAAAACTAATGTTTGGGTTAAACATTAGGGATTTCCCATGCAGGTTCCTGTGACACCAGCAGTGATAATCAAAAGGTGACATACAGATCAACATAAACAAAGATTAACAAGCAAAGGAAAATGCAAACAGTGGGGTTGGACATTTGATCAGTATCTCCATTATTAGCAGCATCACATCAGTGGTCAGTGAAATGAAAGGTTTGTTTCTAGTCTACCTGAGAAGCATACTGACTAACACTAAGCCATATCTACACATCACTTCACATGCACCATTAACTGAGGAAAGAGAGAGAGCGAGAGAGAGCGAGAGAGGAGAGCGAGGGAGAGCGAGAGAGAGAGAGCACGAGAGAGAGCGAGAGAGCTAGAGTGAGCAAAAGAGAGAGGAAGACAAAGAGAGGGAGACTACGTTATCTGCAGGCCGCGGTAAATACGCTTCACTCGAGACATCTTGACTTTATGAACTTTAGCTCTGTTTGAAAGCGTAAGGCACAGTGTAATGGTAATCTATGGGGCTAATCTGGTCATGCGTTAAATGTAGGAAGGTGAGTGTTTGGTTTGTCTGATCTCAGTCACCCCTCATCAGCCAGACCTCTACACCAGGG
>CM042403.1:12293262-12310762 GCA_023634145.1 Thymallus thymallus | reverse complement strand
TGAAAAGATCTAATATAGTCTTAATTGTCTAGCTGCCTTGACAAGGGGTGGAGATGGAAGGAATGGAGCGGGGTAGGGTGGAGTGCTGTGGTGGAGGGGCGCTCGAGCATGTTCCGCATTACAATAGGAAACGAACGCATTCTCTTCTGCAAACAGGGTGTGTTGTGTAACCCTGTTGATATGAAGAGGGTGGACAGAGGAGGAGCATGGCTGGAGTGGGACACACACACAGGCACACTTAGCAAGGTCTTAGAAGGACTCTTGGTCGCTTTAGTTTCTCAGTCTTGATTTTATGCTCACAAAGAGATGCTCTGGTGCACAACACAGCATGAAAACAGCCCATCTAATAAGGCTCCTGAGTTAGGCACTATAACTTTCAATAGACCCACTTGAGCTACTGCAAAGGATCTGAGGGCTGCACCGCACCCAGTACCTCACTCCCCCTCTGAAGGAAACTGGCCAGCTGTTACATACATGGAAACATACAACCTTTCTACAAATGCCATCTATTAGAGGTATCTGCTCATGGCAGAAAGCTATCACAGAAACTCAGAAAGCTATCACAGAAAGGGAGGTAAAACCCTGCCTAATGATAGGATTTGTAAGCAGACCCTATAATCAGACCATAAATGTAAACATTTATAAATAACCACAGGCCAATTCAACTGTAATATTGTTGAGTAGTTGATAGGCTAGCCTATACAACAGGTTCCTACTCACCTTTGCGACCACTTTGAGCTTGTGTTACCTCTAGAGGACCTGGGGGGTTCAAATTGTAAAACGGATCATCAAGAAATGATGGATACACTTTTACTTAGTGACTCGTGACTCTGACCACAAGTCCTTGTCCTGGATTACAATTTATCTGATTACTTTGGTATGCTCTCTCTGGGACAGGTCAAGGATGCGCCGAACCTAAAGCGTGGGAGGAGCAACCAGATGGGAACGGTTTAGGCCTATCCGCCTAGCAAACATGCCCACTCTACCCTCTACCCGTCAATCCCCTTTGCCAACCGCCACAGCGTAATTAGCGAGCTCAAGATTTACTCTGCCAGAAAAATGTGTTTTTAACTTGTATGCGAATTTTCTGCGGTGGATCCTCCCAGTTCCAATCATCTATACCGCGTGGAAAACAACAGATGTCCCCGCCCTCCCTGCGCCATCAGAGCAACGTATGGTGCACAGGCATTGCTGTCGGTACAGGCCAACATCTGTAGCCTAAAAAGGAATGATATGGAACACACAGGATGGGAATTCGTCTGTTGCTCGCTGTTTGACTGAGACTTTTGTGGGAAATGTGGCGGAGAAGAAAATAGCCATTTCCATGGTGAGGAGTGAGCGTGGGAGGAGAGACTTGAATTTCTCAGTGCAATGGTGTCAGATGGACAGATTTCTCTCTCACATTGCCCATTATCATTTTAGTATAGACATATTAGATTATCCTACATATATTTGTATTATTAAATCCTTCTTGTCAGGTATTCTTGTCTATGAAATCATTCTTGTCAGGTACTCTTGTCTATTTGAAGAACTGAAAATCTTCTCCTACCACACACACTGTATTGGCCTCTCTGGTGTAATGACCTTTCTGTTGTCAACCTAAAGCCAACTATTGAAAGGCAACCTGTTTTCCTCAAGCACTCTTTTGTCCCAACACACACACACACACTATCTACCACCAGTCCAATAGACCATGGCAGTGCTTGTGGCAGGTGCATTGACCGTGCAAGCCCTGTGTTCTGATTAAGTAGGGATTTGACTGACCAGTGACCAGTGACTGTTGGATATCAGGGTAATAGCCTACTGACCAGCAACACAGCCATTAAGGAGCCCTGCCCACTGGCACTTGTCAGAGCAGGATTATCCTCCCATCTGAAGCCTGATGAGAGACCCTGTCCTAAGAGCCTAAGTGCCCTGTCTCTCTCTGGGTCTGGGGACGGGGTGACGGGGGGAGACCAGACCACCATCCCTCCTTTAGTCCGGGTGCAGTGGGCCGCGTTCGCTCAGGGCAGTTATGTCTCTAACCCCGCCACACCACACCCCTCTCATTAGGAGATAGAGAGAGAGAGAGAGAGAGAGAGAGGAGAGAGAGAGAGAGAGAGAGAGAGAGAGTGAGAGAGAGAGAGAGAGAGAGAGAGAGAGAGAGAGAGAGAGAGAGAGAGAGAGAGAGAGAGAGAGAGAGAGAGAGAGAGAGAGAGAGAGAGAGAGAGAGAAAGAGAGAGAGAGAGCACCAAACAGGGTGGGACCCCAAACAGGACCCCTGTCTTAATATGAGGTCTTTATGGATAGGGGCCTCCAACAGTGTCAGAGCAAATGACTCCTGCCAGTATATTCCATGGTGGAGGTGGGTGGAATACAGAATAAGGGATTCCCCACTCTTCCCTCTTCCCCTCTCTAGGTCTCTCTCTTCTACATATATGATCATTAGGGGCTTGGGGGGAACAGCTCATGAAAGCCGAGAAAATCTGGTTCCAGTTTAATTTATACAAGTGTTCGACATTATGTGGGTTTAAGAACAATTTAGAAAAATTATACCCCACTGATAGTGGTCTTAAGTTGTGGTTTTTCCCATTACATATGCTACAGCATGTGAGAGAGGAGGAAGAGAGAGATCTCAGTCTCAGCTGGAATGATATCAACACAGATAATACATTAGGAAGGTCTTTGGAAGGAAGTTGGTTTTATATCCAGGATTCAAAAACCCACGGATGCTCAAGTCAAATTTTATTTTGTCGTACACTGGGTATCCCAAATATTTGGAACACCTTCTTAATATTGAGTTGCACAACCCCCTAACCTCCCCCGAGCCCCCCACCCCACCCCCGGCAGCGTTGCAGTTCTTGACACAAACTGGTACGCCTGGCACCTACTACTATACCCCATTCACATCCTTCTTTATCCTGTCACCCCCCTTCATCTAACAAGTGAACATAGCTTTCACCTGGATTCACCTGGTCAGTCTATATCATGGAAAGACTACAACACAGTCCTAGGGAGGAGGGAGGAGCTGGCAGAAATATTTATCAAGAGCTGCAGCCTCATGTTCGCCACACAAGTTGATACTATAAAAACTGATCAAAAGTAATGAAATGCAGGCAGCCTGGGACTCAGACTCACTCAGTGACAGGCCGTCTTTCTGGGCATGCTTTGAGTTTGGAAGCATTACAGAGCACATTGAGAGAGAGAGAGAGAGAGAGAGAGAGAGACAGAGACAGAGACAGAGACAGAGACAGAGACAGAGACAGAGAGACAGAGAGACAGAGAGACAGAGAGACAGAGAGACAGAGAGACAGAGAGACAGAGAGAGAGCAAAGCTCATTGGTTAGTGTCCAACATCCTAAAGACCCAATGCATCCCATTATCACTACTAGTTATATCTGCAAGTCTTCCAGGGGCCTAGGGTATGTAGCGTATGTTGGCCTATTCGAGTTTGCAGAGTATGTAGTCACTGCTAGTGTGAAGGTAGTTTGTAGAGTATGTAGTCTCTGCTAGTGTGAAGGTAGTTTGTAGAGTATGTAGTCACTGCTAGTGTGAAGGAAGTTTGTAGAGTCTGTAGTCACTGCTAGTGTGAAAGTAGATTGTAGAGTGTGTAGTCACTGCTAAGGTGAAGGTAGTTTGTAGAGTCTGTAGTCACTGCTAGTGTGAAAGTAGATTGTAGAGTGTGTAGTCACTGCTAAGGTGAAGGTAGTTTGTAGAGTCTGTAGTCACTGCTAGTGTGAAGGTAGTTTGTAGAGTATGTAGTCTCTGCTAGTGTGAAGGTAGTTTGTAGAGTATGTAGTCTCTGCTAGTGTGAAGGTAGTTTGTAGAGTGTGTAGTCTCTGCTAGTGTGAAGGTAGTTTGTAGAGTATGTAGTCACTGCCAGTGGGAAGGTAGTTTGTAGAGTCTGTAATCACTGCTAGTGTGAAGGTAGTTTGAAGGGTGTGTAGTCACTGCTAGTGTGAAGGTAGTTTGTAGAGTGTGTAGTCTCTGCTAGTGTTAAGGTAGTTTGTAGAGTGTGTAGTCTCTGCTAGTGTGAAGGTAGTTTGTAGAGTGTGTAGTCTCTGCTAGTGTGAAGGTAGTTTGTAGAGTCTGTAGTCACTGCTAGTGTGAAGGTAGTTTGTAGAGTCTGTAGTCACTGCTAGTGTGAAGGTAGTTTGTAGAGTCTGTAGTCACTGCTAGTGTGAAGGTAGTTTGTAGAGTCTGTAGTCACTGCTAGTGTGAAGGTAGTTTGTAGAGTATGTAGTCTCTGCTAGTGTGAAGGTAGTTTGTAGAGTATGTAGTCACTGCTAGTGTGAAGGTAGTTTGTAGAGTCTGTAGTCACTGCTAGTGTGAAGGTAGTTTGTAGAGTCTGTAGTCACTGCTAGTGTGAAGGTAGTTTGTAGGGTATGTAGTCTCTGCTAGTGTGAAGGTAGTTTGTAGAGTATGTAGTCTCTGCTAGTGTGAAGATAGTTTGTAGAGTATGTAGTCTCTGCTAGTGTGAAGGTAGTTTGTAGAGTCTGTAGTCACTGCTAGTGTGAAGGTAGTTTGTAAAGTCTGTAGTCACTGCTAGTGTGAAGGTAGTTTGTAGAGTCTGTAGTCACTGCTAGTGTGAAGGTAGTTTGTAGAGTATGTAGTCTCTGCTAGTGTGAAGGTAGTTTGTAGAGTATGTAGTCACTGCTAGTGTGAAGGTAGTTTGTAGAGTCTGTAGTCACTGCTAGTGTGAAGGTAGTTTGTAGAGTCTGTAGTCACTGCTAGTGTGAAGGTAGTTTGTAGGGTATGTAGTCTCTGCTAGTGTGAAGGTAGTTTGTAGAGTACGTAGTCTCTGCTAGTGTGAAGGTAGTTTGTAGAGTATGTAGTCACTGCTAGTGTGAAGGTCATGCTACTTTTGCTGTTTTATTTTGTTTTTTTAGATCAATGGTACTCTGAATGTAAGGGGAAAAGAAAGTTAGAAATGGTGTGAGTGAAAGAGAGAGTTCAAAAAATAATTTCAACCCTGTTGACTACTTCAAGTTTGAGGTCATTTCAGGATGACAGGAGGCTGTTGTTTATTATCCAGTGAAACACTGCAGTGATACCATAGATTGTATATATAAATGGTCAAAGCCATCGATGACGTCACACCATTCATTCCTATATGTGAAGACTCAATAGCACATTTGAAGCTCAGGAAGTTGGTTTTAGCTTGCTAAGATGACGTCTCATCGGGGGGATTCTCAAGACAACATATGCAGTTTGAGCTACTCCAGGAAGTGACGTCGCAAGCTAGCTCAGTGCTGCCCCCTCTCATTGACTATCTCAAGTTGAAGGCCAACCGAGGTACTGCAGGCTGCTGGTAGCCACTAAATGATCCTTCTAACTTCTTCTGTGTGTAATTTTTTAATAATCAACGACATGCATCTGGTGTAATAGAAGCAATTATTGGTTCCATGATGTCTTCAAATACATTTTTTATTTACACAAATATTGACTAAGAAGATTGCCATTTTCCCATTGCACATAATGGGGGCTCCTGCTTTCTGAAAACAACAGCCTGCAGTACCCCGGTCGGCATTGAACTTCATGGCTTCAGTGAAAGGGGGCAGTGGTGATACTTAACGAGAACTACTCTATAGTACAAGGCAGATGAAACTCTCATCCCCTCTCTGTCTGTTTGACAGGAGCCTGTAACCTTCCCAAAAAGAGAGAGATAAAAAAAAGAGAGGGATGACATGTGCTTTATGATGGGTGGAGAGGCCTCACTACTCTCCTCTTTTCATTATGATGGGTGGAGAGGCCTCACTACTCTCCTCTTTTCTTTATGATGGGTGGAGAGGCCTCACTACTCTCCTCTTTTCGTTATGATGGGTGGAGAGGCCTCGCTACTCTCCTCTTTTCGTTATGATGGGTAGAGAGGCCTCACTACTCTCCTCTTATCTTTATGATGGGTGGAGAGGCCTCACTACTCTCCTCTTTTCTTTATGATTGGTGGAGAGGCATCTCTCCTCTCCTCTCCTCTCCTCTCCTCTCCTCTCCTCTCCTCTCCTCTCCTCTCCTCTCCTCTCCTCTCCTCTCCTCTCCTCTCCTCTCCTCTCCTCTCCTCTCCTCTCCTCTCCTCTCCTCTCCTCTCCTCTCCTCCACAGTTTAATAGATGTTGTTATTTACGATGTGTAAGCCTGATGCTTGTGTGTGTGTGTGTGTGTGTGTGTGTGTGTGTGTGTGTGTGTGTGTGTGTGTGTGTGTGTGTGTGTGTGTGTGTGTGTGTGTGTGTGTGCATGTGTGTGTGCCACAATTGATTTAGGAAGTCATATGTTTTCCTCCGATTGACCGAGCAACATGTGGTGCTCATAGACATCACATGAAGAAGGATAGAATGGATGCTTTTAGGATGGCTTTGTCAAGGGCGGCTCTAACACACACACACACACACACTCACACACACACACACACACACACACACACACACACACACACACACACACACACACACACACACACACACACACACACACACACACACACACACACACACAGAGCGTCTTTTGCAGGATCCAGGAGGAAGCAGCGACTGTCAGTATGGGCGGGTGACAACATATGTATTCATTTTTTTGTCTGTCGTTAAATGTTCTAATGAATTACCCACGCTCACTCTAAAGTGACTATGTCAGAAAGTCTGTCTCTTCAGAAAGGACCAGCAGTGAGATGTTGTACAGTTTTACTGTATAATAAATCTCACATAAACAAATACTCTCATCCACACATACTACTGTAAACTAAAACACTTCTTGCAAAACGAAAGTTTTTCATGTAGAGTTGCTCGTATGCATTTTTAAATACAAAATAAAATAAATAAATTGTTCAATCAGTAAATATTTAATTGGCTATACTAAAGATGCAAGAGTAGCTTTTAAAAAAAAATATAATTTGTTTCCTACGTCAGTGGGCCATGTGTTGACAACAATAGGCTGCAGCACTGGTCTGCTCCCTGTATCCAACCACACTGAGGACCACACACAGCAGAAGAACCACACAGAACCACACTGCCTGTCTGTCTGTCTGTCCGTCTGCTGCCGTCACATCTACACCCGTCCACACCAGCATGTACGGTAACTCCCATAGTCACAGAAAACAAACACACAGACACACGCACACAGACACAAGCATGCACGTACGCATACAAACACACACACATCCACACCCACACACACAGACAGACAGTCACACAACACCGCACCATTATTTATGTTGTGGCCGAGCTGTGCTGTACTGGCTCTTGCCGTGTGAGGTGACTGTGATCCAGAGTAGTGTCTGTGACACAGAATTAAATAGAACACAGTATTCGATTGCATCTCTATGGTCTGTGGCAGGACAGCATCTGTATGTGACTAGACCAACACAGAGGGGGGTGTTGTCCTTCCTTCACAATATCTGTCTGTCATTCCATCGCTATAACAGTATGTGGATGTAAGCCATGCAGTATGTGACCATCATATGTCAACAGGAAGGAGTCCCGTTGGGAGTTTTTGTACCCTCTTGTATTTTGCTCTTATTCAATGTATTTCGAATGGTTAAACTATAAGGTATAGCCTATTATCTGTTATTACTTAATACATATTTATAACATGTAAATGAATAGTTAATAGTATATAAACTACTTAAAAACCCTTTCTACATAAGTATACCTTAATGTAAAGTGCTACCTTAGTATTTGAGTAGACTCCTTCCCTGGTGTCTTACTACATACATTGCCTTCAGAAAGTATTCATACCCCTTGACTTATTCCACATTTTGTTGTGTTACAACCTGAATTAAAAATGGAATGAATCATTTTTTTTCTCTCACCCATCTACACACCATAATGACAAAGTGAAAACAAAGTTTTGCAAATGTATTGAAAATTAAATACATACATATCCTATTTACATAAGTATTCACACCTCTGAGTCAATACTTTGTAGAAGCACCTTTGGCAGTGATTACAGCTGTAAGTCTTTTGGGGTCTCTAAGAGCTTTGCACATCTGGATTATACAATATTTATCCATTATTCTTAAAAACATTATTCAAGCTGTGTCAAGTTGATTGTTCATCATTGCTAGACAGCCATTTTAAAGTCTTGCCATAGATTTCCAAGCCAATTTAAGTCAAAACTGTAACTAGGCCACTCAGGAACATATTGTATTCTTGGTAAGCAACTCCAGTGTACCCATAGTCAAGCATACCCATAACATGATGCAGCCACCACCATGCTTGAAAATATGAAGGGTGGTACTCAGTGATGTGTTGTGTTGTGTTGGATTTGCACCAAACATTGCGATTTGTATTCAGGACAAAAAGTGAATTTCTTTGCCACATTTTTGCAGTATTGCCGGATTCATGTTTTGGAATATTTGTATTGGGTACAGGCTTCCTTCTTTTCACTCTGTCGTTTAGTTTGGTATTGTAGAGTAACTAAAATGTGCTTGATCCATCCACAGTTTTCTCATATCACCACCGTTAAACTCTGTAACTGTTTTAATCACCATTGGCCTCATGGTGAAATGCCTGAGTGGTTTCTTTCCTCTCCGGAAACTAAGTTAGGAAGAACGCCTGTATCTTTGTAGTGACTGGGTGTATTGATACATCATCCAAAGCCTAATTAATAACTTCACCATGCTCAAAGGGATATTCAGAATATCCCTTTAATGTTTTTTACACATCTACCAATTGATGCCTTTATTTGCGAGGCATTGAAAAACCTCCCATGTCTTTGTGGTTGAATTTGTGTTTGAAATTCTCTACTTGATTTAGGGACCTTACAGATAATTGTATGTGTGGGGTACAGAGATGGGGTAGTCATAAAAAAATTATGTTAGCCACTATTATTGAACACGGAATGAGTCCATGAAATTTATTATACAATTTGTGAAGCACATTTTTACTCCTGAACTTATTTAGGCGTGCCATAACAAAGGGGTTGAAAACTTATTGACTCAAGACATTTGAGCTTTTAATTTTGTATTCATTTCTAAAATGTTCTACAAACAAAATTCCAGTTTGACATTATGGGTGTTATGTGTAGATCAGTGACACAAAATCGAAATGTAATCAATTTAAATTTCAGGCTGTCACACAACAAAATGTGGAACAAGTAAAGGGGTGGGAATACTTTTTGAAGGCACTGTAGTTATATTGCATGCAGTCCTGGAAGTATTCTGGGCACGGCGAAACACCGTTGGAACAATCAAACTAATGTGTGGTCGACTCCTAAGGATTGTGAAGTGTCGGTTTGATATCTTGATTACACCCTTTCCTTCTTGTTAAAACTTTGTTCCAATCCCCAGTTTGCAATAACCCTGATGAAACAGAGCAAAAATACTATGAACAAGCCAAGTCTAAACTATAGTATGTACCAAAGCCCACATATTAAACCAGGACAATTTGGAAAGGAAAATATGAAGAACTTTTCATTGTGACATTTCAGTAATTCCAACTGAACACTCTAGTTCTTTCCAACCCACCCAATACTATGTTCTCTACGGGTAATACTTTACATATGTGATCCATATAAATGCATACATAATACCAATATGTTTTCCCCAGTGTTGGCCAAATAAAACCCTTATTCACATTAGGCCTAATGGGACAAAGACGTATGCATTACCGTGTGCCAGGACGGCCTGTGTGGCACTAGTGTTTGTGTGTGTGTGAGTGGGTGTGCGTGTATGTTTGACTGTGTGTGGCACTAGGCTGTGCAACAAGCTCTCACAGTTTCACATCAGATTTAGACATTCATGTTTCTCAAACATCAAATTTCAAAGTTGTTCCAAACGTTAAATCTCTAAGTGTTTAAGGTTAATTTTAGGCATTAACTTCACATTTTTAAGGTTAGGGTAACGTTAACTCTGGAATCTTAATGTTTGGCATTTACTCCAAAAGCTGAGGGTTAAGGTTTGGGATTAGGCTTAAAACAAACATTTCAAAAACATTCTATTGCTGGATTCAAACATGCAACCCTTGGCAGGAGAGGCAGATGCGTACACCCAACCGCCATCCCTGTCCACAACACCTGAATAAAACCGAAATCTACTTGAAGGTAACAGTGCTCACTGTTACCCTAGTGGCCAGTTTCCACATCTTATGCTGATGTCCTCACACATGGACATCAAATACTGACTTGTATCACGGGTGACCTGGCTGTGGCTGTGTGTGTGTGGTGTTCCCTGTATTTTCCTCCATGAAATCCTCTTGCCAAAAGTGTTGGCCGTCTTACTGTTGCTCCCCAGGCAAACTCCCCTTTTCACCGCAGAATAATTCAAAATGAGATTTATGTAAAGTGTGTGACCTCAAATGAGAGCCAGCACTTACTCAGTTTCAGAAAAATGGGTTATTGTTATTTCATTTCAAATGTTTAAACATTTTTCTTTCACTGTTTCTAATTTATTATATCCTTTCTGATGGATTATTGCTTTTCTGATCCATTTAATGCTCTAATAAGGAGAAAAGATTTGAAAGTCCTAAGATTTTTAAATAGTTGTGTGAACAGACTCCTGTCAGTTTTAGATGCATTGATACTATTACTTCACTTACTCTTGGTCGGTAAAACAAACCACAGGAAAAAGTAATTTTAAATGCCATAAAAGAAACAAAATTGATAACATAATTAGAATTATGAATGGTGACGAATGTGCACGCATTGGGGGCCAATATAAAGCTTCCTGTGAACTCCAGCTGACTCTACAGCCAAGGAATAATTCTGGAAGATGTTTCAGTGACAAAGAGGGAGAATATTAAGAAGGGGAGAGCGAGAGAGGGCGAGAGAGAGAGAGAGACTGAGAGAAAAAAATAAAGAAATTGTACGTATACCCAGTGGGTAATGTAAATTACAGATGAATATGAAAACAATGTCTGCTCCGATTGTACTTGTTCTACCCAATTCAGTTATAGGTTCTCCATAAAACTGTGAAAACCTTCAGGGTCCCCAGAGTCGTTTCGAAGAGAGCACCAAGCGCCCGGTCAGCCCGCACGGGAAAGCAAACAGTATTAATCCTCCCAAAGTTCAAAATGTCTTCCTGTCATAACAAGAGATCGGGCCATTGTTCCTCTCTAAGTCTACAACATCATATTAACTACAGATGTGAGGTAGGATGGAGGCGTAAACACAGCGGTCCCGTCATTTCTACATGTTTAAAACAAAGCCTTAATGCAGAAGGGCTTTGGGTATTTGCCCAGCTGTTGGGTAAATAAGCACAGAAGAGACTGTATCCCAAATGGCACCGTATTCCCTATGGGCCCTGGTTAAAGGTAGTGCACTATGTAGGGGATATGGTGCCAGTTGGGACGCAGCCTTAGATTTAGAGGATGGCTAGCTAACCTACACCAGCTCTGCCCATCAGCCCAAACACATCAGATACCTTTGTTATTTGGTCTGTTCTAAAGTGGGTCTTCAATTAGCTATAGCCTCGAAATCACTGGGGTAGGGTAGGCTTAGTTTACCTACCAGGCGACGGGGGCAGGTGGAGAAAGCCCTGTTCCACACAGGAAGACTGCCTTCACGTGGCATAGTTTTGACACCCTCTTTCAAATACTGTTCAACAACATACTTCTATAGTAATAAAGCTAGTTAGGCCAAATAACTGTTGTGTGAATGCTTTCAGACAGCCATAGAGATGTTTTTAGACAATCTAGCCTTTGAAGCAAGAATGAACTATAACAGTCACATACTGTATGTCTGAGTAATAACTGAGTAAACGTTATCATGCAGGGTTATGAAATCTCATTGAGCAGAAGTCCAATAAACTTCCCCCAGAAAGTGTGTTGATACTGGCTCTTCAGTCACGTTTTTTCCAGAGACCGCTGTAGTAGCAGGCAGCACTGGACTTCTGATCCAGAGCCATGAAGTTCAGTACAACACGATCCTGACAATGTATTTCTCTTTGTAATCAAAGCAGGAGCGTTAATATAATTTAATACACCGTTTTCTCTATAAACAATTATGTCAGATCTGTGCCTTTCATTCCCTCACTGCTGCAGCTTATTGCATAACAGTACCAACACCGTACCAGCACCAGTAACAGTACCAGTACCAGCACCCGCACCAGTAACAGTACCAGCACCAGTACCAGTACCAGTACCAGCACCAGCACCAGAGCTGTATCCTGTATTGTGGCTCATGATACTACAGCTTCAGTGAGTTAGCTAGATGAATGGTCTCTTCATCATACTCTCAGTTACATTTGGAGTGAAAACGCATTGACGCACGGACACGGGCGTCGGCGGCATGATCCTTCTGGAAATATAGGGATCTGCCAACAGCTAGGACCTCAACCAACCAACCAACCAACCAGAGAGCAGGACTGGGAGAAATGTTTCTGCTGATATGGAACGGAAGAGCTCATTGGCTTACTTCAGTTAGAAGGTTGGAGTGGAGAGATGAAGAGATGGAGGGAGGGAGGGAAGGAGGGAGGTGAGTGGAGTAGTTCCGTTCACAAAGCACTAATTAAAATGAGGTGGAATATGTGAGCTGCCATTCATCAAGGCAGAGAGAGAGAGAGAGAGAGAGAGAGAGAGAGAGAGAGAGAGAGAGAGGGAAAGGAGATGGCAAAGACCGTGCCAAAAGCAGCGGTCTAATTATTCATACAAAGCTTTGTTAAGGTATGACACATTTTTTTGACCTACTCTCATACTTCCTTGTTTAATCCAAAACCGTTTATTGTCCAAATACAATTTCAAAGTTATTATGTAATTAAAGAAGTGTTTCGCTGTTGGAAACTTCAAAGCTAAGGGACGTTTCCTTAGACATCACTTGCCGCTGATGTAATAATTTCCCAAGGATATTTAAACTAAACACATTAGACTCAATAGAATTAAAAACTTGTCTCCAACTACAACGCCCCGGCCTTTTGATTGGCGTGAGGCGTGGAACGCCACTTTTCATTGGAAACCTATGGGCCGCTCCCCTAATAGCCTACGTCTCCATGCTCCCATGCAGTGTAAATTATAGGATAATGGGGTGCAGGCGATTGCAGACTCTGTTTATTCAATTCATTTCTTCACACAAGTTCCCATTGGCTTGTTCCTTCCCCCTGCCTGTGTATGTGTGGTCCTCTGATCTGGCTGACCCTGCCCATGTGTTTTCACTTTCGGCTCTGATCTCGGCTCGGCGACCAGCGGGGAACCAAATACAAATTGAATAGTAACCATTCACAGGCCACCCTTTTCATAGCACCGTTAGGCCCGCTTTGTCTTCCCCAGGAGGGGCTGAAAAATAGATAGATGTTCAGTGTTTCGCCTGGCCCGCCTGGCCCGCCTGGCCAGCCTGGCCGCTGAGCTGCAGATCCCAACACTCTTTTCTCATGTCCTTGAGTGTGTTCCGAGGGGTTATTGTTGGAGTTTGGAGGCCTACGCCGGATTCCTGAGAGATGCAGTTTATTACAGGCCGCACAGTAGAAATCGCTAGTCATTAAATCCATATCCTACTGTTGCTCCCTTCAAAGAATAGCAGGGCAGCAAAACATTGGGACTACTAATGAAAATGCTTAGAGTTCAATTCACTTTTAGCTATTTTTTTAAAGCAAGGGAATCTACAGAGAGTGAAAGTGACCAACCAACCTCAGCCCCAGAGAAAACAACCATTGGTAAAGCTGGATGGCTAGGGTTCGAGTGGTGTGCATTATATTATTTCAGTTAAGGTGCAGTTTTCATTAGGCCCATAAGCCTCCCTTTTGAAAGCAAGGCCTTTTTCTGTGAAACTCACCGGACAGCAGCCGCTCTGCTTGCAAGTGGCAGGGTATGTTTGTTCAGCTTTTATTGGAAGACTTGGGTTTGAAGAAGTTAAAAAGAAACCCTTTTGTTGTTTTTGGGTTTCGTGTTTTCACTGGAGTGTGTCCACGTGCAAGCGCTGGTTCTTTCCACGCTGAAAATGAGAACGGGAGAAAAACACATCTAATAACTCACCTGAAAAGAAGACACCATTACAATTGACTCCATGAACTATAAGATGGATAAGATGAACATGCAGGTGAAAACAATCGAGATGGTACATGTTGATTGACCATAGATATTTTAAATGTAAGTGTATAATGTGATTTTTAAACTCTTTTCTTCGCTGTGAATCCTTCTTGGAAGAAAAAAAAAAACACATACATCCTCTGTTTCGGATTAAACTTTCCCCTCTTTTTCCTCCTTAAATGATTCTTGTAAACTCTACTTTGTTTACTGAGCCTGGCTTTCATTGCGGCCATTTTGCACGGTTTACCTTTGTTTCGTTTATTAACCCAGGGGGTTACTTAACTTAAACATCACAGTCAAATACTTTGGCTTTGGGTTTCAATGTTTTTAACAAAACAATTTTTCTTATGTCATTGAAATCGACGGGGTGAGGGTGTCAGAGTTTATGGTCCGCATTTACAAACCGTTATGGTTGTCAACCGAGAATAACAAATTGAATAAGTGGCATGTTAATCAAAGAAACATTTGTGAAATATTCTGCTTATTTGAAACATTCAATCACAACAAATATTAAAAAACTTTATGTGGTACTGGGATACCAAACATCGCGCTCATATCTATATATATTATCTTAAAGCCAAATCTAATACCAGTTTACTAATTAATAATGTTACACGATTAAGTTGGAACTTAACTATTTTATTTACTGTTCCATTCTCAAGCCTATTACAAATTATGCCATGAAATAATGGAAATTATTAGGGTGTATATTTTCATTAATTCAGACCAGGTACAATTTGATAAATAATGTTATAATATTTACAATAAAAACATATAAGAAATAAATACGATAAAACGCTAAACATGTCATTCCCATTTCTCGTTGTTCAATAATTATTGTCTCAAATATCCGTATGATTCACTTCCTCCTCCCAGGAGCAACATAAATTCCGACAGCACATGCCTGAAACCCCTCAGTGACTCTCAGTGCAAGCACATGTTATCTTTGCCTAGACCCGGTGCCTTCTCTGTAATGTGGCATTAAGCCTTTATTTGTTTAAGTCTATTCCGTGTCTAGGCAAAGATAACATGTTCTTGCACTGAGTCACTGAGAGTCAAGTGAGACTGTCCTCATTTACCCCCCCCCCCCCCCCCCCCGACTTAGACTCTTGGTTCCCATGCTCCTCCAACATTGTTTCTGCTTCTTCTCCAACTGCAGGCAGGGGATGGAGGCAGGGAGGCACTCATGGGTGGTCCGCCTGGCCAGGACCCACATGGTCCTCACTTCTCCTAGCGTTCTGTGGTTTGTACCCTTACATCTGATAGCAGTGGCTTTCAGGAGGGACTAGCTGGCTGTGAGCGCATTCATTTTGAGCCATGAATGATGACAAAACAACCATCCAACCCCTTTAAGTCGACAGTAGCTGGAGCGGTTTACTTGTACTTTCACCTGGCCTCGTGTTCACAGGTATTGGTCAAGTTTCTAATTGTGGCTCAGTTGGTAGAGCATGGCACGTCTTCCATACAAGATCACTAATCAAGATCGCGCGGCCATACGTTTTTTTGCAACAAGAATGACAGCCTTATTTCAAAATTGACTGACCAATCGTCATGGCGGTATGAGAAGAAAGGTCTGTCTCTGGTGGATCATTTCAGTTCAAATCAAATGATCCCCGAGGCCCACAAATGGACACTTACATTTAAGATGTTACCTTAAGACCTAAGTAACCACAGTTTATGGAGTTTAATACACTCGCAGCCTAATCTGCAGAAGCTCTCAGGCACAATTTGCCTCCTAATAAGATGTATGGTATATGTTGATATAGACGATGGTATAAATCAGAGTTTACAGACATTAGGGTTGGGGCTATAGGGCCTTTGAGGGTGGTCCTCTACGACTCACTACAGACACTGGGTCTTTCATCCTCTACACAGTTCTCTTTAGCAGAGAAGCCAGGAGCAATCATCCCTTTTACCCCCACCACACACGTACAAAGATGAGGTCAGTTGTAATGTCAGGGCAAATTGTCCTTCATTTTGTCAGAGGGAAGGGGACTTACCAAGCTAAATGAACTGAGTTGAAAACACTAAATCATGCATATTAGGGAGAAAATCCATTAAATCTAGGTTTTAGAAGGGGAAAATCCTAATGGTATTATGATGTTCTCTGTCCAAATGTAAGGTATTCCCCCGTGGAGATGAACTTGATGAGATGAATATAAACTGAGTGTACAAAACATTAGGAACACCTTCCTAATATTTTGTTGCACCCCCTTTTGCCCTCAGAACAGCCTTAATTTGTTGGGGCATGGACTCTACAAGGTGTTGAAAGCGTTCCACAGGGATGCTGGCCCATGTTGACGCCAGTTCTTCCCAGAGTTGTGTCAATTTGGCTGGACGTCCTTTGGGTGGTGGACCATTCTTGGTACACATGGGAAACTGTTGAGCGTGAAAAACCCATCAACTCAAACCAGTGTAACTGCCATCTACAGTACTACCATACCCCGTTCAAAGGCACTTAAATATTTTGTCTTGCCCATTCACCCTCTGAATGGCACACATACACAATCCATGTCTCAATTGTCTCAAGGCTTAAAAATCCTTTAACCTGTCTCCTCCCCTTCATCTACACTGATTGAAGTGGATTTAACAGGTGGCATCAATAAGGAATCATAGCTTTCACCTGGATTCACCTGGTCCGTCTATGACACACACACACACACACACACACACACACACCGCCACGTACAGTAGACTATGCATAACAACCATGCACACACCAGTTAGGTTAGATCAATGTATTAATTATGTTGTTCACATGCTGTAATTCTCACCACTCCCTCTCACCACAATACAGTATGTCCCTACTGATACTGCTGCTACTACTACTGCTGCTACTACTACTACTACTACTACTACTACTACTACTACTACTACTGATACTACTACTACTACTGTTACTACTACTACTACTGATACTACTGCTACTACTACTACTGCTACTGCTACTACAACTACTGCTACTGCTACTACTGCTACTGCTACTGCTACTACTACTACTACTACTAAAAGGTTGCTGGTTCAAATACCCGAGCCAACAAGGTGAAAAACCTGTCAATGTGTCCATGAGCAAGGCACTTAAGCCTGATTTGCTCCAGGGGCTGACCCTGTAGGTAGGCCATCATTGTAAATAAGAATTTGTTCTTAACTGACTTGTCTAGTTAAACAAAGGTAAAAAAAAATAAATACTGCTACTACTACTACTGTAGCCCTCCACAAGAAACACTGCACTTCAAAGAATGTCCCTTAATTAAAAGGACATGTTTCTTTAAAGGTTTCTTTAGCACATGAATAATGAAAAAGCAGCAGAAAACCGACAGAAAATTGAGCCTTACACTTGTTGACAGGTTAATTCATATTGTCATCCTTGAATGATGCATTGCTAGCCTGAGTGTGGCATATTCGCCCATGCGTCCATACTGTTTGGATTAAGCCTGGGCTTCTTTTTTACGAGCTGACGATGGCTATTTCCTTGGCTTAAGATGTCTGTTTCTCTGGCTCAGGATGGCTGTTTCCCTGGCTCAGGATGGCTGTTTACCTGGATCTGGATGGCTGTGTCCCTGGCTCAGGATGGTTGTT
>CM042403.1:11340762-11600762 GCA_023634145.1 Thymallus thymallus | reverse complement strand
TGTTGGTCTCCCTCGGAAGACGACTTCTTCTTCTTCTTCTTCTTCTTCTCCTCTTTAACTTCTCCCTCAGTCATGTCCTCTTCTTCGGATTTCTTCTTCTTGGGTTTGGTTTTAGTGGTGCCATTGTTGTTCTGTTCTTCATCCCCCTCTTCCTCATGTTCAATCACTTCATCCCCCTCTTCCTTCTCATCTTCTGCTTTCTTATGCTTCTTTTCTTTTTTCTCTTTCTTCTTATCGTGGCGTTCCCCTTTTTTCTTCCCCTCTTTCTCTGCTTCCTCCTCAGACTCCTCTGGGCTCTTGTGTTTCTTCCTCTTTTTCTCTCTGTCTGGCTTGGTGTCTCCGTTGGCGTCAGACTTGCTCTTCCCTTTCGGTTTTGGCTCTTTTTCCTCCACGTCGCAATCCATCTCTTCAGGTCCTGCAGTTTTTTTCTCTTTTGAGGGCATATTTTATTCATCCGCTTCCCTGGCCTTCAGTTTCGTAAGAGCTTCCTTGAGTTTCTGGAGGTGTAAGACAATTCATTTGACCCTTGGGGGCAGGCCGCGCTGGGGCCCCTGGGTGCACTGGACTGGGCTGGCTGGTGTGTGGGTTTGCTGGAGGAGGATGCTGGGCCCGCACGGACCTCTGCCTGGCCAGGAGCGCTCCTCCTGGGGCAGGGCCGCCGACACGCTCTGCTCATTAAAAATTACTGGCATCACGTGACCCACAGGAGAAAGCCCTGTGAAAAAGGAGCCTTGCCGAGAGAACTTATCCTCTCTGCGCCGCGCTGTGTTCTCCATTATTCATAGTGTCAGGATCGCTTTACGGGCCGGGGGCGTCTCGCTTTTACCTACGTTCACACACAAGCACACGCACACACCTACACGCACAAGCACAACACACACCCCTCTACACCACCTAACACGCCTGGACACACATAATGCATTATCATGAACAACGGCAGGACATGACTGAACATACAAGGCCAATGTGTGTTGAACTCATATTAGTCCTATGCATTGAGAGCAAAGGTCGTCTGAGATTTATGTCCAGAGCTTGAATGTTGTCCAAACAATGATTATCTTATGGATAGTGCTATTGATCCACTTTAGACCTCAGAGAGCTGCTTAAAGAATGATATAGTTGTAGCAAATATTTACATCTGTATATATTTCATTTAATTACGATATGTTTTTATTTTTTATTTTTTGTATTTAACCTTTATTTAACTAGGCAAGTCACATGTATGTACATAGATATCATGTACTAAAACTTCAATAACAGTATCTGACAAACATTAAAGATAAAGTAAAACAAAAAATTAGTCCAGATGTTTTTGAAACAGCATTTCATGCTAATCAACACTAGTTAGTGTTTTCGGTAACACTTTGTTATAAGCTCATTCGTAAGGCCTTATGAGCTGTTCATAAACATCTACAACTACATTCATAGAGTATTATGACCAAGCTGTATAATGCCTTATAAAGCAAAGTTCTATAATTAAGCAATAAGGCCTGAGGGGGGTGTGGTATATGGCCAATATTGTACTGCTAAGCGCTGTTCTTATATACGACGCATCGCGGAATGCATGGATACAGTCCTTAGCTGTGGTATATTATAAACTGGTTACCAACGTAATTAAAGCAGTAAAAATAAATGTTTTGTCATACCCGTGGTATATACCACATCTGTCAGCCAATCAGCATCCAGGGCTCAAACCACCATTATTTCATAATGCCCAATACAAATCATGTATAGTATATAGCTACTGCAGTCACACCTTCAGTCAAGCTTCATCCATGCTGATCTCTGCTGTTTAGAATGAGTCAGGTCAACCCAGCCTCACCTCTGACCCATGCCTGCAAGAACAAGGTATTTAGCTTGTGATATCCAAACTATCATCTAGCGTACATAGTCTGTAGTATAGAGTAAAAACTGGTGCATGGTTGTGGTTTCAGTTTGCTTGTTTAATCAGGAGATGCAGGACATCTCTTCAGCCGTTTCTCCTACTCTTTTAAATGGAGTTGAATAAAACATGTTTTAATCACACAGACCCATGTTTAATTCACATGGACAAACGATTCAAATAGACGACAGGCGATAAGACAGGTTAACCACTTAGACAAAGCTACAGGCAAACTAACACTTGATCCAATCCTGGATAAAAATCTCATCTCAAGTAGGACTGCATAGTACTTTGATATCCTTTGTTCTATGAATGCAAAACAAACGAAAAGGAACAGCACAACATCCTGTTGAGTTTTACGAAAACGGTAACCTCAGACATTGTATTATCTCTTAATCAAGTCCATGTGCAAATGTGGCACACTCCATAACCTTTCTTAAACATATTAGAACGAGCCAAACCACTCCATTAGACTTATTGCTGCTACCAGATACCGGATCATCTAGACAGGAAGGGGATTGGAGAGGAGGGGAAGAGTTCGGGCAAAATAATCTTCATATCTCTATCATCAACTGTCTAATGATACCCAATCCACAAATGAATGTAGATAGTCAGGTCTCGTCTCAGCAGTTCACCGCAGGGCACATCTAAAAATAGCTACATGATTGATTGATTGATTTGTTTTATTATTCTAGTGATGTGCGTCTTCAGGATGCCCAGCCCACATGGGATTATAAAACACTACATTTGCTGTAGCTAAGTAAATAAATGTACGTTCACATACATACAGTTGAAGTCGGAAGTTTACATACACTTAGGTTGAAGTCATTAAAACAAAATTTTCAACCACTCCACAGATTCCATGTTAACAAACAATACTTTTGGCAAGTCGGTTAGGACATCTACTTTGTTCATGACACAAGTAATTCTACCAACAATTGTTTACAGACAGATTATTACACTTATAATTCACTATATCACAATTCCAGTGGGTCAGAAGTTTACATACACTAAGTTGACTGTGCCTTTAAACAGCTTGGAAAATTCCAGAAAATGATGTCATGGCTTTAGAAGCTTCTGATAGGCTAATTGACATCATTTGAGTCAATTGGAGGTGTACCTGTGGATGTATTTCAAGGCCTACCTTCAAACTCAGTGCCTCTTTGCTCGACATCATGGGAAAATCCAAAGAAATCAGCCAAGAACACAGAAAATAAATTGTAGACCTCTACAAGTCTGGTTCATCCTTGGGAGCAATTTCCAAACTCCTGAAGGTACCACGTTCATCTGTACAAACAATAGTACGCAAGTATAAACACCATGGGACCACGCAGCCGTCATACCACTCAGGAAGGAGACGCGTTATGTCTCCTAGAGATGAACGTACTTTGGTGCAGATCAATCCCAGAACAACAGCAAAGGACCTTGTGAAGATGCTGGAGGAAACAAGTACAAAAGTATCTATATCCACAGTAAAACGAGTCCTATATCGACATAACCTGAAAGGCCGCTCAGCAAGGAAGAAGCCACTGGGGACAAAGATCTTACTTTTTGGAGAAATGCCCTCTGGTCTGATGAAACAAAAATAGAAATGTTTGGCCATAATGACCATCGTTATGTTTGGAGGAAAAAGGGGGACGCTTGAAAGCCGAAGAACACCATCCCAACCGTAAAGCACGGGGGTGGCAGCATCATGTTGTGGATATATGGAAAATTATATGTATATATTGAAGCAGCATCTCAAGACATCAGTCAGGAAGTTAAAGCTAGATAACAAATGGGTCTTCTAAAATTGTGGCAAAATGGCTTAAGGACAACAAAGTCAAGGTATTGGAGTGGCCGTCACAAAGCCCTGACCTCAATCCTATAGACATTTGTGGGCAGAACTGAAAAAGCGTGTGCGAGCAAGGAGGCTTACAAACCTGACTCAGTTACACCAGTTCTGTCAGGAGGAATGGGCCAAAATTCACCAAACTTATTGTGGGAAGCTTGTGGAAGGCTACCCGAAACGTTTGACCCAAGCTAAACAATTTAAAGGCAATGTTACCAAATACTAATTGAGTGTATGTAAACTTCTGACCCACTGGGAATGTGATGAAAGAAATAAAAATAAAAAAATCATTCTCTCTACTATTTATTGAGGTCTCATAGGATTGGATGATATTGATTTAACAGGTAAACGCTTTTCCATTGCCTCACGTAGTACATGACAGAACCGGCCAAACCACTGATCAATATAATGTGGTGTTTTCTGGCAAGCTTCCAGGTTATCAATAAGGTCCATAAGAACAGTACAGCAGAAAACAGTCAGGTAGGTTTCTAGGATTTGCTTTCCACAAGCGCTGTTGAAGTAATCACATTCAACTCCACACATGTATTCAGACAGTCACTGGATTTCAATATATTTAACAAATAGTTTTCCCTTTGTTGATATTGGTGTGAAATGTATCATCTTGTGGTGATAATCTACCATCCAGAATCCAGCACTTGGAATCCTTTAAGAAGTCAATGAACTTCCCCATTCTTATTTACCTACATATCAAAACACATCTAAAGACATTTTCACACTTGAATAAAACCCCATTTACAGTATATATCGTAACAGAACTACATGTGCTAACAAAGCACCATGCACAAAAGGTACTATCTAGAATTTAAAAAGGGTTCTTCGGCTGTCCCCATAGGAGAACCCTATGAAGAACCCCTTTTGGTTCCAGGTAGAACCCTTTACCTGGAACCAAAAAGGTTTCTCCTATGAGGACAACCAAAGAACCCTTTTGGAACCCTTTTTTCTAAGAGTGTACCCAATCACATCATAAACAAACCATTTCTTTCTAACCTGCTTAAGGACACCGCTTCATTCAGACCTTCTCACCTGCTGATCATCATAATCAATGTGACAACCTGCATCTACAGACCTGGATATATTAACTGCTCACCTGTATCCCTAACCGACGTCTTCATTTTTCTGCTCTTCTTAACCGTGCTGACTTCTCCGATAGTTCTCCTCCGTACCTGGTGGTGAGGGGACCTGAAGATTATGAAGTCAATCACTTGTGCTTCTGCTCTCTTTATAGACCATGCTACCTCTTTAAATAAGCATGAGAACATTATTCAATGGAAAGTGAACTAGATTTAATTAGAACAGGTGAAAACAGAGAAAGCTTTGTGATTAAACTGTAAGAGGAGAGACACAGTGATTGAAGTTTACTTGGTTAGGATTCAGACAGGTTGGTTGTGTTTAAAGGGGAACATTGTGATCCTTGTGGCTTCTCGGTCGGTCTCATATGTTTTGGACTGAGATTGACTGTGTTTTCTTCCTCTACAGGCTACATTGAGCTTGATACATAGTGTATGTAGGATGTGGAAAACTTAATTACACACATTCTCAATTCAAATATGCTTTTTTTCTGCAAAGGAAATGGTTTTGACTTATTTCGGAGGCCTACTGGGTACATCTTAATATGCATCAGTGGTTCTGACAGCTCAAGGGTTTCAGTATTGTGCTAGTCCTGTGAAATTCATTAGGCCTATACAGTATATGGTGCACATGGTGGTGGATGCTATACTGTAGGCCCGGTCTGCCTTGATACCTCATTCATGGTGTGTAGGTATGGAGTCTATCACATAACCTACAGATGTAGGATCTGATCACCTTGTTGCAGGAGAACTTAAAAAAGGCTTCTGAATTTTGTAATTACTGCTTTGAAATTTCTGAGTTGATTTGCTCTTGCAAAAAATGTATATTAATTATAATCCACATAATAATTCACATTTTCTGTTGCTGCAGGATTATTTTCCTGCTGTAGCAAACTGGCTCAAATTAAGATCATACATCTGTAGGAGTTTCATTGATTTATCCATGTCATGTGTGTCCAACATTATTTGATAGATGATACGTGTTGGGTCACAACATATCATATATAATGGCATGGTCTTTCTCAGATTTCACTGTCATGGCAGGTGAATATGGGTGTATTCCTAATGCACCTAATAGTTATGGTATCTGGTGACTCAGTGGGATTTGACCATGATGCATAGATGCCTTATCTTAATTTGAGCCAGTTTTACACAGCAGGAAAATAATCCTGCAGCAACAGAACATGTAAATTATTATGTGCATTATAAATGATGGACATTTTTTGCAGGGGTTGAAACATTTTTTGTTAGAGCAAATCAAGTTTAAAATGTTAAAGTGGAAATTACAAACTTTAGAAGCTGTGCAGGAAAATTCCTGCAAAAAACAGGATGACCAAATTAAGATCCTACATCTGTAAAGGCAGCAGTAGCAGCCTTCCATTAGTGATTCAGTGAGTGGACAGGACATAGACACCACGTCTGCTTAATTATTGAGGCACTGACAGTAGCTTTGCTTAAGGAGCTAATTGGAGCAGACAAACCAGAGGTCAACTGGCCCGAAACGAGTCGGCAAATTGGTAAATTCTACACCATGTGGTTGCGGACCATTCATCTGGAGCACATACAGGATTGTGTTCATTAGGCACCAAACGGAAGAAAACTGATGGAAACACGGAGGAACTACTTGGACTTGTTGCGTACCCTAATGATCATGGCCCAGATGTGCCCATCAACTGGAGACAAAAGACTTGCATTTTCTGTAATTCAATGGGAGAAATTACACTTTCCTGTCATGTTCAATTTCACTCACTTCAAACGAATTATAGTTATAAAAATACTCCAAATACTACCCACTGGGCACACACTGGTTGAATTATGTTGAACCAACATGGAATAGAAGTTGAATTGATGTCTGTGGGTGTATTCAATTACCTATGATGCTATGCTGCGTTTCCCATTTGCAGTGTTAATACAGTAGATTTGGGCTGAATGGTGATTGGAGGAAACAGTTTGGGTTAAAATGATTGGTTGTTGTGATGGGGAAAATGCCTGACCCAAATCCATATTTCCTTGTAGATCAGTTGTTTATATATAGAAACTAAATTAGCAAGACAAGCAGAAAATCCAAACAAGTTTATTTACAGACCCAATATAAAGAAAGAATGATCCAGAATATAGGTTTTGTATTACTGTATTACTGTATCACTGTTCAAGCTGTATTACTGTATTACTGTATCACTGTTCAAGCTGTATTACTGTATCACTGTTCAAGCTGTATTACTGTATTACTGTATCACTGTTCAAGCTGTATTACTGTATTACTGTATCACTGTTCAAGCTGTATTACTGTATCACTGTATCACTGTTCAAGCTGTATTACTGTATCACTGTTCAAGCTGTATTACTGTATCACTGTTCAAGCTGTATTACTGTATCACTGTTCAAGCCGTATTACTGTATCACTGTTCAAGCTGTATTACTGTATCACTGTTCAAGCTGTATTACTGTATTACTGTATCACTGTTCAAGCTGTAATACTGTATTACTGTATCACTGTTCAAACTGTATTACTGTATCACTGTTCAAGCTGTATTACTGTATCACTGTTCAAGCTGTATTACTGTGTTACTGTTCAAGCTGTATTACTGTATCACTGTTCAAGCTGTATTACTGTGTTACTGTTCAAGCTGTATTATTAAATTACTGTATTATGGTATCACTGTTCAAGCTGTATTACTGTGCCACTGTTCAAGCTGTATTACAGTATCACTGTTCAAGCTGTATTACTGTATTACTGTATCACTGTTCAAGCTGTATTACTGTATCACTGTTCAAGCTGTATTACTGTCTTACTGTATCACTGTTCAAGCTGTATTACTGTATTACATTATCACTGTTCAAGCTGTATTAATTCCATCCATTCATTTTCAGACCAATTCTTCTACCTAGTTATTTTTTACTCTATAAAATGATTATATTTTGTGATTCTGAGTCAAACTGAAAATGTTTAATGTGCTCATACAGATTGAATACATTTCTCTTGTGCATTTTGTCATTTCCACACAATCTGTGTGACTGTGAGTTACAGGTGAAAGAAACAGTCATTCACGTCTTTTAAATATCATGGTCATTTGGGGCATTGCACAGAATGTACAGAAGATGGTCCTATGTTTTCAGTTCAGTCAGCAATGTTCCTCTATTCTGTCACAGTTAAACACAATAAATATTAATAGAAACATACAGCATTCCAAGGCCGAGATCCACAATGCTTTCAAGGGTACAACTTTGTCACAAAGGGGAAATGACACGATGCAGTGATAATAATGATAACAAAAATCCTATTATTTCAAAACGGCCCGATAATAGTAATTCCTTTCCATCGTCTGTGAAAAAGTGCATCCATCACTCAATTCTCTTTTAAAATCTATTCAAGGTTTGGGGATATAAGGTTCCATCTCTCCCAGTGCACTGTAAGCTTTAGCAGAAGCTGATCATTGTAAACATATTTCAGTGGTGGTTGCAGGCACACACAAAGCAAATAATAGAGTAGAATCATGCACAGCATCACATGAGTATGCAAATGGTATTACATTTTACAGGAATTATAGAACATTCAGTCATTTCAACATCTGAAGTGAACCTCTTCTTAATGAGGTTACGCTGAGTCAGCAGACAGTAAGAACAAGAGTTTGTTTGATACGAACGTCCGTTAGATAAGCGACGCAGGGGTGAATTGCATATCTGAGAGAGGATTTGTACAGTTATATCATAAGGCAGCGTGGTTTTAAGACATGAATGACAGCGACAAATCAGATTGCTCAACAGTGCCCAATAACTAGGGCCAGGATGTTTTTCACTGACTATGTGACCTGACCAGGAAAACCTCCAAGCCCTAGTTACAGGCTATAACATAATATAGGCTACAATTTAGGACCCAGAGTGTTCCCAGTCAGGTCCCAAAGTCAGGAAACACTACTGGCCCTATCTATGACGTGTGACTAGGACTGTCTGTTCTGGAGGTCCGAGATTTTACTATAGTGGTGGCGATAATAAAATATGAATCATCTCGCCTTTGTCCAAAAACTGTGAGCAATTAAAACACCACCATTTCACATCAATACTATCCAAGGATATCTTCCAGTGTTTGGCAATTTAGTTATACAGAAGAAAGTGGACCTGTGAAAAAGGTAATCTCTGGTCAGGAGTGTTAACAGTGTTTTATATTAAATATTTACCAATGTAAAACAGGTTAATGTAGCTGGACAACAGAAGGTTGAACTGTTGGATCTTTGAAGATATATTTTGGATTCGCTAACAACATCAATAGTGTTCAGGCTTTTTACACAGACATACAGTACATAAAAGCTGCCTCACCCACAGTGTCTGAGAAAGAGAGCACATAGGGGGGGTGGGAATCTTAACACAGGAAGTGGCAAAGAGAAGGTACAGGAGGAAGTGAGGGACACACAGAGTGGCCCTATTTCAGTGTAAATGCTTGTGCAACGTTGAGTTCACACTTCAAACCAACACCTCTGTACAGCAGTATAATACCACCGAGCCACTAAGATTTCACAGAAACGACGTCACTAGGAAAGACCACTTTACATTAAAACAAGCAACCTACATTAACAGAATCAGAGATACCGGCGGTCGTTGTAGTTGCTTATTTAGCAAGAGAGTAAGAAACACATTAAGTAGAGAATTGATAGTGTTGGCATTAAAGCAAGCAACCTTCAATACATGGAGCTACTGTAGAGAGCCCAGATATACGGTGTGAGTTTAAAAGGCTATCTCTCGTCAACTGTATTAAAAAAACATTGTACCTTTAAATTAAGATACGAAAAATTATGAAAAATATACAACTGAGACAAAAACAAGGGTAAATGGTGACTTCCCACGATGCATTGCGGTGTGGCCGTGACTCCGGTTCACAATCACGTGCAGCTTCCCGAGTGTACATTGAGGACGCCTCGCGTGTGCATGTGCAGGAAGTTAAAGATCTCGTGGGGCATTGCGTGGAACCCGGGGCGGGGCTTGACGTTGTCGTAGTAATGGTGCGTGATGAAGATGCCTGAGGGGTTCATGGGAAACGCCCAGAAGCCGTAGAGGTGGACCTCTTCGCACAGTTCCATGGCGGCGGTGACCAGCATCAGGCCGCTGCTGAGGCGTTTGGCGCGGACACCCTGGACACCCCAGAAACGCTGGACGTTGAGCAGATACTGGGGATGGAAGAAGAAAACGCCCCTCTGGGAGTCAAAGTCGTCTAGCATGTACTTGACCCGGAAGGAGACATCAGTGTTACGTGTGTTGTAGAAGGCGGGTAGGACCACCGACGAGTTCTCATAGTTCTGAAGAACCTCGTAAAATGGCCGCCGCCACTTCTCTAGCTTCTGGAACCTGGTGGAGACGAGAGGAGAGGTAATGGATTTGAGTGTTTAAAAGGAGGGAGGGAAGGGGTGTGTGTGTTTGAAAGGAGGGAGGGAAGGGGTGTGTGTGTTTGAGAGGAGGGAGGGAAGGGGTGTGTGTGTTTGAGAGGAGGGAGGGAAGGGGTGTGTGTGTTTGAGAGGAGGGAGGGAAGGGGTGTGTGTGTTTGAGAGGAGGGAGGGAAGGGGTGTGTGTGTTTCAGAGGAGCAGATGTGAGTGCTGCAGCTCTGTGCCCGAACATTACACACCCATTGTAACTGCCGCCGTTAATACATTTCAAGATGTTCTGTATGTCTGTGTCTCTGTGTGTGTGTATGTGTGTGTGTGGCACAATGACAATGCAATGCTACAGTACCTCTCTGTTATAATACTTGGATTAATCGTCACCAGATCTGTTTTGGAGCCTACATCAGCCGAATACTTCTCGTTGATGGGTGGTATGTTGCATCTTTGAAGGAAGGAGAATTATTCACATTATTCAATACTATATCTTGCCATGTGATATCTGCAGGCAAAAATAAATCAGCCCAAGTGATGTTGGGTAATATTTTTAGCACTACGTGATAAAGATGCTGTGTACCTAAACACGAAATCTGCTGAGTCAATTTCCTTCCCACATTTGCTGTTCTTGATGATTCCTCCGTTTCCAACAACAGCACATTTCTTAAACTGGGACTTGGAGTACGGCATGTCCTTTGAATGAAACGGAACCAGTGTCAGACAGAAATATGGGGTAGTTTATAACCCAGGGGGTCATCACTTTAGGGTGGGAGGTATAGTGTAGGACGTATGGATGACAGATAGTCTTACAGGATGCTATACTGTATATTGTTCTAGTTGGAACACTTACATCGGGGAACATCTTGAAGACCTCAGTACTGATGGGCAGGATGCCACTGGTGTCCACCTCATACCTCAGCTTGGTGCCTGCTGGGGTGTTCCTCTTGGTGGTGAACAGGAAGGAGGGTGCATTACAGCACCGCGACAGAGACAACCTATTGGAGGAAACAAAAGAAGGCAGGAGTTACTGTCAGATCCAAACAAACTGTAGTAGAACAAACTAGCAACACTGCAGTCCTGGTCCTTGAGGAACAGAACTGCGCACCCCTGCAATATAAAGTCTCTCTATAAGTTGGGTTACAGTCACACAATAAAGATACCCTGGTATATAGAGAGAGACATCTAAGCAATGTGATTGGTGCTATAGGTCGTTATCAATAATACGTGGTTTCTTGCATCAAACACAGCATGTTCAGTCACCTCCTTGTCTGAAGGAACAGTTTATATAAAGGTTCATGTCAAGCCCTGCATGTCTTTTTCAAAAGTCTCATGGAATGTAGACATTGAACACCACACATTGGCTGCTACTGTAGGCTGAATGATAGAACAGCTATTTCCATGTTAAAATGTTATGGGATGCATTTTTTTCGTTGTTTTTTATGGTAGGCCACTCTGGTAGGCCTACATTATGATTAAACAGCCACAGTAGTCTACTTGATCACTGTCTGAAACTGTAACTTAGGGCGGGTAGAGCCTCAGTGTTCACAGTAGACTCACATTGTTTTTTAGCAGAGCTGGGGATCTCCTTTCCCCAGGAACTTTCAATAAATTCCCTGGTTTTCCAGAAATCCTGGTTGGAGGATTCCGGATTACCTACTGATTCTGGGAGACTCCAACCTTTTTATTGAAAGATAGTTTCCAGAATTTTGCAACCCTAGTCACACTAGATAGAGATGGATGGGGTTGATCCTGAGTAGGAGTACCACAGAGGAGGAGGCTAACGTGTGTGATGTATGGTACACTCTTTGAAAAAAATAGTTTTTCGGCTGTCACCATAGAACCCTTTGAAGAATCCTTTTTGGTTCCAGGCAGAACTATTTTGGGTTCCATGTAGAACCGTCTGTGTAAAATGTTCTACATGGAACTCAAAACGGTTCTAACTGGAACCAAAAAGGTTCTGCCTGGAACCAAAAAGGGTTCTTCAAAGCAGAAGAACCCTTTTAGGTTATAGATAGCACCCTTACTTCTAAGAGTGTAGAATACCACTAATAGCTCCTCTGAACAGGCTCATCCTAATATATTCTGATGGCGTTCCAAGTCTTCTGTTTTGAAG
The DNA here is from genome assembly GCA_023634145.1 of Thymallus thymallus. NCBI lineage: Eukaryota > Metazoa > Chordata > Actinopteri > Salmoniformes > Salmonidae > Thymallus > Thymallus thymallus. The sequence continues at coordinate 11,588,484 of CM042403.1, read as the reverse complement.
TCACGAAATGCAGATGATCAGATATCACAATGCCTTTTGTGAACCACAACAATATGATATAGCAATCTTCTGAGATGCGTAACGTGACTGCAAGAAAGACATCTCTGTGATGCCTTGAGGGTCAATTGTGCTTACTTGAAGTTGTTGGTCTCCACCATGTTCTGCTGCCACTTGCACACCTGCAGGTTCCGCCATCTCTCAAAAAGCTCTGACGTCTTCACCCTGGCAGACGGCCAGGGAAACCCCACATAAAAATGAGACAAACAAGACAAGAGTTAAGTGATCCATGTATGTCTAAGAATAAGCCCTATAGGAAATGGTCCTATACAGACATTGTACAAAACATTAAGAACACCTTCCTAATATTGAGTTGCACCCCCTTTTGCCCTCAGAACATTGGGGCATGGAGTCTACAAGGTGTTGAAAGCGTTCCACAGGGATGCTGGCCCATGTTGACTCCAATGCTTCCCACAGTGTCAAGTTGGCTGGATGTCCTTTGGGTGGTGGGCCATTCTTGATACACACAGGAAACTGTTGAGCATGAAAAACCCAGCAGCATTGCAGTTCTTGACACAAACCGGCACGCATGGCACCTACTACTACCATACCCCGTTCAAAGCCACTTAAATCTTTTGTCTTGCCCATTCTCCCTCTGAATGGCACACATACACAATACTTGTCTCAGTAGTCTCAAGGCTTAGAAATCCATCTTTAACCTGTCTCCTCCCCTTCATCTACATCATAGCTTTCACCTGGAGTCACCTAGTCAGTCTAGATAAAAGTGACCAACAGGGGGAGGGGGCTGCAAGGAGTTACAGAAACCACAGAGCTGACAGTGCAGCAATGCTACGTGGCTCTGCTCTGTAATATGAATAATAAACACGCGCTGAGGTGTAACATGAGAATGCCACTAGATTCTGTGGCACTGGGTTTAGCGTTGCGCCCCAGGCACTCCCTCTGACTGATGCCTTGCGTCCGCCGTCTTGAGGAGAAGAGGGCGATGGCCAGAAATCGGTCTCGGAGTAGCTCCCCTTGAACTGACATTCTCCCTCAATGATGGTGGCATTTGATTTGCTCAGGAAAGTGAAGCACCAGCAGGGCTTGTGTGTGTAATGAAAGCCAGTCACTGCACTGTAACTGCTGGCAGAGCCATGGACTGCTGTCTGTCTGTCTCTCTGTCTGCTGCCTGGTCTGGCACACTGCCCCTCAGCAAGCTCCTCTTACAGGTGTGATAACTAGCTGGAACAGCCTCAAGAACATGTAGGCCTGTGCCGGAGTCTGCTCTAGTGGTAGCACTGCTGCTGGTTGTACATAGTCCTGGCGACAGGGGTTTAAGGCCAATTTGGAACACGACAGGGGTTTAAGGCCAGTCTGGACCATGACAGGGGTTTAAGGCCAGTCTGGACCACGACAGGGGTTTAAGGCCAGTCTGGACCACGACAGGGGTTTAAGGCCAGTCTGGACCACTTTCTCATCTATCTTACTTGTCTGTATCTACCACTGTTGGAACTGAGTGCACATGCTTTGTTTCATCCAAGATTTAAATTAGAAACTAATTTCAAAGAGAGAACACAAACCAGCATGAGACACAGGCCCTCGAGGACCACAGCTGACCATCACTGCATTCGTAACACAGGCGATACACTCACATGGTCAGGACTTTGACATCCATGATATCCTGTCTGAGCTCTTTGCATGCAGTGGAGTTGTAGTCATAGGATCCATCGTATGAATCCAGATACCTGGAGGGATAGTCACAGTCAACATAACGATTACACAATAATCAGCAATAATAAGGAACAGGCTGGGACACAAAACACATAGCACAGTGGGGTTGGGAAAATATTTTATACATTGTGAGACACTTTTAACTTTATTCCATTACAATTGGCTATACTTTAAAATATTCATCTTTAATGTAAATACGTAGTTGTGAGATGAGTGGCAGGTGTGGTATCACTCCTATGGGTAAGGGACCCACAATATGTATCCTGGACACTTTTTTGTCACCAACTACTACGTTTAACAGAAAGTGATACAATTTCGGTTTTGTTTTCAGATTTTAAACATTCATTATTGTATTTTGACTTGACATGGGAACTTTGACTTCACATGGGGAACAACAATTAACACTGACATTCTCTTAACAAAAAAATAGTCATTGTAAACAACAAAAAGAGTGTGAAATACGTAGTGAGAAAGGGGAGGGTGGAGGTAGAAAAACCTTGTGGTAAATTGTTAGAAAATTATGCCCAAATCCTGATGGCAGGAGCACCATGAATGCACAACCTTTATCATGGATAAGGGGTGTCTGTGTCATATGGCATGAACAGTATGTTGGTTGAATTGAACTGCACAGCTATACAGTATGATAAATTACTATTGTATGATGCCAATGGAGAATATGGGGAGGCTGTCTCGCTACATAGAGCAGACACAGAAAACTTACCCAGATGGCAAAACTGGTTGCAATGACGTCATTATGACGTCTCTTATGATGCCGTTATAGTCAAGTTGTACACCGTTTTTTTCCCCCATGTCTTTTGAACAACCAAGAAGGCCTCTTTATCTGGTTGTATTAAATCTGATTATCTGTCCAGATAACAACCAAAATATGACATCTTTCCCATGACGTCTTGGTCTATTTTTTACCCGGTTGTAATAAAGACCAATCTGTTGTAATCTGGTTATTAGACGTCTTCTCCACCAGTTTACAACCAGAAAATTATGTCTTTAAGACTTCATGTGCCACATTCATCAGTTCATCAGTCCCTGTGTGCACTAACCATAACATAGTCTCCTTTTTCTACAGATCTCTTTGCATGTAGAAATAAAACTGAGGAAGATCACGTGAAAATCTGCTGGTTCTGGTATGACATGCATACCCACATACATACACAGATACATGCACATGCATACACATGATCACCATGTACATACTGTACACAGTCATTATTCTCACTGAGATTCATTCAAAAAAAATTATAAGATTTTACACCTCATTGAACTATTAAAATACTTATCATATATATCACATTATGAAATCCTGATTGGACAGATATAACATTTTACATGCTTGAGAGGCTTGAAAACCTCTTAACAAGAAAGGAAGAAAGAAAGAAAGAAAGAAAGAAAGAAAGAAAGAAAGAAAGAAAGAAAGAAAGAAAGAAAGAAAGAAAGAAAGAAAGAAAGAAAGAAAGAAAGAAAGAAAGAAAGAAAGAAAGAAAGAAAGAAAGAAAGATTATACAGGAAAATGGTATAAACACAATAAAAAAATAAAAACATATGTTTAATATGATGGTAGTGACAAACACAATGACATCTGAAGAGAAGGAGACTAAAGGAAAGTGAAGATATGGTCGACATTTTAGCATGACAGACATTTCGCACCTTCTCCTCCCTTTTGAGAGAATCACCAGCTGCAGAATCAAACCCAAATGTGTGCAGCCCTCTCAGGACAGGAGGAGAGCCACATGGGGGAGTCAAATCTCCCTCTAGGTGTGTTTAAATAGGCTTGTAATGGATAATGTTATTGATCCATGAATCAGCTTTGGAAAGGGCTGCCCTCTCTGGCGCCTGAGCTGGTGGAGTCTTTCCTGCCGACTGCTCAGCCTCAGAGGCACCAGGAAAGGAGGAACGTTTAGATACTTATTGAGAAGGTGCTTTCTATTCGGAGCATCTTTAAAAGTAGATACCAAATAGGTGATATTGAGTGTCCCACTACAGTCACTCAAAACCAATGAGATTCTGTCTACTGGAGGGACAGAGAGAGTGGCAACCCAGCGGGCAAAACTGGTTGCAATGACGTTTTCTAATCATATCAACCAGCAAAATATGTCTTTATCTGGTTGTAATTTGGCTATACGACCAGATAACAACCAAAATATTTCTTTACAATCACCAATAAGTCTTTACCTGGTTGTAATCTGGTTATATGAAGTCCTCTCTATTATACCAGAAAACAGTTTACAACCAAAAACATAAATTATGATGTCACATATGAAACTTTGTCCGCTGGGTGAGGGGTAGCTCAGTTGAATCCAAGATGGCAGCCGTCACAATGTGCAACACCAGTGGCTGAATTTGTAGAGCAAATGCTATCTCAGTGAGATAGGATGAGGTGGAGAATGTTTGTGAAATATATGACTGATGTGGTAAGCATAATTGATGTGGCTGTTGAAATCAAATGAAGTGAGGTAAAACACAAAAGGACAACATGGGTGACATGACAGAAAAATGCATTTGAACAAGATGCTGGGACAAAATGAAAATGAGGAAGGAAAAATGAAGCTGGTTGTCTGCATCCAGCTGATGACGCAGCGTATTTTGGATTTGGCTCATTATCGAGTAGATACTGAAGTGACCTAGAGCAGCATGTCTCCATTGAAAATAAACACTTATGTAAAACACACTAATCATATTTCCTATTTAGACTGAGATCTGTAGCATTTTAGCTTCATTTGGTGTAGCTCGAATGATGAAACCCTAATAAGTACTGTAGCCTAGAAGAGAAGACTCTGATTGTGAGGGCCTATTAATAACCAGCGTGTTATCACGCTTAGTGACGTTAGGTCCTCGAAGCACTGAAGCCAGAGACCTGCTGGGAAAAGTGTCATATTTTTTTTTTTGTCTTCTCCTAAGAGGAAAAACGAAAGGAAAGGTAATCCAGGTAGGTAGCAGAGAGAGACGATGCAGATGTGAGAAGAGGAGATAGGGGAACAGAGAGACCACTATGTATATGACGTAAACACAGAGCTGTGCAGAACGCATGAACACACAGGTTGAGGAGGAAAGGCGTTTGAGAGATGGGTGCTGAATGGGACACAGAGGTACAAGGAGGAGCCGTGGTCCAACCAGCTTCTCAGGGGGGATGGGCGTCAGGGTTCGAGGGTCACGGGTGGGGGGGGGGGTTGGGGGGTGGAAGGGATCAGACAACATGCAAGAGCAAATCTGCAGTGCAATCACCACTGAAAATATATGAGAGTTTAATCCTTTCAGACCAATGAAAAAGAAAGAGGCATTCTTGGGTTTTTTGTAAAAGTACTTAAAATGCCTTCAGACTGGCCTACCTTTGCGAGCGTTTTTTTTTCTTCTTAATATCGGCTAGGCAGGGTGTGACTATTACGGAGCTCTGTGAATCTGGCTGAAAATTCTGACGGAAACATCTGTCAACATGCAGACAGGTAAGTTAGAGTTAAATGCCAGTGTGAATGGGTCCTGTTTCATCATCACCCCTGCAAACAGGATTCCTCAGAAATGCAAAACAAGCAGAAGCAAAAGAGTTAAGTATGTGTTTGTTGCTGACTTGGTCTCTCTACTGGTTAGTTAGTACAGCAGTTTGGTTGGTTATACTGGTTATGCATTGTGGGTGGAGGCTTCTAAGGCCCAGGTCACACATGCAGGGGGCTGGGACATCAGCAGGAAATGTCATGTTCTCTCTCTCTATCTCTTTCTTTCTTTCTTCCTTTCTTTCTTTTTCTCACAGGGGTTTTGTACAGTCAATCAATCACAGGGGTGTTGTACAGTCAGTCAATCACAGGGGTGTTGTACAGTCAGTCAATCACAGGGGTGTTGTACAGTCAATCAATCACAGGGGTGTTGTACAGTCAGTCAATCACAGGGGTGTTGTACAGTCAGTCAATCACAGGGGTGTTGTACAGTCAGTCAATCACAGGGGTGTTGTACAGTCAGTCAATCACAGGGGTGTTGTACAGTCAGTCAATCACAGGGGTGTTGTACAGTCAGTCAATCACGTTGGAAATGTACCTTTTCTTCCCATTCCTGGCAGGCTTCAGAGATCCATCATCCGAGAAATTAACAGGGCCGGTCCAATTTCCTGTCTCGTCTCCTTTGAGTCGGCTAAACTGTTGCGCACTAGTAAGAAAATTAGTCAGTTTATTTGGGGTTTATTGTGCGTTAAGTACCTGAGAACTAACAGTCAGCCAAACATACACACACACACACACACACACACACACACAAACACTGAGAGACACACCACACCATACAGAGGGATCAGCATTTGGCTTTAGTATACCAAATCAAACCAGACATGGTTAGAATGAACCTAGATAATGAAGTGTATCCCAAGTGATGAAGGGACGGTGGCACTCAGTAATACATTTGTAATAAATTAATAAAACACCCAGTCACCACATATTGATTAGAGAATATTAAAATGAGTTAAGGATACAAAGAAGAACGGCAAATAAATCAATGTACAAATCTGCCTTGTATGTCAAATCTGCCTTGTATGTCAAATCTGCCTTGTATGTCAAATCTTACCAAAGAATAATGATAGGCTAAATAGTGAAATTATTTTCTTTTACACAACCAAAAAGTAGTAAAAAATCTGAAGGGGGCAAATAAGTCCAAGCTCAGACTCAGCTGAAAACAATGTGCATATGGGTCTGGCCATCTGGTGTGGTTCTTGGCGCTGATTCCTCACATCTGAGAATGGCATGCAATGCAGACGCACTAGAGTCTCAGCTATCTCTGCTGCAGAGCAGTGGGACAGAAAACACACTTGGGTTTCAAACAGCGTGTATAATTTGTTATGTTTCTTTATGACATGAAAGAAAGACGCTTCACTTGGTCCATTCATTGTGTTCAAACAGGTCAAACTTAGGTTAGTTGACAAAACTCAGTTGTTGTCTCACACAGGTCTAAAACCCCTAATCATTCACCATTTTAGGTCTAAAACCCCTAATCATTCACCATTTCAGGTCTAAAACCCCTAATCATTCACCATTTTAGGTCTAAACCCCTTAATCATTCACCATTTCAGGGGGTTTTGCCCAATCTGCAGCATATCTTACTTAGTTCTGTAGGTTAGCCTATTAAATAAAGGTTAAATAAATAAATTAAATAAAAGCCTATAGGGTACTTTTTCACATTATGCTCACGCACAATCTGAAAAACCACAACGCATTCTATAAATCACAACCAAATTATTATGGTTAAGGGGTTACATAGCGAACAGACAAACTGAGAGGATACTCAGCGGTTTACAGACAACAGCGGCATATAGACCAATGTTGAAAGGCGCCTAGCACCTGTACCCTCCCAGGCCACAACGCTGACCCTGACTGGACAGATTCCATCTCCTCCCTGAGTAACATGGGTGATATAACATGGGTGATATAACAACAGATATTGTTGAAATTGCATAAGGCAAATCCAAATATCCTAACCAAATATCCCAACCCGTAAGAAATCAAAAAGGGACGTTTGATTGAATTCATCATATGTGTAGTGTAATGGCATGACCCAAATCACTAAGAAAAAAACGACATATGAATCTAAATAAATCCAGTTGAGCATTCATACCATTGTGCATATAATCCTTTGTTTCTGGTCCATTAAGGCCTGGGGGACAGCCCAGTGTAGCACTACAGTGTACTGGCAAATAATCTTACACATAAAGCCTCTCTGTAAGCACATGATGTGTTGAAATAAACACTGCTTTGGGCCTCATGTCAATACTGCCGGCCCATTTGGCTTCTCAGAGAGCCACTTAAAAACCTCAATGACTCTGCCCCCCCTGGCTGTTGCAGTGCACTAAAACAGTACATGGATATAGGCTTCTGGATCTTCTATGTGATGCTCCTTAACTAAAGAAACCATGCAGCCACTGCACACCTGAAGACCATCAATTATCTACAGAGCAGTAGAGACTGGTGGGAGGAGCTATAGAGGACGGGCTCTTTGTAATGGCTGGAATGGATCATTTGGAACGTTATGAAGCGGTATCAAACCACATGTTTGACTCCGTTCCATTAATTCCATTCCAGCCATTACAATGAGCCCATCCTCCTATAGCTCCTCACACCAGCCTCCACTGCTACACTGCTAAAAAGACCAAACCGTTTATTTTCCAACAAAATAACTACTGACTTGGTTTCTAAAAATACTGAACCATTTGATCCTAATTAAAATCACTGATGTCACACGGCAGTGTTGATATTGGTGAAGTCATTCTGCTGACTACTTATAGACATTAAAGAGCTATTGTTCCCATCCTGTTGAGTAGATCATTATATCAATTTAGCTTCCTGTCTGTTGTGCTTAGCATCTTATTATCAGCCTGTCAATTGTAACATTATTATATTATGCATACCCAAATCGTTGAGGGTAAAACAAAGTCTGCAAAATGAAAAATATCAAAATGGCAGCCCACGACTTAATTCTGTCTACAGCTGCAAAAATATAAAATAGTCTTGGAGTAATGGAGGACTTTCCTGCTGGTTATTCTCACATAGTGCTCTCTGCTACTGCCATTTTTGCATTGAAGCTTAAGTGTCTCTAGTATCATCTTTTCCAGTGCCACAGAATTTGTTCAAATGCAGAGACGGTTTACTGAGATCCTTTGGGGCATGAGAGAATCTCATGAGATTGACACCCATGTACTCAGGTGCCGGGAGGGGTTGGACCCGTTGCAACGACTTTAGCTTGTTGACATGGTTTCAGCTTTGGGGGAGAGTGGGGGAGGAGAATATCTCACAGTGACATCATTTTCAAGACACTCTCACTCTCTCCATCTCTCTCGCACATTCGCCCTCTCCATTTCTCCATCTTTCTCACACGTTCTCTCTCTCCATTTCTCCATCTTTCTCTCCATTTCTCCATCTTTCTCACACGTTCTCTCACTTGCACACTCTTTTTCTCTTTCCCTCACTCTCTCTCTCTTTCTCCTGAGGTGTGTAGATACTGTGTAGCAAAATGGCTGCCGTTGTTGCCCACTGGCTGGGTCCGTTGTGACTGTAGCCCATTCCCCTCTGTCCCAGTCAGTGTGCTAGGAGTGTTGGGCAGGAAGGCAGATAGATAGGTAGATAGATAGAGATATTGCTGAGGCTGGATTCATGCCATCTCAGCCATAGTGTCAGGATGCCATGAATCCATAGGATGTCATCAGCGTAGTCTGCGCAGGGGACACACACAGGTGAGGGGGCTTTGGGCAGGGGGGGGGGGCACAGTTAGAATGCAGCACATGTATGTTTGTTGTAAGGCAAAGTCATAATGCACTGTCTAAGGGGGAGAGGTGGGGGTGTTGGATTTAGTGTGAAAATCTTTCTTCTTTTCTTTGGGTGGGCTGGGGGGGGGGGTGTTAATTATCTAAAGATGAAAATATCTCAGCTTCTCGGCATCTGCTCGTCTCACAATGAAAAACATCCCAGAATATGATAATGCAGAAGTCAATGCCTTCCAGTGATTAATAATAACATATTTCACTATGGGTGCTATTAGGATAAATATATTGCATATGAAAAGGTCAAGGTGTTACATAAAAATCTTAGGAATGCATTGCTGCAACAGTGCATGGCTATGTATGCATTGAAGACCACATGGTAGTAACAAAATTACTATTGAATATGACAATAACCCCTGTGACATGTAACATGTAGCATGTAGAAATTATCAACATTTAGTTTAAAATACTGATCAATAAACTACATCATAAATTTTTTGTTTTACTGTGATATCAGCAGATAGGCTATCAGTAGATATCCAAGCCTTATGTAAGAAGATGCATGACCAGTAAGGCTGAAACTGAAAATCAAATAAAGATTACAAAAATAAAGAAAGGGAGTACACTACCATAAACAGCTGGAGCACTGTGTATGGCATGAATGTGATGCTTAATTTTCAGAAAAATATCAAACATAAATATCATGAGAATAGTTCCAATATGCCACTGGAAAAATGGAAGGCTGATTGCTTTTGTTCTTTTCAGCCATTTAGCTAATCCCCCCCCCCCCCCTGCATGCAGCAAATACTACAACCACTAAGCTACTCCCACATTTACACTGAATTACAATAATGACTGTATTACTAGGCCTACAATTATAACAATAACAGAGCCATTTGCTTCACAAAATTGAAAAAAATATCAGGCTGTTCCTTACATTTCAACATTATGCAATTATTAACAATTGAGTCTTGCAACCACATCTTCAGATGAATGGCAAATTATTTGATTTAGGCCTATAGACTACTTGTGAAATATGTTTCACAGCGCTTACCTTTTAATGTAGTTTTTGCCATAAAGAATCTGTTGTAAAAGTGTAACCAGTCCAAATGCGCAAATGAATATAAAACAAAGCGACCTATTGCCGAGTAAATCTCTACCCGACGTAGGGTCGGAGTATCCCATTCTTCGGCGCAGCATCCGCTGGTGCCAAAATCTCCAGAATAGCCTTCTTTCGCCGCAGCATTCAGAATCAATCACACAGGTTTATCGTGAAAGCATTCGTGAGGACATTGTCCAAATGTCTTTTTTATAGCTATTTTTATAACTAGACTATCCTTTGCTGCGGTCACAGAATATATCTCATTGGTCTTGGTCGAGAAGCATTGCCTCCTTATAAATAGGCTATAGAAATCATGGAAATATAGGACGGACAGTGATTTGGTTAGAAATTGTAGAGTAAAAATCTTCTACCTTCTGGTATCGTGCAAGGCTGATGGTACACAAAACATTGAATGTTTCGTCAAAAATGCCTGACATCTCTTTGAGATCATACGTTACTCGACTGGGAGGTGCGCTCGATCGAGGGGCTGAACAGACAGATGCAATACAATGCAGATATTCCAGACTCATTTACCAGTGTTCCTTCCATACGCCGTGAGGATGAGCTAGTTCAGTTAAAAAACAAAACAAGACTGTAATTCGTAAATACTTAACACAACATGATCGAAAATAATAGAGTAGACTAGCCTATATACGAAAGCGCTCTCCTTAAAATCAGGACAAACAGAATGGCGTGAAGTGACGCACAGTTTGGTGATGCTGATAGTTGCAGCTTCTTTCTATTACAGCAGACTGGTCCAGAGATGCTGATGCTCTTTTCTTTCTTTCTTTCTTTCTTTCTTTCTTTCTTTCTTTCTTTCTTTCTTTCTTTCTTTCTTTCTTTCTTTCTTTCTTTCTTTCTTTCTTTCTTTCTTTCTTTCTTTCTTTCTTTCTTTCTCTTCTCGGTCCCTGTCGAAGTGTCTTCCTTCAAGTAAAATGGAGAGGCCCCCCAGACTGATTTATTTGTCTGCCCATAGTTCCCAGTAAACACCCGTCTTCACCCATATGTCTAATAGGCCCTATTGGCCTTACAAAGGTCAAATCTGGCTTTTGACAAGGAATGACATTCCATATATCCATAGGTCTATATATATATTTTTTTTTAAACATTTCAAAAGCTTATAGAATGACCCAAGAATGAGTGGACTATAGCCTCATTAATGACAAAAAAAAGTAATGTAGGAAAAAAACATCCACACTTGCATAATTGTGTTTGGTTGTAGGTTGAAGTCTCACCCATATTTTTTTTACTCTGTGTGTAGGCCCACTCCACACAAATGTCATACCACTAGGCCTACATCTATTTCCTCGTTCCCAATAAGATGTTAAACGTGAATTGGCATATTACTAAATATCCATGATTAATATTCTCAGTAGGCTATTCAAGGACTATTTGGGAGCATAGGCCTACTTACAAAGGCTATAAGGAGGGAAAGAAATTGAGCTAGGGTAGACCTGGGCTAAATGTAACATAGTTACAGTGAGTAATGGTAGCTAAGACACGTATGTTGTTTGTATAAAATGTTATTAATCAAACTCTAACAAAATTGTATACCAACAACATAGATAGATAGATAGATAGACAGACAGACAGACAGACAGACAGACAGACAGACAGACAGACAGACAGACAGACAGGCAGGCAGGCAGGCAGGCAGGCAGGCAGGCAGGCAGGCAGGCAGGCAGGCAGGCAGATAGATAGATAGATAGATAGATAGATAGATAGATAGATAGATAGATAGATAGATAGATAGATAGATAGATAGATAGATAGATAGATAGATAGATAGATAGATAGATAGATAGATAGATAGATAGATAGATAGATAGATAGATAGATAGATAGATAGATAGATAGATAGATAGATAGATAGATAGATAGATAGATAGATAGATAGATAGATAGATAGATAGATAGATAGATAGATAGATAGATAGATAGATAGATAGATAGATAGATAGATAGATAGATAGATAGATAGATAGATAGATAGATAGATAGATACTTTATTTATCCCCCAAGCATGTCTCAGCTACCATTACTCACTGTAACTACGTTTCTGGGACATACCAGTCGTTTACAATTCAAACCAAAAGAGGCAGAAGTGAAATGTTACAATTAACCCAGTAGACGGGGTTAAATGCAAGAGGCTGCAGGGTTAAATGTAACAGTCTTCAATCCTAAAAATTAGGGGTAATAAAACAAAAAAAGTATTTGAAACAAATATTTGGATGAAAATACAATTTTTTATTTGTACCCCTTTTTATCCCAAATTTCTTGATTACGATCTTGTCTCATCGCTGCAACTCCCCAACGGGCGCTCGGGAGAGGCGATGGTCGAGTCATGCATTATCCGAAACATGACCCGCCAAATCGCTCTTCTTAACACCTGCTCGCTTAACCCGAAAGCCAGCTGCACCAATGTGTCGGAGGAAACACTGTTCAACTGACGACCGAAGTCAGCCTGCAGGTGCCCAGCCCACCACAAGGAGTCACTAGAGTACGATGAGCCAAGTAAAGCCACCCCGGCCAAACCCTCCCCTAACCCGGACGACACTGGGCCAATTGTGCGCCGCCTTATGGAACTCCCAGTCACGACCGGTAATTACACAGCCTGGGATCGAACCACAGAATGCTAGCTAGCCATCTATGGCTAACTTACAGTTACGTCAAAAAGCCGGAATAACAGCAAAGTAGCTGCATTTACATTTGTTTAAGCTGTTTTCTAGTGACATTTATTTGGATACATCCATAACAATGAGCTAATGAGGCGTGATTTCGCCTGGCATAGAAAACGTGCTTGTCACGACACTGTTGTTCAACACAGCTAACTTCAAACTGAAGCTGGAAATACTGCAAATTAGTTGCACTTCGTTTCCTTTGACCTTTTTTGAATTTACATTTCTTTGTATACAGTGCATTCAGAAGTATTCAGACTCCTTGACTTGTTCCACATTTTGTTACGTTACAGCCTTATTCTAAAATTGATTAAACCATTTTTTCCCTCATCAATCTACACACAATACCCCATAATGACAAAGCAAAAACAGGTTTTCAGATTATATATTTTCTTATAATAAAAACTGAAATATCACATTTACAGAAGTATTCAGACCCTTTACTCTGTACTTTGCTGCGATTACAGACTCGAGTCTTCTTGGATATGACGCTACAAGCTTGGCACACCTGTATTTGGGGAGTTTATCACATTCTTCTCTGCAGATCCTCTCAAGCTCTGTCAGGTTGGATGGGGAGCGTCGCTGCACAACTATTTTCAGATCTCTCCAGAGATGTTAGATCGGGTTCAAGTCCGGGCTCTGGCTGGGCTACTCAAGGACATTCAGAGACTTCCCAATAAGTTGGGTGAATCTTGGCCCATTCCCCCTGACATAACTGGTATAACTGAGTCAGGTTTGTAGTCCTCCTTGCTCGCACAAGCTTTTTCAGTTCTGCCCACAAATTTTATATAGGATTGAGGTCAGGGCTTTGTGATGGCCACTCCAATACCTTGACTTTGTTGTCCTTAAGCCATTTTGCCACAACTTTGGAAGTATGATTGGGGTCATTGTCCATTTGGAAGACCCATTTGCGACCAAGCTTTAACTTCCTGACTGATGTCTTGAGATGTTGCTTCAATATATCCACATAATTTTCCTTCCTCATGATGCCATTTTGTGAAGTGCACCAGGCCCTCCTGGAGCAAAGCATCCCCACAACATGATGTTGCCACCCCCGTGCTTCACGGTTGGGATGGTGTTCTTCGGCTTGCAAGCCTCCCCCTTTTTCCTCCAAAAATAACGATGGTCATTATGGCCAAACAGTTAAATTTTTGTTTCATCAGACCAGATGACATTTCTCCAAAAAGTATGATCTTTGTCCCCATGTGCAGTTGCAAACCGTAGTCTGGCTTTTTTATGGCGGTTTTGGAGCAGTGCCTTCTTCCTTGCTGAGCGGCCTTTCAGGTTACGTCGACTCATTTTACTGTGGATATAGATACTTTTGTACCTGTTTCCTCCAGCATCTTCACAAGGTCCTTTGCTGTTGTTTTAGGATTTATTTGCACTTTTCGCACCAAAGTACATACATCTCTAGGAGACAGAACGCGTCTCCTTCCTGAGCGGTATGACGGCTGCGTGGTCCCATAGTGTTTATACTTACGTACTATTGTTTGTACAGATGAATGTAGTACCTTCAAGTGTTTGGAAATTGCTCCCAATGTTGAACCAGATTTTGGAGGTCTACAAATCTTTTTCTGAGGTCTTGGCTGATTAGTTTTGATTTTCCCATGATGTTGAGCAAAGAGGCACTGAGTGGTTGAAAAATGTGTTTTAATGACTTCAACCTAAGTGTATGTAAACTTCCAACTTATTTATTTATTTTTTACATTTGCAAAAATGTCTAAAAAGTTGTAGATTGATGAGGGGAAAAAATATTTAATCAATTTTAGAATAAGGCTGTAATGTAACAAAATGTGGAACAAGTCAAGGGGTCTGAATTCTTTTCCGAATGCACTGTATATCCATAAAAATGATGCCAGCTGATTCATACATTTTGACTGGCTGAGAAACACTGCCTTCCTGTCTGTCTCGTCACACGTTCATTACTATGGGAAAGCTGGAGATCGAATTTGAATATTGAAACAATGTTGGAAATGTCGGCGAGACAGACAGCAAGGTTTAAGCAAATCTCCGCTGTTGAAGGTTAAATGTTGGTCTAAAGGAAATTTGAGATAATGTCTAGATGCTTTTTATAGTGGATATCAAGATTATAAATTGCTTGGCTGGGCTGATGAGACAGTGGATTGGAACATAGTAAATAGTCATAGATTTAGCAGGTGGTAACTTGTGGAATAGACACCGGCTGGAATGCGGTTTTAACCAATAAACATTCAAGATTAGACCCACCCATTGTATAAATATGATTAGATACATGGAGAATGTTCCACAGATCAATAATCAAAGAGGCAGCAAGAGTGTTAACTTTAGGCCTCAAAACATTTTTGTCAATAAAACAAAAAATAATTCATGGATTTTAATCAAACTTATGTAGGCATGTAGAGACCTTCACCAATTATTAGCACACTGAATAACAGCTTTCTAAGTGGTTTCTACATTTGAGTAATTTATCTGCAATTTATATGCAATATTTATCCCCTCCCCTTTATTTTCTGTGGAGCATAATGTCACAATATACAAGTTAGAAATATAAATAATTATGTTTTTGCCATTGAAAAACTTGAATGCACAACATAAACTGAACTGATAGTCAGTCCACTTCACATGCTCATTCAGTGAGTCCATCTCAATTTGTCCAGAGTGGATTCCTGTCATTTTCCTTTCTCCCTTCTGCTTTACAAATCTGGGAATAGCAATATGGCGGGTACCCAGCAGGAATGCACATAAACTGTACAGCTCAATTTGTTTCAGATGAGGGAAAGCATGCAGGAGTCGAAGCTGCTTTAGATCATTGTTCCTCCTAGCCACCAGCAGCTGAATGGCAACATCTTGTGGCAAGAAATTATATTACACTCAAAAGCAATTAATGTTGCAAAAACATCAGTTATTATATAGCCTACGATGATCACAATATTAAATTGACTGACAGATTGAAATTGATTATTTGTCTTGTATGTTAATCCAGTTGTGTAAAGTCTTTCGAAGCACATTTTTATGGTGTTCATGTATTGTATATTGTATATTGTATGTATGTATGTATTGCCTTCTGTATTGGTGAACGTTGTGGACTCCTTATCTTGATAGGCTAAGGAAGAAATGTGTACATTCACATCCATTTAAGAAGCAAGCTATAGAAGGGGCCCACTTTTCAAAATATATACTCCCATCTTCCTCTTCCCTTCCTTGGAGTAATCACTGATCCAAGATGATTGGATGTGTGGGTAATAGCAAAGAAGGAAGTATGCATTTTAAAGTATTCAAACAGGGCCCGTGCCTGACATGAACAACAAAACAAATTGATCGGTTTAGCCATGAGTAGTGTATTGAAATCAATGTGAAATCAATGTTTACATCCCTAGTACTCTGTCGTCTATTCGTTGAAAGAAACCCTTGTCCTAATCAAGGGGGCTTATTTTACTGTTACACCGGAACAACCTCGTTTGTGATTTAATGCAACACTAAGGCCTTTTCCGGTCTCTTTTCACACACCCAAAGGAAGAAAATGGTGAGTGGAAAAATAGACAGAGATGTATCTTACAACATCTATTGATGTATATTTTTATTTTAGAATAAATTGTTGTGATTTAAGACTTGTAACCACCGTTAATGGTTTCTCATCGATATTATTTTGAGGTAACGTTAGATGGTGTATAAAAACATTGAATGTTTGCTTGCCGGCTAACTTGCCTATTCAGCTATCTAGCTTGCTACCGGCAAAAGTAATGTGCACTTTCATCTAAAGCACCCTTATTTAATTCTGCTGCAAAGAGTTTTTTTTACAATGCGTTATTCACATGACTTAAATGTAAACGTATAACTAGTTAGCTAGTTCAATGCCTAACTACCGGTTGGCAACATGGCTAACGGTAGCTTTATATTTAAGGAAGCATTGCTAACTAGCTGCCTTGCCTAAAGCAAACGTTGAACTAACGTTACCCAAGTTGCCAGGAAGTTGGCTAACGTTCGTAGTCCAGCTTGATTACCTAAATATAGTCTGCTGTACAGCAAAATACTTTATTTTCTGCAAAGAATTACCGATCTTGTCAATGATGTTTTCAATACAAATGTCTGAACATATGAATTTCAGTGATTCTTACTTGTTGACTGAGACATGATCCCTACCCTTCAATGCATGCACACTGGATGACAAAGATCTCTTTGGCTAACTTATGGACTTTGTGTTTCAGACGAAGGGGACATCGTCCTTCGGAAAGCGGCGTAATAAGACGCACGCACTGTGCCGTCGCTGCGGATCAAAGGCTTACCACCTGCAGAAGTCGTCTTGCGGAAAGTGTGGGTACCCCGAGAAACGCAAGAGAAGATGTAAGTGTGATTCCTTGAACTATCACTTGCGTTATTTATTGTAAAAACTGCTATATTGTCACCAAGATGTCAGACCTGTGGGCATTCTGTCTCAGCATGTTGAATGCTGAGGGTTGCTGCATTTCCTTTTACCACATGCCTTGTTGATGTTAGAATATTTGACACAGTGTAGTGACACAATTCATGTTTACTACCCAGTGTCTTGTCAATGATGTTTTCAATACAAATGTCTGAACATATGAATTTCAGTGATTCTTACTTTGTGACTGAGACGAGACCCCAACCTCTCCATGCATGCACATTGGATGACAGCTCTTTCTCTAACTTGTCTCCATGTCTGTTGACCAGGAGTGTGAAATCACGAATCAGGATCTGTTGACTAGCTAAACATTTTAGTTTATTTTCAAGCATCTGGAAATGAAATTGAAGATATTTAAGAATGTTTGCTGGCAAAACCCTTGATCCTCCTTTGTGACAATTCCCTTTGCTTTGCCCCTTGTGTGTTTCTTTCTGTAGACAACTGGAGCGCTAAGGCCAAGAGGAGGAACACCACTGGGTCCGGCCGCCTGAGACACCTGCGGGTCGTCTACCGCAGATTCAGGTAAACGCATCAACAGAGCACTCATGTAAAGCCCGCAGCCTACTGAACGCGACACTGGTGTTTGTGGACTCCAGCCAATCGTTAACAGTAGTGCAGGGGTGTCAAACTCATTCCACAGAGGGCAGTGTCTGCAGGTTTTTGTTTTTTACTTTCAATTAAGACCTAGACAACCAGGTGAGGGGAGTTCCTTTACTAATTGAAGACCATGATTGATTAATTAGTTAAAAGGGTAGAGTGAAAACCTGCAGAACTGGATCTCAAGGGCCAGAGTTAATCAAATGCAGGTCATTCTACAATGTGAGTTTAATTGTGATGGTTGACGCTCTGCTATATGTGAATCGGTCTCTGCTCCCGAGTCTGGTTGTTGCCCAATAAGCCACTGCTAGCTGCCTGTTTTCTCTGTTAAAACTGTTGCTTTGAAATAATGCTAGCTGAAATGAGCTTGCCAATGATGTCACAAAATAAATGTCTGAACAAATGAGATCACAGTGATTTTAAGATTTTTACTGAGGCAAGCTTCACTACCCCATCAGTTGTGACCTAGGGCCCCCGAGACGTTTTGAAAACCACTGACCTAGTGTCCATATAGAATGCAATTTATTCTGTCATCTGTTACATAGTTTGTTCTGCACTAACAAATGCATCCAACAGACTTCCACAAATAACCTGTAAGACCCTTAGTGAAAGAATGAAAAGTTGCTAATTGCCTGAGTGAGCAGTAAGTTTACAGTTCTAGTCTTCTACATAATGTTGCGATGTCTTATTTCTGTCCCCATCCTTTTCAGGAACGGATTCCGTGAAGGGACCACCCCAAAGCCCAAGCGTGCTGCTGTGGCTGCCTCCAGCTCGTCCTAGACACACTTTGGATTTACTTGTTTAAATAAATGTGCTGTTGATAGTTCATGGTTTTCTGTTTTTTTTTTCTTCAGTATAACATGAATCATCCATGAACCCTTTCCACAACAGAAGTGTGCACTGGGTTTTTGTTTTGTTCTGTCAATTTGCACATTAGGTCCAATTTAGTGCATGCATTCATTACTAAGCCACTGCTTTACTCATCAGTTGACATACCATTTCTATGGCCGTTAGATGCTATGGATAAGACAACCTTTTTGTGAGTGGTAGGGTTATAAAATATGCCATTTAGCAGACTTTTAGCCAAAGTGACAGAATGCATACATTTAAGTATGGGTAGTCCAGGAATTGAACCCAAAATCCTGGCATTGCAAGCACAAAAGCTGGGGAACAATGGTATGTTAAGGGGAAACATTTAGGTTGTGATTTATCAAATCAAGCTTTACTTAAGCAGCACATTTCATGAATGTAATATGCTTTACAGAGGAAAAAAATTACAAACTGAAATATGTACTACACAGTGACACACTAAATGACTAAAAAGCAAAGCTAATTCTCTGGCAGGCTATTCCAGAGGCTGGAGACATAATTAAAGCCTGCCTCTTGGTCCTAGGCTTTGGGATAGTTAAATGGCCAGTGCCAGAGGACCTGAGGGACCTACTGGGTACATAACTTATAAAGGTCTGAAATGTTTGGGGTGGACAGTTTGTGGATTGATTTTAAAAACAAATAGAATCTTAATGTATTCGCAAACTCACCGGCAGCCAGTGCAGAGACTTTAAAACGGGTGTAATGTGGGTTCTCCGTCTGGCCTTGTCAGCACCTGTGCTGCAGCATTCTGTATGTGAATCCAGTCTCTTAAGTGCTGGTTGCTCCCCAGTGGTGTAAAAATACTTAAGTACTAAAGTTTTTTTTTTTTTTTTTAATGAAAATGGTCCAATTTACACACTTATCCAGAGAACATTGCTACTGCCTCTGATCAGGTGGACTCACTAAACACATGCCTTGTTTGTAAATTATGTCTTAGTATTGGTGTGCCCCTGGCTATCCTTCAATTCCTAAATACAATTGTGCTGTCTCGTTTAAGGAATTTGAAGTGATTTATACTTTTTCAGGTACTCGTTCAAGGCAGAGTTGGCTGAACCTTCAGTAGCACGGGAGGGGGCCATATTATTTTCTATCCCTGTGCTAGCCCAGCCATGCATTAAAAATACCTGTATCTTAGCACTGCTAGCGTTAGCCTACTCCGTTTTCATTATTGCTTACTGCTACTTAACAGGAATCTGGGATATAAATTGCGGTCACAGCCGTAAAGGCTGACCACGTCGCGGAATCCGTAGCAATACAAACTTGAGCTATTATTAAAACTGTTTCATAAAAACAAAAGCTGAAAAAGTTTATTTTCCTGTTTAAGGAATGGGACGAATGGACCCCAACGTCCCCAGTTTGAATTCCACCTCAGCCAGAAACATTTCTAAACCACTAGTGTTATTTTTCACATTGGTGAATTTAAATTCACCTGAGTTAATGGAATGATTATGGTAGCATAATTATGACTAAGTGTTCTAAGTTGGTTTATTGCTGTACTACACTGTACAAAACACAAAGAACTGCTCTTTCCATGATATAGACTGACCAGGTGATAGCTATGATCCCTTATTGATAAAATGGATTGTGTATGTGTGCAATTCCGAGGGTGAATCGGCAAGACAATACGCTGCTGGGTTTTTCATGGTCAACAGTGTATCAACAATATTCCACCACCCAAAAGACATCCAGCCAACTTGACACAACCATGGGAAGCATTGGAGTCAACGGGCCAGCATTCCTATGGAACGCTTTCGACACTTTGTAGAGTCCATGCCCCAATGAATTGAGGCTGTTCTGAGGAACTCAATATTAGCATGTTTTTCTTAATGTTTTGTACAGTCGTGGCCAAAAGTTTTGAGAATTACACAAGTATTGGTCTCCACAAAGTTTGCTGCTTCAGTGTTCTTAGATCTTTATGTCAGTAGTTACTATGGTACACTGAAATAATTACAAGTATTGTACAAGTGTCAAAGGCTTTCATTGACAATGACATTCAGTTTATGCAAAGAGTCAATATTTGCAGTGTTGACCCTTCTTTTTCAAGACCTCTGCAATTCGCCACACTTCTGGGCCACATCCTGACTGATGGCAGGCCATTCTTGTATAATCAATGCTTAGAGTTTGTCAGAAGTTGTGGGTTTTTGTTTGTCCACCCGCCTCTTGAGGATCGACCACAAGTTCTCAATGGGATTAAGGTCTGGGGAGTTTCCTGGCCATTGACCTAAAATGTCGATGTTTTGTTTCCCGAGCCACTTAGTTATCACTTTTGCCTTATGGCAAGGTGCTCCATCATGCTGGAAAAGGCATTGGTCGTCACCAAACTGTTCTTGGATGGTTGGGAGAAGTTGCTCTCTGAGGATGTGTTGGTACCATTCTTTATTCATGGCTGTGTTCTTAGGCAAAATTGTGAGTGAGCCCACTCCCTTGGCTGAGAAGCAACCGCACACATGAATGGTCTGAGGATGCTTTACTGTTGGCATGACACAATAATGTTCAATAATACGTGTTCTTATCTGTCTACTTGTTTTGCCCACGAATTGCTTATTGCATGGACAAGAGATAAGGTATATGACGTTAGAAGAGCTGCATGTGAGGAACTGTTTGATAGTGTATGGTTTGTCAGTGGCAGAGCTTCTGAATACGCTCACTTTTTTTACAGTGGTGGAAAAAGTACCCAGTTGTCATACTTGAGTAAAAGTAAAGATACCTTAATAGAAAATGGCTCAAGTAAAAGTGAAAGTCACCCAGTAAAATTCTACTTGAGTAAAAGTCTAAAAGTATTTGGTTTTACTTATACTTAAGTATCAAAAGTAAATCTAATTGCTAAAATATATTTAAGTATCAAAAGTAAAAGTATAAATCATTTAAAATTCCTTATATTAAGCAAATCAGACGGCACCATTTTCTTTTCTTTTAAATTGAGTGTCAGCCCGAATGATGACATCCCTGACATTCCTGGCCCTGTAGTGTGAAAAGAGAAGAGGGTCAGAGAAATGATTTTGGCAAGCAGGATCAGCCATGAGCACAATCCAATGTTTTTTAATGGCTCCCTTGATGTGACGTCATCACTCAGAGGATAATATGTTGTGGTAAAGACACATTGTTTTACCTGTTTACATCCATTCTGTTTGATGTCTCATCAATGGTACGTACTCTACTGAGAGCATCATCAAGCCATTCTTTAGGGTATGAGCAGGCCTCAAACTGTCTATACATTTTCATAGTCTAATTTTCAACGTCTGTTTTACTAGTACAAATGTGCTTCAGTCTCAGAAATTGTGTGTATGGTATTCTCTTCTTCAGAAATGTGGGATGCACAAGAGAGGCATGTAGGATACTGTTCTTGTCTGTATGCTTTGCATAGAAAGTAGTGGACAAGGACCCTTAGTCAAGGCACACAAGGGTATCAAGGAAGGATAGCTCGCTATGATTAATCACATCTGTGAACTTGATAGATAGAACCATATCATTAAGGTAAGTGAGAAAATCATCAAATGCATTGAGGGGACCCTTCCAAACGAGAAACACATAATCAATATATTTTTTCCACGTAACTACAGTTGAAGTCGGTAGTTTACATACAACTTAGCCAAATACATTTAAACTCAGTTTTTCACAATTGCTGACATTTAATCGTAATAAAAATTCCCTGTCTTAGGTCAGTTAGGATCACCACTTTATTTTAAGAATGTGAAATGTCAGAATAATAGTAGAGAGAATTATTTATTTCAGCTTTTATTTCTTTCAACACATTCCCAGTGGGTCAGAAGTTTACATACACTCAATTAGTATTTGGTAACATTGCCTTTAAATTGTTTAACTTGGGTCAAACGTTTCGGGTAGCATTCCACAAGCTTCCCACAATAAGTTGGGTGAATTTTGGCCCATTCCTCCTGACAGAACTGATGTAACTGAGTCAGGTTTGTAGGCCTCCATGCTCACACACGCTTTTTCAGTTTTGTTGTCCTTAAGCCATTTTGTCACAACTTTGGAAGTATGCTTGGGGTCAATGTCCATTTGGAAGACCCAAGCTTTAACTTCCTGACTGATGTCTTGAGATGTTGCTTCAATATATCCACATAATGTTCCTTCCTCATGATGCCATCTATTTTGTGAAGTGCACCAGTCCATCCTGCTGCAAAGCACCCCCACAACATGATGCTGCCACCCCCGTGCTTCACGATTGGGATGGTGTTCTTCGGCTGGCAAGCCTCCCCCTTATTCCTGCAAACATAATGATGGTCATTATGGCCAAACAGTTCAGTTCAGACCAGAGGACATATCTCCAAAAAGTACGGTCTTTGTCCCCATGTGCAGTTGCAAACTGTAGTCTGGCTTTTTTATGGCAGTTTTGGAGCAGTGGCTTCTTCCTTGATGAGCAGCCTTTCAGGTTATGTCGATATAGGACTAATATAGACACTTTTGTACCTGTTTCCTCCAGCATCTTCACAAGGTCCTTTGCTGTTGTTCTGTGATTGATTTTCGCACCAAAGTACGTTCATCTCTAGGAGACAGAACGCGTCTCCTTCCTGAGCGGTATGACGGCTGCGTGGTCCCATGGTGTTTATACTTGCGTACTATTGTTTGTACATATGAACGTGGTACCTTCAGGCATTTGAAAATTGCTCCCAAGGATGAACCAGACTTGTAGAGGTCTCCAATTATTTTCTGGAGTTCTTGGCTGATTTCTTTTGATTTTCCCATGTTGTCGAGCAAAGAGGCACTGAGTTTGAAAGTAGGCCTTGAAATACATCCACAGGTACACCTCCAATTGACTCAAATGATGTCAATTAGCCTATCAGAAGCTTCTAAAGCCATGACATCATTTTCTGGAATTTTCCAAGCTGTTTAAATGCACAGTCAACTTAGTTTATGTAAACTTTTGACCCACTGGAATTGTGATATAGTGAATTATAAGTGAAATAATCTGTCTGTAAACAATTGTTGGAAGAATTACTTGTCATGCACTAAGTAGATGTCCTAACCGACTTGCCAAAAGTATAGTTTGTTAACATGGAATCTGTGGAGTGGTTGAAAAAGGAGTTTTAATTACTTCAACCTAAGTGTATGTAAACTTCTGACTTCAGCTGTATGTTGGAGTCAATGAAGGATGAATAAGAAATGTGTATGGAAAGTTACTGAGTTTGTCTCTAATAAGGCATGCCAGCTACGGAACTAGGGAGGAGCGAGGAATTTGGCTCAACAGATGAAGTGAGACCCTCCTACTACAGTCCTATCTCAGTCACATACACTTTTATGCCCATCAAGGTTCTAGCATCAGGCAGGGTTCCAGTGAGAGGAACCAGTTAAGTTCCTGCCTAGCAACAGAGATGTATTGGCTGTCTAGATGTGTAAAGAGTTGACCCCGCCTAGTAGGAGGTTACAGTGGTGGAAAAAGTACCCAAATTGTCATACTTGAGTAAAGTTAAAGATACCTTAATAGAAAATGACTCAAGTAAAAGTGAAAGTCACCCAGTAAAATACTACTTGAGTAAAAGTCTAAAAGTATTTGGTTTTAAATATACTTAATTATCAAAAATAAATGTAATTGCTAAAATATACTTAAGTATCAAAAGTTTCCTTATATTAAGCAAACCAGGCGGCATGATTTTCTTGTTTTTTAAATTTACGGATAGCCAGGGGCACGTTCCAACCCTCAGACATAGTTTACAAACAAAGCATTTGTATTTAGTCAGTCTGCCAGGTCAGAGGCAGTAGGGATGACCAGGGACTTTATCTTTAACTGCGTGAATTAGACCATTTTCCTGTCCTGCTAAGCATTCAAAATCTAAGGAGTACTTTTGTGTGTCAGGGAAAATGTATGGAGTAAAAAGTACATTATTATCTTTAGGAATGTAGTGAAGTAAAAGTTGTCAAACATATAAATAGTAAAGTACAGATACCGCAAAAACTATGTAAGTAGTACTTTACTTATTTTTACTTAAATTCTTTACACCACTGGGAGGTTATAAATATATGTGATTGTGTAATCATACCTTGTCTTTGCAGCTGAATGACCCAGTGGTCTTTTTCTAGTCGTCCGTTTGAGTTTTTATTCTTTTTTCAGTACCTAACAGTGTTCAGTGACAAGAACCATAAAGTCCAAGGAGGCTTTATTGGGCAGAAATCCTCCTCTTTGCGACCCAGAGTAGGTACTTTCTGAATACGGCGACCTCTTGAGATACATAACAGACTGTCGTTTCTTAACTAATATCATTACAGCCATTAAAACATAAATAAAACTATGTGTCAGTGTTGTGATGAGGATATTGTTATCATATTCATCTATTTTTGTCTTGTTTTGCATTTTCAGGAGAGCTGATTGGTGTGTGGACTTCCTGCTCAGGCAGAATCCGAAGGCCATGCAGGACATAAACCCAGACTCGGAGGAGAAAGATTTTGAGGACTATGCAATGGACCCCGCAGTTGGTAGTCTTCTGGATGACTTCACCACCACCACTGCTGACATCTCTGCTGTCACCCCCACCCAGACTGCTCCCACTACAGTCCAACCTGCTTCCTCCAGTGTCAAGTCTGCTGCCACCCAGTACCTGGCCTGCTTCACCCACAGCCCAGTCTGCTGCCAGCCAGACGTGATTGTTTTGAAGAGTGGCAACGCATCACTAGTTTCCATGCCGACTCTGCTGTAGTCCAGCCCTTTTTATTTTCTTTCTAAAATCAGGGGCTCGATTAAATAAAGTAAATATCTATCTATCTATCTATCTATCTATATATCTAAATCAGATCCAGCGTTAACCCAGGGTTGCTCTTGTGTGTCACAAACCACTGCCTTCCTTCCCACTGGCCACACACTGGTTAAATCAACGTTGTTGATAGATGTTGAATTGACGTCTGTACCCAGTGGATTATCCCTACCTGTGTTAGAAGTTCAAAATGGTGATAGAAAGTGTTGGCTATTGCATAATTATCATGTTCATTTGGATGGGGTGATGTAAAGCCTATCAATCCAATCGGGATTAGGGCCTACAGCCTACAATAAAACATCACGCATTCAAGTGTTTGAACTTGTAACATGGCTACAGGAACTTCTAACGTGGCTACGTGGGATTTTTTCAGATATAAAGTCAGGTGGTTTCGTTGCATCCAATGGCAGTGTAGGCGATAAGGTAACACAAAGAGCCGCTTGTAAATATGACAGATCTAACGTACATCCACCTGCGACACCACTAAAACAATCGCTATGCATTGAAGATGCAAAATCAGCAGTGTATCAAATACTTGTTCTCCCCACTGTATGTGGGAAAGGAATGTGTAAAAATATAAAAGTGCAGACACTGTTTTCTCTTTCATGCTTGAATTTATACTTTTATTTGTCTGTATAATAAAAATGTGTTATAAAAAAAAGTAGTCAACATGCTTTTTGGTACTGCATGCGCCCCCCAAAAACTAATGATCACCAGCCGCCACTGACTGCAAATAAACATGAGGACAGTAACTTTGATCCTGTTTTGTGTCACGGTCTTTGGGGCTGGACTTGCTCATTTCCCTGGTAAGTAGACTATTTCACTTGTAAACTGACATTTGTATATTTCCCATTGTATCTTTATTTAATGTGTTCGTAAAATAAATTATCTTCCTATTATTTTATTACATATGTACAAACGGCACATTTTTCATTATTCATATAGACCATGTAAAGCCTGATAAATGAATAACAGATTCCGTTCAATAGGAGGAGGATCTGAGAAATGTCAATGCAGGGGAAAACAGATGCAGTCTGTGAGGATAAAACGCATCCAGAAGTTAGAGGGCTACCCAAAAACGTGTCTTTTGTGGAAAGATAGAACTTATGTGAGTACTACAAATGTATAAAACATGTATAATTATATTTAACACATTGTGTGTGGAAAGAAAATACTAAGAAGTGAGACAAAAAATATTGTTTTTCTTTGTAGTGCCACAATGAGGAATGGTAAGAAAAAATGTCTGAACCCAGACAGCAAGCAACATTTTCCCATCAACCTTTTCCTCAAATGAAACTTGCAATAAAAAATGGTTTTCCTCAAGTAAAACTATCCTTACTTGCATTTCAGAGCAGAGAAGCAACAGAAGAAGACAAAAGGAGGTCAAGGAAGGAGAAACAAGAATAATGAACATCCCTGAGTTTCTCTGAGTTTGGTACAGAAATAGAAAATAGACTAGTCTCACACCTACAAGTAGAAGGTCACGCCAGCATGTCTGGGAGACGACGTGGTTCCTTCCCAGAATACGTTCTGGAGACTGCAATGTATCCCTCCATGCATTCCATTCCCATGTAAACAAGAAAAAGCAGAGCCAAGATGGCAGATTATTTGGAACAAATCCAATGGTTTCATGTATTCATGGCAGTGAATGTTTGTGTGTTATATCACTGTACTTTATTTACTTATGTTGTGTTTAGCCTCACTTCAGAATTGATTTTAGCACACTCTTGCTCTGAGGTAATAGATTTGTTACAAATGTGACTTGAAGCAAGCTGCCCTTATAAAGGTTCACCCATATCACAACACATCTGTGTACTTGTATTAATTATGTAGATAGAAAAAGTTGTAAAATCTATTATTTTAAATCACTTAAATTATTTTGAATGTATTTTTTAACTTTCTTGTGAATATGCACAGTCTTTCCTTTGTTTTCAGTTGTTGAACAAAGCAGCACAATCACCTGATAATTATCTTTTTATTTACTGATATATCATAGATAACCATCTCATTAATCTAAACGGTTGTTGATGTTGGATTTCCAAGTTTGATTTGTCATAATGAAATATGTACATGTTACATATTGTATTGTATTGTGTTTTGATTTTTTTTTGAAGTATGGCAGTGGTTAACATTATTTATAAACATTTTGGGGTGCGGGATGCCTCAACAAAAATGTGTAAATTAGGAACAGCTCAGGGTTAATACAAAATGTGTTTCAGAGAGCTGTACATTCATTTAACACTTTTATTCATACCCCATCATAAATGGATATTGTATGATATGAAAAATACATATTCTCTATGTAAATACTCACTAAGTCACCAAGGGAATGTTCAACCTTTTTTTAATCAATGCTCAGAATTCTACCATTAAAATAATATTTGATTAAACAAGGTTTAGGATTATTTCCTGAGTAATTATTTCATTTATATGGCAATTATGCACGTTGCTGAAATGTGGTGAATCTGTGTTACAGTTGATCTATTTCTTTACCTGGTAACTAATTATCTGTTTTCCTATTGGCCAATGCTTTAATTGTGTGGGGTTAAGCTTTATTGATACAGGAAGTGATGCTTCTTCATTAAGTACCCGCCAAACACCAGTCTCAACGTCAACAGTGAAGAGGCTGGCCTTCTAGGCAGAACACTTTTTTCCAATCTTCCTCTGTCCAGTGTCTGTGCTCTTTTGCCCATCTTAATATTTTCTTTTTATTGGCCAGTCTGATATACAGTGGGGAGAACAAGTATTTGATACACTGCCAATTTTGCAGATTTCCCCACTTACAAAGCATGTAGAAGTCTGTAATTTTTATCATAGGTACTCTTCAACTGTGAGTGACGGAATCTAAAACAAAAATCCAGAAAATCCCATTTTATGATTTTTAAGTAATTAATTTGCATTTTATTGCATGACATAAGTATTTGATACATCAGAAAAGCAGAACTTAATATTTGGTACAGAAACCTTTGTTTGCAATTACAGACATCATACGTTTCCTGTAGTTCTTGACCAGGTTTGCAAACACTGCAGCAGGGATTTTTGCCCACTCCTCCATACAGATCCTTCAGGTTTCGGGGCTGTCGCTGGGCAATACGAACTTTCAGCTCCCTCCAAAGATTTTCTATTGGGTTCAGGTCTGGAGACTGGCTAGGCCACTCCAGGACCTTGAGATGCTTCTTACGGAGCCACTCCTTAGTTGCCCTGGCTGTGTGTTTCGGGTCGTTGTCATGCTGGAAGACCCAGCCACGACCCATCTTCAATGCTTTTACTGACGGAAGGAGGTTGTTGGCCAAGATCTCGCGATACATGGCCCTATCCATCCTCCCCTCAATACGGTGCAGTCGTCCTGTCCCCTTTGCAGAAAAGCATCCCCAAAGAATGATGTTTCCACCTCCATGCTTCACGGTTGGGATGGCGTTCTTGGGGTTGTACTCATCCTTCTTCTTCCTCCAAACACGGTGAGTGGAGTTTAGACCAAAAAGCTCTATTTTTGTCTCATCAGACCACATGACCTTCTCCCATTCCTCCTCTGGATCATCCAGATGGTCATTGGCAAACTTCAGACGGGCCTGGACATGTGCTGGCTTGAGCAGGTGGACCTTGCGTGCGCTGCAGGATTTTAATCCATGACGGCGTAGTGTGTTACTAATGGTTTTCTTTGAGACTGTGGTCCCAGCTCTCTTCAGGTCATTGACCAGGTCCTGCCGTGTAGTTCTGGGCTGATCACTCACCTTCCTCATGATCATTGATGCCCCACGAGGTGAGATCTTGCATGGTGCCCCAGACCGAGGGAGATTGACCGTCATCTTGAACTTCTTCCATTTTCTAATAATTGCGCCAACAGTTGTTGCCTTCTCACCAAGCTGCTTGCCTATTGTCCTGTAGCCCATCCCAGCCTTGTGCAGGTCTACAATTTTATCCCTGATGTCCTTACACAGCTGTTTGATTGAGTGTGTGGAGTCTGTTTGATTGAGTGTGTGGACAGGTGTCTTTTATACAGGTAACGAGTTCAAACAGCTGCAGTTAATACAGGTAATGAGTGGAGAACAGGAGGGCTTCTTAAAGAAAAACTAACAGGCCTGTGAGAGCCGGAATTCTTACTGGTTGGTAGGTGATCAAATACTTATGTCATGCAATAAAATGCAAATTAATTATTTAAAAATCATACAATGTGATTTTCTGGATTTTTGTTTTAGATTCCATCTCTCACAGTTGAAGTGTACCTATGATAAAAATTACAGACCTCTACATGTTTTGTGAGTAGGAAAACCTGCAAAATCGGCAGTGTATCAAATACTTGTTCTCCCCACTGTATGTCTTTTTCTTTGAAACTCTGCCTAGAAGGCCAGCATTTCAGAGTCACCTCTTCACTGTTGACGATGAGACTGGTGTTTTGCCGGTACTATTTAATGAAGCTGCCAGTTGAAGACTTGTGAGGTGTCTGTTTCTCAAACTAGACACTCTAACGTACTTGTCCTCTTGCTCAGTTGTGCATGGGGCCTCCCACTCCTCTTTCTATTCTGGTTAGAGCCAGTTTGCACTGTTCTGTGAAGAGTTGTACGAGATCTTCAGTTTCTTGGCAATTTCTCGCATGGAACAGCCTTCATTTTTCAGAACAAGAATAGACTGACGGGTTTCAGAAGAAAGTTATTTGTTTCTGGCCATTTTGAGCCTGTAATCTAACCCACAAATGCTCATGCTCCAGATACTCAACTAGTCTAAAGAAGGCCAGTTTTATTGCTTATTTAATCAGCACAACAGTTTTCAACGTGCCAATGGAACACAGGAGTGATTGTTGCTGATACTGGGTCTCTGTACGCCTATGTAGATATTCCATAAAAAATCAGCCGTTTACAGCTACAATAGTCATTTACAACATTAACAATGTCTACACTGTATTTCTGATCAATTTGATGCTATTTTATTGGACAAAAACATTTGCTTTTCTTTCAAAAACAAGGACATTTCTATGTGACCCCAAACCTGAACGGTAGTGTACATCTTGAGTGACACAACTTAAAGTAACTGTCCAGTGAAAATCTCACTTCGAAAAGTTCATATTCTGTTACCTCATACCCAAATAATGTTGTACCAAGGATAATTTAGCTGTTTGATTTTGAATTTTAAGACCCCTTAAGGTATCAAAAATATATATCAAAAAATTATTGGATGAAACATTGAATTTGGAATTACTGTTATTAACCAATAGAAACACACTGAATAACATATTTACTACATGGAACAACAGATTGTCCCCCCCAAAAAAATCGAAAGGAAGTTTGTTTATGAATTGTCTGAGATATAAGAAAGATCAGGAAACAATTTACATGTATTTATCCCCTTATTTTATGCACTAAACTCCATATACTGTATGATTCTATTTATTTTTTAAACTGGTACAGGGGACCTTCAGAATAGTCTTCTGAGGCTTGCGGGTGTCCTAGAGCAAAACGGAGAACACCATCGTGTTCGTGAGAGTCTCAGTTAGAGTGGCCATAATAGTTTCTAGGCCAAACGTTCGGACGCTACAGACGTTTTCTTCAGAAGACCGAATTTCGGGATGTCTCTGCCACCTTTCACCGCGGAAGAGGTAGCCCACTCCTCGATCACACCAACAGGGTCATTGCATTTTGGTACACCAGAAATACTGCGTTTGCCTTGCAGCACTGCGTTGCAGAGGCAGTTGCAGTGCGTTCTGTGTGCTGCATATGTTGGATTTTCATGTCTTGCCATAGATTTTTAAGCCGATTTAAGTCAAAACTGTAACTAGGCCACTCAGGAACATTCAATGACGTTTTGGTAAGCAACTCAGTGTATATTTGGCATTGTGTTTTAGGTTATTATTCTGCTGAAAGGTGAATTTGTCTCCCAGTGTCTGTTTATGTTTGGGCCAAAAAACTCACCAGTCCTTGCCGATGACAAGCATACCCATAACATGATGCCACCACCATGCTTGAAAATATGAAGAGTGGTACTCAGTGATGTGTTGTGTTGGATTTGGGCCAAACATGTTTTTTTAGTGTTACAGGATGCATGTTTTGGAATTTTTGTTCTGTACAGTGTTGTTGATCCATCCTCAGTTTTCTCCTATCACAGCCATTGAACTCTGTAACCGTTTTAAAGTCACCATTGGCCTCATGGTGAAATCCCTGAGCGGTTTCCTTCCTCTCTGGAGTTAGGAAGGATGCCTGTATCTTTGTATTGACTGGGTGTATTGATACGCCATGCAAATTGTAATGAATAACTTCACAATGCTCAAAGGGATATTCAATGTCTGTATTATTATTTTCACCCATCTACCAATGGGTGCCCTTCTTTGCGAGGCATTGAAAAACCTCCCTGGTCTTTGTGGTTGAATCTGTGTTTGAAATTCACTGCTCAACTGAGGGACCTTACAGATAATTGTGTGTGGGGGGTACAGAGATGAGGTAGTCATTCATTATTCATTATTGCACAGTTTCACTAAGCTCTCCTTGAGTAAATATACTGCAACAGTTGTATTCTGGCCATAGTGTTAAATGCTTTCTGTCATTGAGTAGTTAAATCGTCATGGACTGTCATCGAGTATATGATTGTATGTAGTATTTTGGCAGTGGCGTTTTGGTAGAAAGGGACTTGATCCAGATTGATGTTGCAATGTAGTTTTACCACAACTGTCATCATGAGTGTGCCCAATGGACCTCATGTAATGGCTTTCATCTCCACTTGGTGGGGGCATGATTCAAACCATTAACATGAAAGATTTGATTTGGAATGTGAGATGTCATAGAGTAGTATCCATTTGAATTTAACAAATAAATGAATAGGCTATAATTGATTTACAAGTAAAACACGTAACTTTAAATCAAAGTACAGTGGATAACATTGCTTGAATCAATGTAAAGTGCTCCTGTACGTCCACGAATTAGCCTAGTTATTAAGCAGCAGGGTTGGGCACTTAGTTTGGAAACTGCTTTATTGGCTTGATCACTGGGGAGCAGCTGGTGCCTCTGTGGGACACTGTGGATGCCAAGGCTTTCACTAAAGGAGTGAAAGTAACAGCCTCGAACAGGCTATTTAGATCTGCAATCCATCACAACAACAACTGACTTTAACATCTGTCATAATAACACTGAGATCAGTAATGCTGTCACAGGCTGTGAAAAAGGACTGTTGTAAGAATGTAAGAATTGTTCAGTGCAAGTTCTCAATTAAAATTCTTCTTCTTTCAGATCCTTCAACAGTCTTCCAATGTAGATTCCTAAAACTGACAGCTGAATCAGAAACTATGAATATGTTTCTGCTGAAGGATCAGTCTTTTCAGGTTTCAGGATCCATTTAGTCCCCTATATTTCCATGGATTCTCCTAAGTTTCCATGGAACCCCATGTGCCATGTTGTTTTGACTGTTAATAAATCTTTAGCCCTTTTTGCTCAGGATTCTATATGACTGAGGTCTTTACTATGTGTGTAGCATTGTGGAAATGCTAGCAATATGTGGTGATTATTATGTCTGATTTTGTATAGATTTTTTATAGAACATTATACAACAGATCGGTCTAATCCTGAATGCTGATTGGTTAAAACTGCATTCCAGCAGGTGTCTATTCTACAAGTTACCACCGGCTAAATCTATGATCTGGGTCGCGTCTCTAGCTACCGAACCGATAGAACGAACAACCAGCCGGCTTGTGTAGCAACCCTAGATTTGTGTCGCGACTATATTTTGTGGAAGGATGAAAAAGTATGAATACATTAATCAAAATAAAGTTAAGGAAAATATGTCAATCATTGTTTGAATATGTTGTTAACATGTTGTATAAAAGTGATAATGCCCTCGAAGCCGGTGTGTGGAGGATATATTGTCTCAGGCCTAACAACACCAGTGCCAATATATCCTCCAAACACTGGCTTCTCTGGCATTATCACTTAAATGTTATAATTATAATGTGCCTTCAGAACAGTGTGGAGTCAGTGGTTGAATCTAATCTAATTGTTACATCACAGCATTAGGATAATACTGAAATTCTTTCTAGGCCTATATTTCTAAGATGTTTGCTAGTTGTGTAATATGTTAATTAAACACTTTTTGAATAGCCTATCTCACCTATGGAGCTTTTCACGGTATGGCATAGTCATGTTTTATGTTTACAGCAATGAATTCACAAAGTCACCAAGGGTACTGTACAGATGTTTTTGCGTTTCAAATATGTTTAATTAAGGAGCATAGACAGTGTAAACAAGTGCCCAAAACTATTTGTGGGCTCCCCCTTTTACACACAAGACAACAACAACAACAACAACAACAACAACACGCATCAAAACAAAATGGACAACAAAACAACACAAAAACCAAATGACAAAGGGGAAACAGAAGGAAAAAACAGTACCCCCGCTGACCACCCAGACCCTGGCCTGGTTTCTCAGCCTTGCAATAGCTAAAAAATGTAAGGCTGTTGTAAGAATTGTTCAGTCTAATTTACTCTTCTTTGGCCTGTAAGAGAAAGTAATAGATATTAATGAGAATATCCAGTTCTGGGCTCAAGATTGCCAAGAACTAAAATTGTGGTTACATGAAAATGTATTAAAGGAACAACATGTAACATTAACCTTAAATTAGTACTGCTTCTCCATGATCATAATACAAAAAACATCAGTTGTAGGGGCGCTAAGAAGTTTTGTACTGCTAATGTTTTTGCTTTTGCCAACGTCTCAAACGATAACCAATCGTAATTCGGGAAGTTGTACACAACAAAAGCCGGACCAGCTAGTCACAGTAAAAATGCTAATTAGCTGTAAAAGTGCTATGCGGCATTCTAAAAAGTATGTTTTGCTCTTGTGGATTTCTATTGTAATTACAGGTGGAATTGTTACATGTAGCTCCTTTAACTAGGTCCAATAATGATTTTGGCCATGTTTACGCAGCCAAACTATTATTTGTTTTGAATTTGAATTAGGTTTAATCTGAACCTGTGAAAGCCTTTATTGATGATGATGATGATGATGATGATGAAGTCTTACTTCAACATAATTCAGGTGTAGGTTTAAAAGCAGATCTTTACCTTTCCGGAGTCACGGCTCTTGACTCTGAGCTTGTTGACCTGGGACTCTGCAATGTCAGCGCGTTCCTCAGCCTCGTCTAGCTCATGCTGAACCTTACGGAACTTAGACATGTGCTGGTTAGCTTGTTCCTCCTGCGAGGAGGGACACACAACAACATCAGTGGTTTATTCAGGATGGCATATTTGTTTCATGCATTGCTTACAATGGGCAAGTTTGCTACACAACGTAATACAGGCTAAAACCTTTATACTTGCTATTCAATATAGGCCTAACTCACTGCTTCCTCAGCCTGCCGCTTGTAGGCCTTCACTTTCAGCTGCAGCTTTTCCACCAGATCCTGAAGTCTGGTAACATTCTTATTATCCTCCTCGGTCTGTGGGAGAAAGTAGAGTGGAGTATCAGTGTCCATCCTTTCATACACATCTGTCTGTATTACAGTGTGTTAAGGTGCTTTTCTTACTTGGTAAGTGAGCTCCTTGACTCTCCGCTCGTACTTGCGGACTCCCTTAACTGCGTCTACACCTTTTCTCTGCTCGGACTCCACCTCAGCCTCCAGCTCACGTACCTTCACGAATGAAATGGTCATGTTTTTTATGAGGTGGAATCAGTTTCAAATCACTGCAAATAAAAAGAGGTAGATTCATCCAGGCTAATGTAAAGAAATGCTAATTTAATGGGAGAGTTTCTAATGATAATGACAGCATCATTATCCACATGGGTTATTGAAAGCACATGATTTTATCTTCTAAATGCCTGAACAACTCACCCTTGTCTCCAGTTTCTGGAGCTGCTTCTTGCCACCCTTCATGGCCAGATTCTCTGCCTCATCCAGACGGTGCTGCAGGTCCTTGACTGTGACCTCCAGGTTCTTCTTCATCCTTTCCAGGTGAGCGCTGGTGTCCTGCTCCTTCTTCAGCTCCTCAGCCATCATGGCCGCCTGAAATATCATTAAATAGATTTAATGAAGGTGAGACCTGTAATGATCTGACAACAACATTTCTTGACTGATTGTTATTAACTGTTGCACTCATAAAATCTTATGACAAAACTGATATAGTTAGGATTTGGTACAGATCAAAGACTTAACAAATATATATGTATATATTTAACCTTTATTTAACTAGGCAAGTCAATTTAGAGCAAATTCTTATTTACAATGACGGCCAACAGCGGCCAAACTCGGACGCCGCTGGGCCAATTGTGCGCCGCCCTATGGGACTCCCAATCACGGCCGGTTGTGATACAGTCTGGAGTTGAACCAGGTTGTCTGTAGTGAGATGCAGTGTCTTAGACCACTGCGCCACTTGGGAGCCCAAGTGTGGTTCATGTGGTTAGCGTGGAGGCCTTGTACTGTGTTTTGGCCAAACATATGGACTCACATCAGTGATGGCCTTCTTGGCCTTCTCTTCTGCATTTCTGACCTCCTGGACGATGTCGTCAACCTCTCCCTGCACCTGAACCAGGTCAGCCTCCAGCTTCTTCTTGGTGTTCAGAAGGTTGGTGTTCTGGAGGAGGAAATATAGATCAATCAATGATTGGCTGAACTGCCTTACCTCAAGACAATATACCAGTCACACCATGGAAACTATAGAAATCAATCGCCACAACCTTCAATGCTAATATTTTTAAAATAAAAAATATAAAAAAGAGGCTTTTAATCAAGTATTTGGGTAATTAGTTTCCTGTAATGTACTTTATAAAGTATGCTATAGCATCTGAGATGACATGGATGTACAGACCCCTTTTTTTACATTACAGACTACGTTCAAATTTATCAAATTGTTTTTTCCCCCATCAATCTACACACAATTCCCCATAATGACAAAGCAAAAACTGGTTTATATTTTTTTGCTAATTTATAAAAAATAAAAACTGAAATTTCACATTTAGATAAGTATTCAGACCCATTACTTTTGAAGCACCTTTAGCAGCGATTACAGCCTCGAGTCTTCTTGGGTATGATGTTACAAGCTTGGCACACCTGTGTTCGGGGAGTTTCTCATATTATTTTCTTCAGATCCTCTCAAGCTCTGTCAGGTTGGATGGGGAGCGTCGCTGCACAGCTATTTTCAGGTCTCTCCAGAGATTCAAGTCCGGGCTCTGGCAGGGCCATTCAAGGACATTCAAGGACATGTCCAGAAGCCACTCCCGCTCTGGAGCAGTTTTTCATTAAGGATCTCTCTGTTTTGCTCTGTTCATCTTTCCCTCGATTCTGGCTGGTCTCCCAGTCCGTGCCGCTAAAAACACATCCCCACAGCATGATGCTGCCACCACCATGCTTCACCGTAGGGACGTGATGCTTGGCATTCAGGCCAAAGAGTTCAATCTTGGTTTCATCAGACCAGATCATCTTGTTTCTCATGGTCTGAGAGTCTTTAGGTGCCTTTTGGCAAACTCTAAGCAGGCTGTCATGTGCCTTTTACTGAGGAGTGGCTTCCGTCTGGCAACTCTACCATAAAGGCCTGATTGGTGGAGTGCTGCAGAGATGGTTGTCCTTCTGGAAGATTCTCCCATCTCCACAGAGGAACTCCGGAGCTCTGTTAGAGTGACCAACAGATTCTTGGTCAATCCCTGACCAAGGCCCTTCTCTCCCGATTGCTCAGTTTGGCTAGGTGGCCAGCTCTAGGAAGAGTCTAGGTGGTTCCAAACTTCTTCCATTTAAGAATGATTTTGGATTTTGCTCTGACATGCACTGTCAACTGTGGGACCTTATATAGAGAGGTGTGTGCCTTTCCAAATCATGCCCTATCAATTGAATTTACCACAGGTGGACTCCAATCAAGTTGTAGAAACATCTCAAGGATGATCAATGGAAACAGGATGCACCTGAGCTGAATTACGAGTCTCATAGCAAAGAGTCTGATTCCTTATGTAAATATATATTATTATTTTTTTGCTAAAATTTCAAAATACCTGTTTTTGCTTTTTCATTATGGGGTATTGTGTGTAGATTGATGAGGGAAACAAAATATTTAATCCTTTTGAAAAAAACATAACAAAATGTGAAACAAATCAAGGGGTCTGAATACTTTCCGAATGCGCTATATGTGTAGAATGAGCTAAAATAAGATATGACAAAGATTTTGTCATGAAAGGCACGTTGGAGACAACTGTTTAATTTGGTTCCATTAAGTAGAAGTTCCATTTGACTCCCCCAGTGCAGATATAATCCCTGAAAAATCTTTAGGTTTATAACATCACTGTCTAGTCCCTCTTTACCTTATTCCCAAATAATGTTGTCACATACACTGGATACGTGCTGTGAAATGTGTTGTTTTACAGGGTCAGCCATAGTAGTACGGCTTTCTAACCATACTCCTCATATCATATCATCTCATACTGCCAATGAGTGACCAAACCCGTACCTGAGAGTGGAGCAGTCCCACACGCTCACTGGCGTCCAACAGCTCTTGCTCAGCCACTTTGTGGCCTCTCTCAGTCTGCTCCAGAGCAGCCCTCAGCTCCTCAATCTCTGCCATCATCAGACCATTTCTGCGTTCCACCATGGTGCCCTGCTCCTTCATGTCTTCTGACGCACGGACAGCGTCATCAAGGTGCAATTGGGCATCCTGGAATTCAAAACGACAGAGTATTAAGACGTGTGATTGTTGTCTTTATGAAGAATGTGACTGATTGACCTGCTTTATTACATCACCTGATTAATCTTTGACCCAGAAAAAATCAGTCACATCTTTAGGTGTTTAACTAGAAGTTTTGGCATCCTTTACCTTAAGTTGTCCCTGGACATTCCTCAGATGTTTCGTGGCCTCAGCGGCCTGCCTATTGGCATGGCTCAGCTGGATTTCCATCTCGTTCAGGTCTCCATCCATCTTCTTCTTCACCCTCTGGGCGTCACACCTGCTGCGAACCTCAGAGTCCAGTGTGCTCTGCATGGATTCTATAATCCTCTGGCTGTTCCTCTTGATCTGCTCCATCTCATCATCCTTTTCTGCCAGCTTCCTGTCCACCTCACCCTTGATCTGGTTCAGCTCCAGCTGCACACGCAGAATCTTGGATTCCTCGTGCTCCAGTGTTCCCTGGATGAATAAAAGTGATTAGTCACAGAATGCTTGACATAGGAGACCATACCAGCAATTAGAACATCATAAGACTTGGAGACAGCTAAAAGTAACAATTGGCTCTCTCACGATTGTGTTTATAAGACCTAAGGCAGCTTTATGCCCACTCTTCGCAATGGTCAACGTGCATAAAGATGGCAGAACACAGGTATGACTTCATTGTTTTAACACTGCATTCCTAGTTTTTAAACTATGTCACACAACATTGTTCAATGCGCCAATAAATAAACACAATCTAAAAAAAAATGTATGCCAGTGTCTGGGAGCTAGAATCGGGATCATGTATACTGTGCTAATGTTTCAAGTTTCAAGTTTTAATGTCACATGCACACTAACTCAAAACCCAACAATGAAATAATCAATAACATTGTATTACTAGAAGAAAACACATGAGAAATAAGAAATATACACACTAAAGTAAATAAGTAAGTATACTATATACAGTAAATATTTTAAAAGTCTGTTTCAATACCATATTTACATGTGCAGGGATACTGGAGTGATGGAGGCTAAGGTGACTAGGCAACAAGATAAACAGAGCAGAAGCAGCTTGTCTGTAAATGGGTGTGAATGTGTGTAGAGTCAGTTTAAATGTATGAGCATATTATGTGTGAGTGAGAAAATAATGGAGTGAGTATGTGTGTGCGTGTGTAGGGCCCTGTGAGTGCATAGAGACGGCAAAATACTGAAATAAAAGGTCAATAAAGATACAAGTTTAACTCAGTCTGAGTAGCTATTTTCTTAGCTATTTATCAGTCGTATTGCTTGGGGATAGAAGCTGTTCAACAGCCTGCTGGTGTCAGACTTGATGCACCGGTAATGCAGATACAAAAAATTAGTAACGGAGGGTAATTTGGCATTTGGGGTAACTACATGGAGACCGCCATCTTTATGTCTGCTATTCCAAGGAGTGCACCACCTAGTTAAGAACTGTAAGCTGTATTACGACAATAAGTACCAATACAGGAATACTGAACAGCACTACAGCACTGTAGCTCTCATTCTGTTTCATTTATTCTACTACATAAGGATGTATTATATCTGCTCACTTCAGCCTCCTCCAGAGCGGTTTGGATCTCAGAATTCTCCATCTCCACAGTCTTCTTGGCCTTTTCCAGCTCATGGATGCTCTTGCTAGTCTCTCCGACCTGTTCAGTCAGGTCAGAGATCTCTTCTGCACAAACACGGGGAAATGGTTAACAACAGGGCGATTTTTGGTGAATACTGCCAAATATCATACAGCTTTGCATAAAAGCCTTTTACTAACATAGATGTTTAAAAAGAGTACAGCTATAACTGATAAACAATAAAAAAGTGATATTGTAAACTGTACACTCCAAATGGGCCAAATAAACAACTCCTCACGTTGGAGGTTCTTGTTCTCTCTCTTCAGAGTCTCCAGCTGATCCAGAGCCTCCTCGTAGGAGTTCTTCATCTTGAAGAGCTCTGTGCTCATAGAGCGAGCCTCCTTCTGAGCTCCTTCCAGTTCAGCCTGGCTCTCCTCATACTTCTGCTTCCACTCAGCCAGAACCTATGGGATTGTATGTGATTTAACGGTTTATTCTTGATGCGGCTTTTACTTCTAATCATAAATAAGCCATAATACATTATGATCACTGGAGACACATACTGATAATGCCTATCAGAAGAAAAAAAATGTGTGTTGTTGCTATTAATTTTGCCAGTCCTTTTAATAGAACATTTCAAAAGTCTAGTCTGTGAAGTGTTCTTTTTCACCTTGTCGAAGTTCCTCTGCTTCTTATCAAGGTTGCCAGCCACAGCGTTGGCCCTCTCTACATCAATCATGATGTCCTCCACCTCTCCCAGTAGCCTTTGCTTGGTCTTCTCCAGCGAAGCACACT
Organism: Thymallus thymallus; assembly: GCA_023634145.1. NCBI lineage: Eukaryota > Metazoa > Chordata > Actinopteri > Salmoniformes > Salmonidae > Thymallus > Thymallus thymallus. The sequence goes on along the minus strand of CM042403.1, from coordinate 11,548,184 downwards.
TTGAGTTGGTTGCCTCAATAATTTCCTCAGCGTCCTGCAGACGCTGCACAAGCTTCTTCCTGTTAGACAGGAAAGAGTTCATCTTTTAATGCTTCCACAGGTATTCAGAAAAACGTATCATATAAACATGGTGCCTCATAATGAAGTGAAATTAGGAAGGTGTGTTATAATGAGAGGTTTCTTTTCAAGTTGTACTGCTTACTTGGCCTCCTCAAGCTCCTCTGTGCGCTGGATGGCATCCGTCTCATACTTGGTCCTCCACTGAGCCACCTCGCTGTTGGCCTTAGACATGCAGCGTTGTAGTTCTGCCTTGGCCTCTTGCTCCAACTCAAACTGCTCCCTCAGAAGGTCACAGTCATGGCGGGCAGACTGGACACCATGGGCCAGGGCATTCTTAGCCTGAGTTAGAGATAGCAAAACAGGTTACAGTAATACATTGCTGGGGATAGATAGATAGATAGATAGATAGATAGATAGATAGATAGATAGATAGATAGATAGATAGATAGATAGATAGATAGATAGATAGATAGATAGATAGATAGATAGATAGATAGATAGATAGATAGATAGATAGATAGATAGATAGATAGATAGATAGATAGATAGATAGATAGATAGATAGATAGATAGATAGATAGATAGATAGATAGATAGATAGATAGATAGATAGATAGATAGATAGATAGATAGATAGATAGATAGATAGATAGATAGATAGGTACTTTATTGGTTATTGGTTTAGTTATGATAAACATGACAGTATACTCTGTGCTTAGTAGAGCATTTTGACTCCCTTACCTTGACCTCCTCCTCAATCTGCCTCTTTAGCTCTTCCACAAGCTGGGTGAAGGCCTGCTTGCCTCTGGTCAGCTGAAACACCAGAGCTTCCTTCTCTTCCAGCTGGCGTCCAAACTCACCTGCAGTACACATTGTAAATTATTCTGTTCTTAAAAATAGTGTAGCCTTATACAATATCCCCTAACACATGTTGTTGGGTACTAATTTAGATTATGTATGGAACAGGTGTTGGTCATTGTTGTGGGTACCGTTCTCAGTCAAGAGTCTGGCCCTATGTCCACTGATGTCGTTGATCTGGCGAAGGTTCTCATCGTTCCTAGTCTTGAGCTCACTCAGCTGATCCTCAATAGTACGGCACATCTTCTCCAGATTGCCCTGTTAGTTAAATATAGATATGTCATCTTTATTTTACATTCTTATGGTGTACAGCTTGTATACATTTCTGTCTTGCAGCAGGATTTGTAGATAGTAATTTGGGAGCGATGCAACTCCAGCCCTTCACCTTCGAGGAAATTGCATTACCCTCTATGCCTATAGGATTAACCCACTAAGTTGAAGCGGTAGTGAGCTTACAAATGTGTCCAACTTTAGAGCTGGACGCTATGCTGCTGTCTCGCAGCATTCCATTCATCCATTCATGTTGAGTATTTGGGGTTTGATTCAAATACTCACCTTAGTCCTAGCGACAGCCTCCATGTTGCTGGAGAGGTCGTCAATCTCCATCTTGTATTCGCTCTTCTCCTTCTCCAGTTTCTGCTTGACGCGCTGAAGGTTGTCAATCTGCTCTCCGAGCTCTGCCACACTGTCAGCCTGCTTCTTCCTCAGGACTGCGGCTGTGGCCTCGTGCTGCAAGGTCGACTCCTCCAGGTCGCGTCTCAGTTTCTGGAACTCAGCCTCGCGCTTCTTGTTCATCTCGATCTGAGCAGCAGTGGCGCCTCCAGCTTCCTCCAGCCTATCACTGATCTCCTCAAGTTCCCTGGACAGATCGGCCCTCTGCTTCTCAACCTTTGCCCTGGCAGAATGCTCAGCCCCAACATCCTCCTCCAGCTCCTCAATACGAGCCTAAAACAAGGGAGGAGGGTTAGGATGGGGAAATGTAAACTGACCTTGCAAAAACAATATGCTGGATAGGTGTGTATTCATACTATGTTTTAATTTTGCTTTATTAGTAAGACTGACATCTAGTATCTAGAACATGTAGTATCTAGAACATCTAGTATCTAGAACATCTAGTATCTAGAACATCTAGTATTATATGGAATACTATACTGAAGCCAGGGTTAGATACTCTACTGTACCTGGAGTTCCTTGATCTTCTTCTGCAGCTGACCGCCCAGAGACTGCTCATCCTCAATCATGCTGAAGAGCTGGCTAGTCTCAAAGTCCTTCCTATGGGAACATAAATAAATCAGTACTCAGCAGTCATTTTTAATTTCAAAGAGTCTTTCAAACTCCTAACTACACAAAACTATTTTTTCATGTACTTTTTGATCTTTTCTTCAGACTGCTGCTTGTCATTCTCCAGGTCCATTATGGATTCCTGGGCCAGTTTCAGATCTCCCTCCAGCTTTCTCTTGGCTCTCTCAAAGTCCATACGGAGCCTCTTCTCTTGCTCCAGAGAACCCTCAAGCTACATGTTAAGATAGTTGTGTCAGTTAATTTTAATCAATCAATGATTATGCCATGGCCTAGCTAAATGTATAATCTAACAATATATAAATCCATGAATATATAAAGTCTGACTCCACTCACATCATCAACTTGCTGTTCCAGCTTGGCCTTGGCCTTGGTCAGAGTGTTGACTTTGTCCTCCTCTGCCTGCAGGTCGTCTAGTGTCTGCTGGTGGGTCTCTTGGAGGGCTTTCTTCTCCTTGGTCAGCTTGGTAACGCTCTCATCTTGAGAGGCCATCTCCTCAGTCAAATTTTTGACCTGAACACAGCCACAAAAACATTTGTATGTACGTTCTGTGGTTAGTTTCAATCATTGTTTAGCTTTGGTTTGATTCTACTATTGTTCAGCTATGTCAACATTTTAGACCTTGTTTTCAGTGGCATGTTTCTCCTTCTCCACTTTGGCCAGGGTGAGCTCCAGGTCATCAATGTCCTTCTTCAACTCTGAACACTCATCCTCCAGCTTCCTCTTCTTGGAGGTCAGCTCAGCATTCATCTCCTCCTCGTCCTCCAGTCTTTCGTTCGTCTCTTTGAGTTTAGCCTCCAGCTGGATCTTGCTCTTGATCAGCCCCTCACACCTCTCCTCAGCATCGATCAGATTCTCTGATTCCTGGATTCACAATGATAGAAAAATAGGCAGACCTTAATTTACTCAGTGCGCACCTCCTGTCCGCCGTCTTCAATGAAATATGGGTAATCAGGCCAGGCACTTGACAGATGCTCACAGATGCAACTTGGAGCGTCAGGTCATTCCTCTCCTGCAGAATGGTCACCATCTTCTCCTCAAGCTCCGTCTTGCGAGCCTCAGCCTTGGTCAGGGCGATTTTGCACTTCTCAATGTCCTCCTTCATGTTGGCTAGCTCCTTCTCAGTCTCAGCACTCTTCAGCAGTGGCTTGATCTTGTAGTAGACCTTCATCCATGGCCAGTGTTTAACATTCATGAATGAGCGAATGTTGTATTTGATGGTGAAGACGGCCTCTCTGAACAGGAAACAGGGATGTTGGTGAGCGTTATGGCTAAATAATAGTCATATGTTATTTACAGGACAAAGCTCCTCAGAGAAAAATCAATAATAAAGTAAAGGATTTTTCAAATTTAAGGTGAATATAACATGTTCCGTTTGATCCCTGGAATCGTTGGAGATTAAATGGAAACCACCGCAACCCTGTTAGATGAATGTGGGTGAGCCTTTATCCCTGAGATATCTTCAATCCCTCACCTCCGCTCCATCATCTTCACAAACTCCTTCCTCATGACGAACCCACGACACAGAGACTGTATCATGCAGACCAGAGAGGCCAGCCTATCGTCTCGCATCTCCTCCAGGACACCCAGCAGACCAGCTTTGAAGAACACCTGAGAGCATGTAACAGGAAGGTAAATGCCCGAGACCCCGGGAAGAACTAAGAATGCCTGAGAATAGGTCAACATTATCAATGGATGTCATCAGAAGTTAGAAAGCATAGAACAGGTTTGAATTTAAATGAGGGATCAACACGACAACACGACAAAAGGTTTTGAGTGGTTAGCATTTACATTGTTGTTTTACTTATGTTTTTTGTTTGCTTTTCCTGAGTGTATTTGACCCCTGACCTTGGTGTGTCCCAACTTGTACTGCTCGTGGTCCACATCGATTGACCCAAGCAACTTCTCAGAAGCCTTCTTGTTGTCCATGAATGTTCCATCTGGGATAACACTGGGATTCAGTACTTTGTACCTGGATTAGGAGAGACTGGCAACTGTCAGTTTTTTAAAGTTGGTGGTCAAACAAGGATATTCTGTTGCTGTGTCACAGTTCTACCACTATTTAGGAAATCTGCTGAACATTGTATCCATTCTTCTTCTTTAAAATGTTTAATGTATGAAATCTAGCATAGGCCACTCGATGCCAAATGTTGTTTCGTTCTGTATTTATAAGATCTCAGAATGTAATCTTTTTAGATCTCAGAATGTAAGAGTTTCTGAGTTTCTTATTATTTTGTCAAATTCAGTTCTATTCTAAAGTAAACGGGGAGCCATGTTAGATAGGTGATATCTCTAAAGGGTACCTCTGCTTGAAGTCACCGTAGGTGATTCTGCTGGGGAAACCCTTTCTACATATCCTGATACCCTCCAGCACACCGTTACACCTTAGCTGGTGGATAACCAGGAAGTTCTCCATAAGACCTGGAAAAACACAATGTATCGTTAAAGCTAAGAAACACTGAAACATTGTAAGGGCTACAATTACATTGTGGTGATGTCAGTGGCATTATTTCTGGGTAAATATATGGGAATAACTTAGCTGATTCTATCTTGTACCACATGTAAGTACAGGTAGTTACTTACTACTTATTTTGTTTTAGGGTACTGAATCTCACTAGGTGCTAAACCATGGGGTTACAATTTAGTATTTCACCGGATGTTTCTTGTACCTGGAGTCTTTGACTCATTGGGGATCAGACAGCGCACAAAGTGAGGGTGAGTGCTCCTCAAGTTGGTCATCAGCTTGCCCAAGTTCTCCTGCAGGGCGGGAACACACCAAACAGCCGTCTCAGAAATCATTCATATAAATGAACGCACCTTAAAAATGCGTTAAAAATGTTGACCAGATGCGTTTCAAACAGATAACTTTGAATACAAAAGCTTGAAAAGCTCACCCTGAACTGGGAGGACACCGTCTGCATGGAGCCTCCCTTCTTCTTGCCTCCCTTCTTGGACGCTCTGTCTGTAAAAATAGTTAAAATCATGAGTGATTGACATCTATGGTGAACACCATATTTTATCTATTTGCAACTGCTACCAAATAGTTTGTGTAATGTAATGTTGATGTCGGGAATATTGGCAAAAAACGATTATTGAACAATGGTAAATGACCTTCAGCTGGAGCATCAACATAGATGAGAACCAGCAATTTGACTGAAGACTTCTGGTAGAGCTGCACCACTGAGTCATTCAGGGGGTCCTTATTCTTGTCCAGCCAGCCACAGATATTGTAGTCCACAATACCAGCGTAGTGCACTAGGGAGAAGTGGGCCTCGGCCTTTCCCTTGGCAGGCTTGGGCTTCTGGAAAGTGTTTTTCTTGCCCATATGCTGGTCATACAGCTTGTTCTTGAAGGAAGTGTCTGATGCCTTGGGGAACATGCACTCCTCTTCAAGGATGGAGAAGATGCCCATTGGCTGATGAAAAATGTAACAGCAGGGTTAGTAGCAGCCATCTTGTTCCAAAGTGATAATAATTCACTCTCAACTCCAACATCCGTCCCTGTCAACTCTGCTGTTGTAACCCATTCTATAGTACATTATTTTTAAGTAGAATGCTTACCTTCTCAATAAGCTCAATGCAGGCAGCCAAGTCCATGCCAAAATCAATGAACTCCCAGATGATTCCCTCCTTCTTGTACTCCTCTTGCTCCAGGACAAACATGTGATGGTTGAAGAACTGTTGCAGTTTCTCATTGGTGAAGTTGATACACAGCTGCTCCATGGTGTTGAACTGTTAATGAAGTTCAAAGAAGATTAGTTCAATCTCCTTTTGTCATAAGGCCTCAAAGCCATAAACTCTTTATTCTGTACTGATCACATACTTACATCAAAGATCTCAAACCCAGCAATGTCGAGCACACCGATGTAGAAGTTCCTTTGTTGCTTGGTGTCCAACATCTGGTTGATACGGATGACCATCCACAAGAACATCCTCTCATAGATGGACTTGGCCAGAGCGCTCACAGAGTTATACACCTGCGCAAAAACAATACCTCCAGTTAATATGTGAGACACTGATCATGTCTCGCTGGTATAGAGCTTGAAAAGAAAACATAAAATGAATAGTGGTGTTGTAGCAATTATTGAATATTGGATGTAAAGACCTCACCTGAGGCACGGTCTGTCCCTTGGTCACAAACTCATTGCCAACCTTCACTCTGGGGTAGCACAGAACTTTCAACATGTCAGCTGAGTTCAGACCCAGGAGGTAACCGATTTTATCAGCTACTGTAGAGAGAATGAGCAGCAGACTCATATACAGGGACAAATGTTTGTTTTGTTACTCTGACAGAGAAACAAGTTTCATTCTGTCCATTCTTGTGTTTGGAGCAAGGACTCACCTTCTGTGCCATCTGGCTCGGCTTGCTCCTCACGCTGCTTCTGCTTGAAACGTAAGTTGCCGTGGTGCATGACAGCGCCGGTCAGCTTGTAGATCCCCATCTTCTCATCATTAGTGAAGCCCAGGATGTCAATGGCGGCCTGAGTGACAGGAATTTCATAGTTAAACTTAGTGTACGCACATACAGGATATATCAGGGAGTTTCAAATTGGACAGAACTGTCATGGGTCTGCACCGCTTGGAGTCAAGTTATAACATACAATTGTGCCTTGCATTCAGTGGGGATGGAGGCGTTAATCATTCTTGGATATAGTTTGAGAGACTCACATCTGTGGCATCCAGCTCCTCTTTGTCATCGATAGAGGCCACTTTGATCTGCCCCTGGCTGATCATGGGGAAGTCGTAGGGGTTGGTGGTGATGAGCGTCATTTCTGTGAGAACAGGACAGAGTCAGTTAAACCAGATGGAAGTTGCTTTCCGCTCCATTTTCCTCTCTTGCATGAGATGAAGATTAAGATTAGAAAGTGCTGACATAAAGGAAGTACTGTATCTTCATTGGGAGCCAAATGCAACTCAAAATACAAATGTACTTGGAGTCAAATGAAACTGTATGGATTTTTTCATTTCCCCTCCCTATTGGTTCGCGTGACCCACTGAGGCTGGAAGTGTCATCTTCACAGTACCATTTAAGTTGTCATCAAATGAGGGCAAAATTTGAGTGGTGAATTGTCACTTTGTCTTGGATTGCTTGATTGATTTTACCCCATCATTTGAGTGGTGAATTATCACTTTGTCTTGGATTGCTTGATTGATTATACCCCATCATTTCCACTGGAGTGCCCTAGTTCTCCATGCAAGTAGCCTTGCGGTTAGAGCGTTGGGCCAGTAACTGAAAGGTCGCTGGTTTGAATCCCCGAGCCAGCAAGGTGGAAAAATCTGCCAATCTGTCCTTGAGCAAAGCAGTTAGCCCCCAACAACAACTGCTCCCTGGGGGATGATTATGGCATCCCCTCACACCTCTCTGATTCAGATGGGTTGGGTAAATGCGGAAGACACATTTCTGTTGAATGCATTCAGTTTTGCAACTGACTAGTATCCCCCCTTTCCCTGTTTCTGGAACTCTAACTCAATAAGGCAATTATATGATATTGAAATATTACAATAGTCATGAGTAATACAACCCCAAGCTTTTTAACTGACTGTAGCACTTAAACATTGATATGAAAACACTGAAATGTTGATTCAGGTGCAATGTCCCTGTCAACTAAATCAGAAAAATAGTCAAACAGCTTTTTACTTTGTCGTACCAATCAGCTCAGGCTTGTGGTTGGTCATCATCTGGTAGAATATGTGGTAGCTTCTCTCATCGGGCAGCTGGAAGGTCACTCTGGACTTCTCCAGCAGATCTGAAAGAGAACAGGAGATAAAGTTTAGTGCTTGGTCTCCTTAAAACATAACCTCTGTGATTTAGGACATTGTGCATTCATGACAAACAATACAACCAACTTACAGGTCTCAATGTCAGCACTAGCCAGTTTGCCATTACTGTGGAAGTGAATCCTGATGAATTTACCCTAAAGTAGAGCATGGGGGTTATAAATGAGAGAATGAGTCAACAAAAGGTAACTGCCAAGGTGTCCATCTCAATACTCTGAAAATAATGGTTTCCTTTCTTTCTAACTCTTCGTTTAACACTGACATTTGGAAAGACTGGATAGGTCTCAATGGTACAGCCTTTCATTGCCGTGTCCTTCTAGAGCAATAAGGAATATTTAAGTACGGCAAGTGTGTCCCTCATACTTACAAAACGAGAAGAGTTGTCGTTCCTCACTGTCTTGGCATTACCGTAAGCCTCCAGCAGAGGATTGGCAGCAATAATCTGATCTTCAAGAGACCCCTGAGGGAGACGAACACAAGTTGGTCAGAAACAGCATGACATACACTACTGTAGAACACCCTTAAAATAAGTGGAACTCTCTTAAAATAAGCAGTTATATATACGGCTGGGCTAGAGATGTAGGGATCTTAATTTGAGCCAGTTTGCTACAGCTGCAAAATAATGCTGCAACAACAGGAAATGTTCATTATTATGTGGATTATACACTGAACAAAAATATGAAGTGTTGGTCCCATGTTTCATGAGCTGAAATAAAATATCCCAGAAATGTTCCATATGCACAAAAAGCTTCTTCCTCTCAAGTGTTGTGCGCAAATTTGTTTACGTCCCTGTTAGTGAGCGTTTCTCCTTTGCAAAGAGAATCTATCCACCTGACAGGTGCAGCATATCAAGAAGCTAATTAAACAGCATGATCATTACACATGTGCACCTTATGCTGGGGAAAATAAAAGGCCACTTAAAAATGTGCAGTTTTGTCAGACAACACAATGCTACAGATGTCTCATGTTTTGAGGGATCGTGCAATTGGCATGCTAACTGCAGGAATGTCCATCAGAGCTGTTGCCAGAGCATTGAATGTTAATTTCTCTACCATATGCCGCCTCCAATGTCGTTTAAAAACATTTGGCAGTACATCCCACCGCAGACCACGTGTATGATGTTGTGTGGCTGAGCAGTTTGCTGATGTCAATGTTGTGAACAGAGTGCCCATGGTGGCTGTGGGGTTATGGTATTGGCAGGCATAAGCTACGGACAACGAACGCAATAGAAGTTTATCGATGGAAATTTGAATGGATCGACGTGTACGACAGCTTGTTCCAGTTCCCGCAAATATCCAGCAACTTCGCACAACCAAGGAGTGGGACAACATTCCACAGGCCACAATAAACAGCCTGATCAACTCTATGTGAAGGAGATGTGTCGCGCTGCATGAGGCAAATGGTGGTCACACCAGATACTGACTGGTTTTCTGATCTATGTCCCTACTTTTTTTTATTTTTAAGGTATCTGTGACCAACAGATGCATATCTGTATTCCCAGTCATGTGGAATCCATAGATTAGGGACTAATTAATTTATTTCAATTGACTGATTTCCTTATATGAACTGTAACTCAGTAAAATCTTTGAAATTGTTGCATGTTGCGTTTATATTTTTGTTCAGTATAATTGTTGGGCGTTTTTGTAGGGGTTGATATATTTTTCTGAACGGGAAATCAAGTCTGTAGTGTCAAAGTGGAAATTACAAACTTCAGAAGCCTTTTTAAACCTAAAACACTACAAGTTTTACATTTCCTGCATTGCATTGAAAGTTGTTCTGCAACAGGGTGATCAAATTAAGATCCTACACCTGTACCTGCATTTTGCCGGGTTCTGCCGCCCTCTTCCTTTCTCCTCCAGACACAGCGATAGTGGCAAAGTATTGGATGACACGTTTGGTGTTCACTGTCTTTCCTGCACCAGATTCTCCACTGGTTTATATGACAGAGAATAAGAGGACATGTTTCAGTGTCAGACATCATTCAGAACATAATCATTGAAAAGTACACTTTGAGTTGTTTACTCATTTACTATAGTTAATGTATATGCTTAATAATTGTTATGATATCCAACTAACTATAATGTTAGATGTTAGTAGAGAACTTACGTAATCAGGATAGACTGGTTCTCCCTATCTGCAGGCAAAAAAAATACAAATAATATGAATATAAACCTCGAGTTTTGATACATTCTGGCATTTGCCAATTATCTTAGAGTTGTGGATATTGTTGCACAAATAAAAAAAATACTATTGCATGGATGTTTCCAGCTGCCTTGGCTGCCCGTATCTGTTTGTGTGAGCTTCAATCTATTTATCCACCAATCCATCCATCCATATGTATAAGATCATACCCGCCAACATGAACTGATAGGCCCTGTCAGAGACAGAGAAGATATGGGGTGGAGCCTCCATGCGCTTCTTCCCTCTGTACGCGTTAACAACCTCTTCGTCGTACACGGGGAGCCACTTGTATGGATTTACCGTGGCACAGAACAGCCCAGAGTAGGTCTGGATGACGGGAAGGAAGTTAGGGGATTAGCAAAATCAGCTTTTCTGTTAAACTGTATGGACCTGTGTGATGATGTTTCAGGTCTGAGTTGCTATGGAACACTTACAATTGTTTCTTGTATTCAGTTACATTATTTTTGCATAGGTGTTTTTCATTTTCAAACGGCATGTGCATTTTGGAGTTTGGGCATTTTTGATATCCCTTATATGTTGGTGTCATCTATAGGCTATATTGGTGTCATATAAGGCGGTGTCCTATGTTCACCTATGAGTATGTATATGTTCCTATATACAGTCATTTATATGTACAATAGGTTTCTTACGTAGATCATCCATGCTGCATAACGCTCTTTGAGGTTATACAGGACAGTGGCTTCATTGAGGTAGGTCATCATGGCCATGTCCTCAATCATGTCAAACTTTGGAGGGTTCCTTTCGAAGACATCAGCTTCTTTGAACTCTTTAGTCTGAAAATCAGTTGGCAATCTACATTAAACTTGGATTAACTGGAAGAACTGTTACTTAATCTGTGTCGACACTGCTTTGATTTCGTAATCAGCAAGTCAGTCATACATTTTTCTGTACATATGTAGGATCTTAATTTGAGCCAGTTTGCTACAGCAATAAAATAATCCTGCAGCAACAGGAAATGTTCCTCATTATGTCTGAAATAACACAATTCTGAAGCCTTCTTAAACCTAAAATACACTACAAGTTTTAAGTTCTCCTGCAACAGGATGATCAAAGGCCTACGTCTGAAGTTATTTTTCTTTGAAAGATAATTGTGAATAAATAAACTTCAACTTGAAACTGAATTCTGTCCTATGTTGTAGGCTTACCTCGCCAGTATCAAGGACTTTCACTTGGAACTTTCCCCCTTCTCTGCCAACAATACTACCCTTAAGGTACAGCTCCTTTACATCGGTCACATAGCAAGCATTCTTTGCATCGAAGGGCTTGCTTTGGGCCTTAATCCTCTCCTTCTCAGGCTTACGAAGGTATACAGCAGCTTTGCCATAAGAGGCCATCTCTACATCGGTACTCATGGTGGCGACTCACTGAGAAACATAAACAAAGCAAACAAATAATTGAGGTATTTCTTTTTTATTAACTTTATTCAGGGTAGCCCAATTGAGACCAAGGTCTCATTCCCAATGGTGTTACATTTAAGAACAATTTACATTACAATTAAAATAATAAGAATACAAATAATCACATGGCACAACCTAAACACCACAATTTAAACAAATAAATAGTACAATCAATCGAAGCAACCGCAATCCTCAATGAATTCATTCAACACCACAGTCTAAACTGCCCTAGCGGCACCAGGGAATCAAGATGTAAGGAATTCTGTAGGTTATTCCAACAATGGTGGGCACTGAAACTAAAGGAGGATTTGCCTAAATTGGTCGAGACCAGACGGACCTCAAGAGTTAACCAATCCTGCGAGCGGGTTTGGTAGCTCATTCTTTTGTACATTAGCAACAAAGTTAGATAAATTGTAAGCGTATGTAGTTCATAAAACAGTGTCTATCATAGAATACTCTCCAATTGAAAAAAGTGAAAGACTCAAGCCATATCTCACCTTGTCTTCCACTCCCAGAAGAAATGGTATATTAGAGGGTTCTGTAAGACAACGAGGTGTCATGATTGAACACACATTACCAGTACTTAGTCTCATCCCGCCTGAAGAGATGCAAAAAAAGTTGAATGGCATCCCAAATGAATCCACTTAAAAAACACATTCCATGCACAAAAGACATTGCATACCCTGTCACAACAGACAAATGGCATTTAAAACAGATTGCAACTTTACAATGCAACTACATTATCAGGTGCCGAGACATTAGAACAAACAGTGTAAAAGGACTTAGTCTTACCACAGAGGTAGAAGCTGTCTGTCATTGATGCTGCTCTGAGGCTCTATTTATCTGGTTGAGAGTTTCGAGTGCTAACCAAGCAGAAGTTAATTATGGCTCCCCTAATCAAGGATGTGGATTGGAGGAGAGAATTAGGGGTTGACTCCTATTGCCACTATGTATTTCTGTGATAGTTGTCTCTGAATTGGATTTAGCTAACTTCATACAAAGGTCATGTGTTATAATAATGTACCTTATTAAATCATTGCTAATAGTTGTTCCTCATTTATAAATCATTATCCATACATTTGTAGATGTTACTGTAGTAAGCTAATTACTACCAAACCCAACCACAAACAGACAAATATAATAATGAGTTAAATACATTTATATTTTTATATCTATCAATATTATGCCAATGCCTTACTAACAACTGGTTGCTGTCACTGAGTAATAAGGTAAACCATCCTTGCAGTATATTGAGATATGTTGGCAGTGGAGCCTTGGGGAATAGCATAGTAAATCTTGATCCGTTACAGTAAATTATTATTTAAATTATATTGTGTTATCATAACTGCCAGCATGAGTTCATTTTATAATGACAAGATTTACACCATTTGTGTCCCTGCAGTGAAACTCATAACACAGTCCTGGCACCCTTTGAGGGACCTGGGGGAGGCCTGTTCCTGACAACATATCTGAGTGGCAAGTTTATTACAGTACTGATGTCAGTATAGTAAAGGTAGGAATGACGAATATGGACAATTTACTGTTCTTCCCAGCACCGGATCTCTGTGCTACATTGTAGATAATTGGGGCTTCAGCAGTGTGGAGTCTACAGAAGACAGGTGTAGGACGTTCACTTTAAAGGGGCAATCTGCAGTTCAGATAATGACAAAGTGGACACCGGTAAACAGCTGCGGTATGGGCCTGGAGAAATGCAAGACTTTTTTATATGTCGTCTTAACCAACAGATTCATAGACAAAGCTATGGATGCAAGGACTGACCATCCATGATATTAAATTGATAGTTTTAATCATGTTTTGAGGCTATGAAGTGCAAACAAATCAGTAAAACAAGCTTATATTTTGGGTTATGATGGGGTTAGACAGTTGAACTGAGCTCATGAGGCATCTATACTGTTTGCTATTCAAGAATCAATGGCTATAAATTATTAACTTAAAAGTTCATAAAAGTTAACTAATAAAACATACCCCTTTTGGTTTAGAAGAATATAACTTACTTGTACCTTAATGTACCACTCTCTTACCTGGTCATAATTGAAAAACCTATTACTCCATGTTTTTGTTGTCATAGGTCACATTAGACAACAATTATGTATATTTTAAAATCATCTTTTAAAATGTAATCTTCTTCATTTATTAGGCGCTACAGATATACAGTATCATTGAATGCAAATGCTATTTGCATGTGAAAACAACCTAGGATGCATTTGTTTACATGTTATTGGTCCCAGTCTTTGATGGTTCATGTCTGTTTCAGCTAGCTTTACATCCTGCTTATCATCTAATAAAACAGATCTGTTTAACCCTTGGACAAATAAATCTGTTATTATTTTGTGACTCCAATGAGATGCCATTCCACTGGGCAAATACTTGTTGTTTCCATGTCATTTCAAGCAAAACGATTATACTGTATGTGATGACGTTGAATCAACATGGGAAACTGATTGGATTTGCAAAAAGTAATTAACGTCAGTGAATTACTTTTTACTTTACTTTTTTTTTTTTCAACCAACTTTTTACCTAAATCCAACGACGTGGTGAAATGTTTGTTGACTTCACGTTAGTTGACATCTCAACCAAATTTGTATCAAAACTAGTCGTTGAACTGACATTTGTGCCCAGTGGGATGCTAGTTGAGGAAGTACAAGATGTAAACAATAACAACATAATTTACAAGCCCAACAGCAACTTTCTTAATGGCCATGGAAGTACTGGGTGTCAGATATACATATAGTATCACAGCACAATCTGGAGACTGGGGATTGCTTTAGTACCTCCCCTAATAGAGAAGAATATTGAACGTGATCAGCTGCCATTTGAGCTGTATGCCAGAGGATATGGCCTTATATGGACACAGGTTACCACAGGTTAACAGGTTTGAAGTTGGTTGAGTAGCAGCTGCCGGGGTAATTGGGGTTGAAGTGGAGATTCCTCCTGTTCAGCCCTGAAAGGAAGTGAATGCAAGTGACAGCACAGGAGTCCAAAATACTTTGAGAAACACAAAGGAGTCCAAAAGTTGTGAAACACATTGCAAACTAAATATTTCTGAATGTGTGTTATGTAGATTATTTTATAGCAGTCCATTTATATGGGTCCTGTCTGTCCATGGATGAGTTAAAAATAAGACTAAGAATAAATAAGCCAAACTAATTGGATTTAAATAGCTTTTCCAAAGCTCAAAGCACTTTACATAGTAAAACCTGAGGTAGTCCCCTGAGTTTGGCAGCTGCTGTAGTAATAGTATGGAACACTGGTGAGCAGCTGTTTCCTCTGTGGGACACGGTGGATTCAATGGCTTTCACGCCACGGCTGTTTAGTCCTGCAATCCACCCCACAAACAGGACTATATCTTGAGGGAATATGGCAATGGACATTGGACAGTCATAAAAGTAAACGTAATATTTAATAATGTATGTAATATGATTGTGAAATTGAAGTAATGCTTCTTTGTTGGTTCCAAACCAGATGTTGCAGCATTAGCCTACTTTGGCCTGGTTTTTCTGTAACATGACTGTCTCTTATCTATATTGTATAGCAATTGTAGTATCCCAGACCGAGTAGAGGGTGCCATAAACGGCTACTTGAGCCATAATTGTCCGGCTCTCTGAGGCCCATAAAAAGTGACCATCACCTGTCTCTCATCAGTATGTAGTGAATTTACAACCAGACACATTCTGGCTGTCACCTCCCACTCTGGGATTAAGGTGGGGATAAGGAGGCCAACGGATGCAGCGATGTAACCTCAAGTCAAAACCTGCGGTGGAGACAGCTTATAGTATGAACACATTTAAAAATAACCCCACTTCCCACTCCAATACCATCTGCTCAAACCGACTACGCCAAATGTAACCCTGTGATGCTAATCTGAGAGATATTGACAATAAAGTTAAAATAGCAGTGGCCTGTGAGGTCCAGCAGTTGGTGCCGCTGCTGACCCATGTATAGCAGGGGGGTCGGTGTGGGTTTGAATCCGACCCACTGCCCTTGTGATTTGCATTCCTGTCTTTTCTCCGCTGTCCTATCTGTTAAATACAATGACAATTTCCACTCATTAAAAAAGGAATAGTACAAGTCAAGTGGTTAAACATCTATACTGTAATTTGGTCTACAAACGTATTGCAACTTTGTGGCTAACATTCCATCTAATTGAGCAGTTCTCAATTATGTTTCTTTTAGATTCTTTAACAATTTGTTCATCCTTCCAATTGTTATGATACTGGTAGCTGAATCTAAAACTATGAAACAGTACATTTCAAAAATACATTTAAATAACATTAATAGTGTGTGATCAATGTGTCTGCTTAACTAGTCTTCTCATCCCGTGTCATTACTTCTGGCTTTAGAATCACTTGAGAGAGAGTGTAATATAATGCTTTTTAGGAAGTTACAATGATTTCACATTAGTTTGGACCACAAACTCCTTCACAGTCAATCCCTTCCAATCCTGCTTCCTCTAGCAACAAAGGGTGGGCGGCCAATGGTTGCGTGCTACGTAATCGACTGTGTGACTGTGTCATCGACTGTTGGTGCGTTCAAGACAACTGGGAACTCAGAAAACGACGAGGTATTCTTATTGGCAGACTCAATAGCCTTGGTTTCTCAAGTGACTGCCTTGCCTGGTTCTCCAACTACTTCTCAGACAGAGTCCATTGTGTCAAATCGGGGGGCCTATTGTCCGGTCCTCTACAGTCTCTATGGAGGTGCCACAGGGTTCAATTCTTGGGCCAACCCTTTTCTCTATATACATCAACGATGTCGCTCTCGCTGCTGGTGACTCTCTGATCCATCTCTACGCAGACGACACCATTCTGTATACATCTGGCCCCTCTTTGGACACTGTGTTAACTAACCTTCAAACAAGCTTCAATGCCATACAACACTCCTTCCGTGGCCTCCAACTGCTCTTAAATGCTAGTAAAACTAAATGCATGCTTTTCAATCGAACGCTGCCCACACCCGCCCACCGGACTATCATCACTACTCTCGACGGGTCTGACTTAGAGTACGTGGACACCTACAAATACCTAGGCGTGTGGTTAGACTGTAAACTCAACTTCCAGACTCACATTAACCATCTCCAATCCAAAATTAAATCTAGAATTGGCTTTCTATTTCGCAACAAAGCCTCCTTCACTCATGCTGCCAAACATGCCCTTGTAAAACTGACTATCCTACCAATCCTTGACTTCGGCAATGTAATTTACAAAACAGCCTCCAACACTCTACTCAGCAAATCACAGTGCCATCCGTTTTGTTACCAAAGCCCCATATACTACCCACCACTGCGACCTGTATTCTCTCATTGGCTGGCCCTCATTACATATTCGTCGCCAAACGCACTGGCTCCAGGTCATCTACAAGTCTTTATTAGGTAAATCCCGCCTTATCTCAACTCGCTGGTCACCATAGCAACACCCACCCGTAGCATGCGCTCCAGCAGGTATATCTCACTGGTCACCCCCAAAGCCAACACCTCCTTTGGCCGCCATTCCTTCCAGTTCTCTGGTGCCAATGACTGGAACGAATTGCAAAAATCCTTGAACCTAGAGGTTCCTATCTCCCTCACTAACTTTATGCATCAGCTGTCAGAGCTGCTTATCGATCACTGCACCTGTATATAGCCCTTCTGTAAATAGCCCACCCTACTACCTCATCCCCATATGTATTATTTTCGCTCATTTTGAACTCCAGTATCTCTATTTGCACATCATCATTTGCACATCTATCACTCCAGCGTTAATTCTAATTTGTAACTTATTTCGCCACTATGGCTTATTTATTGTCATACCTTCCTAACCTTACTGCATTTTGCACTACATTTGCACACTCTGTATATAGATTCTCTATTGTGTTATTGACTGTTCGTTTGTTTATTCTCATGTGTAACTCTGTTGTTTTTTGTCGCACTGCTTTGCTTTGTCTTGGCCAGGTCGCAGTTGTAAATGAGAACTTGTTCTCAGCTGGCCTACCTGGTTAAATAAAGGTGAAATAAAAAAGAAAAGAATAAAGGTGTGGGCTCCTCCAGCCAGGTAATGTGCTTGCCCCGTCGCCCACTACCAAAGGTGACTGACTGCTTTGCCCTAAATAAACACAGCAAAATAGATGCGCTCTCTTTAAGGAAGGCTGCAATTCCACCGGTCGTCACTAGTTATCACAGCCATTAAGTTATAAACCCCGCCTATTCCTACAATTTATCTTCTTAAAATTTGATTTTAAACCTAACCCTGACCTTAACCACACTACTAACATTATGCCTAACCCTAACTTCAAATTAAGATCAACAATCTAATTGTAGTTTTCATGGAATTTTTACAATAGCCAATTTTGACTTTGTGGCTGAGGTAACTAGTGGAAACCGATTCCACCGGTGTGATAGATCCAAGATGGACGCCGGAGTGAAAAACTATCCGGAGCTTTAAAAACTTCAGGAATAACGAAAGGGCAACGAGGATACAATATAGAGACACCTTCTTCGTTTTAACCAGAAGAATCGCAAAACGGTTGGAAGGGCGAAGGCAAAATGATGAATATCCAGGTAATGACACAGATAATTGCTTGTTGACTGTAAATATAGACGTTGGTTAGCCAGCTAGATTTAACTAAGCAAGCTAGTAACTTGTCTGCCCTCCGCTTTTCGTGATATTCACGGATGATGCACGATAGTGACTTGATAACAGACAAGTTATTGATGTATAATGCGTTTCTGGTAATGCCAGCAGGAAGCTGTCAAACTGTCTCAACTAACGTTAGGTAGTTATTTTAATGGATTAGCCTCATAGTTAGTCGTTATCGAACTAGCCAGCTAACGTTACCTGGCTACTGATTTTAGCTAGGCATCTAGCTAGCTAGATAACTGGGAGATCAATTGCTAGCTAATTAAGCCAATAGAGAGCAAATATTAGCCATATCACCTCTAGTTATAACCTAGTAACCTAGCTAGTGTTGTCTTGAATATGAAATCTTGTTCACCATGGATATTAGCAGCATAATTATACGGCTTATAGTAAACTAGTTAGTTGATCATTAGTTAGGATATAGACCGGCAGATGGCGATAGAGTCGTTTCATCAAACTGTCCAAACACATTATCTTCAACTGGCAATACACTTGTATCCCCCATGAACCGGTTCGTACCTAAAACATCCTCCATTCAGGCTGCAAAGGTGACCATTTCCTCCTTCACTAGTTGAATGGCGGGAAACAAAACAGGGAAAATATGCATACTTTATGAAACACCGTTTTCCACAACGATTTTAGTGGCCAATGCTGCTTACATTTGGAGTAATTTAGCAGATGCTCTTATCTAGAGCGATTTGCAGGAACACTTGGGGTTAAGTGCCTTGCTCAAGGGTACATGTACAGATGAGTCTGCTTTGGGGTTCGAATCTGCAACCTCTCTGTTACTGGCCCAACGCTCTTAACCGCTAGGCTACCTGCCGCCCTAATTCCTGATGCCAGGGATAAACAACAGACTGCTGCAACCTAATCGCGATACACAACAGCAACACCCGGGACTAGCATTCCTAGGCATTACCTACTCTAGCATGATGGTGGAAAATGGTGTTTCATAAAGAAAGTATGCATATTTCCCCTGTTTTTATGCCCCACCTTCTCGCCATTAAATCTAGTTAAGGAGGAAATCAACGCATTTGCAGCCTGAATTGAAAATGTTTTAGGTACAAACCGGTCCGCAGGGAACACGAGTGTATTGCCGGCTGCATACAATGCGTTTGGAAGGTAATCTGAAACGACTCAATATCTCCCATCTGGCAGCCTTTGGGATACAGTAGTCATAATACAAGTGTCTGCCTATCGTTAGGCACCACTGGCATAATCTAGGTCCATATGTCACTGTTAAATGTTTTTTTATTGGATTTTCCCAGCTGCTATTGGCACCTGGAGTCTCACAATTGCGATGCTGGTTGACATGTGTCATAACGTTAATTACCCTGGAACTGGAGAAACATGTTTTGGTGATTTCTGGTATATCAGGTACTCGGAATTAAGTACAATACCATTGGAAATTCATTTTGAACGTTCAATTTATACAGCTAAAAGTTATGTTTTAAATGAGTCTGTCGCTGTTTCCTGTTGACAAGAAATGTTGGCCCAAAGTCAAAACACAGTTTCAACGTATCCAAATTAATAACCAAAATATAGAAACAATCATATTACTTTTTTTTTTTTTTTTTTTTTAAACGAGCACCTTCTAAACTGCACACACATCAAAAGTCTTGTTTCGACAAGTGGCAATAAATCACTCCTACTGATTAGGTGGAAATCCGGTTGTATGTGCTGTTGAAACTACCACAACTCAAAAAACACATGTAAACTGTAGTAGAATACACAAGGAGCAATTTAAAAATTGGGTAGTGCATCATCAGTTTTCCTCTTGTCATGTCAGTCATTGCATACCTTGTAGAGAGATGTTCCCCAATGCTGGAAGGGGGGCCTGAGTGAAAGTTTGGGAACCCTTGGGTTAGAGGACAACCTGCAGAAGACAGTCGGCTACATTTAGGAATTTAGCATTTTGATACGGGGGTCACCAAAACAGAACGAGGGGGCGACAGGTAGCCGAGTGGTTAGTGTTGGGCCCGTAACCGGAAGGTTGCCCGATCGAATCCCTGAGCTGACAAGGTAAAAATCTGTCGTTCTGCCCCTATTCCTAGGCCGTCATTGTAAATAAGAATTTGTTATTAACTGGCTTGCCTAGTTAAATAAAAATAAAACGCAACACTGTTTGGCAATCACTCATCTATTGTCGGGTTTAAATCAATAGCGCTAGAGGTTGATTGTCCTGTTAAAACCAACACCGCTCAAAAACCACACATAATCTGCATATAAATTGTATATCACTAGTTAAAGAACAATTTGTAGAAGACACCTAGCTACAGCGTTGCATTTTGATTCAAGTGTGTCACCAACGTGTTAATCACTTCCATTGATATAACGTTGAAATCAATAGAACGGGGCAATTGTTTGGGGTGTATGCGCGGTTAAAACGAACACCTTTCAAAGGACACACGGAATCTGAGTATAATTTTTACATCACTGGTTAGAAAATAAATGAGAATTGTTGAAGACCGTCATCTAAATTCTAGAGTGGTGGATGGAGATTTTGGGAGGCTGCCATAACAGCAAAGGAAACAAATCAGTTGCTTTGTTATTTAACTTAAACAAATCACGACCCGCCATAGGATATCAACACTAACAAGGGTTGGCTGTAATTTAAGTGATTCGTTTCTCTCAAATCGATGTATTGGTGTGTAGCCAGCAATTTTTATATAGAGTGCCTCGAATTGTTCATTCAATTTGAATTCGAATATTACATCAGAGTTCTAAGTCCTGCGATCCTCAGATCGTACAGCAAAATTTATGTTACAAAACCAAAGATATTGATCTGTTTTAAGTAATCGATTTTGTTGAATTGAGATGTCTATAAACGCCACCGATCTGAGGTAAAAAGTATGTGTATTTCCTGTGTGTGGTGACAACGTTAACCTGCAGTGTAGTAACACGTTATGTCCACCATAGGGACATTTGCATAATATAAGATAATTCAATGTCAAAATAATTCAATATTTCGATTTAGAATGTTGGTAAATGAAGCACTCACGTGTTTTATAATGACATAAATGTCTTGCTCCTAAGCACAATTTAACCATGCGCTCTAGACTAGAGCGTCCATATGATCTCTGCAGCAGGCTAAACGTTTGACGTCCCTAGTAGTATGCATAGTATTATAACTGATATGTACACAATAAGCAAAGTACCCAATTTGTCAAACTTGGGTAAAAGTAAAAATACTATAATAGAAAATGACTGATGTAAAAGTGAAAGTCACCCTGTAAAATACAATACTGAACAAAAATATAAACGCAACATGTTTCATGAGCGAAAATATAAGATCCCAGAAATTTTCCATATGCACAAAAAGCTTATTTCACAAATGTGTTCATCCCTTTTAGTGAGCCTTTCTCCTTTGCCGATAGAATCCATCCACCTGACAGGTGTGGCATATCAAGAAGCTAATTAAACAGCATGATCAGTACACAGGTGCACCTTGTGCTGGGGACAATAAAAGACCACTCTAAAATTAGCAGTTTTGTCAACCAACACAATGCCACAGATGGCTCAAGTTGAGTGGGGGTTATGGTATGGGCAGGCATAAGCGTGTAATTGGCATGCTGACTGCAGGAATGTCCACCAGAGCTATTGCCAGAGAACGTAATGTTATTTTTTCTACCATAAGCCGCCTCCAACTGTTTTAGAGCAGTTGTCAGTACGTCCAACCGGCCTCGCTTGCGCAAACCACCTGTAACCATGCCAGCCCAGGACCTCCACATCCAGCTTCTTCAACTGCAGGATCGTCTGAGACCAGCCACCCGCGCAGCTGATGAAACTGACAAGTATTTCTGTCTGTAATAAAGCCCTTTTGTGGGGAAAAACGAATTCTGATTGGCTGGGCTGACTCCCCAGTGGTTGGGCCTGGCTCCCTGCCCAGTCATGTGAAATCCATAGATTGGGGCCTAATTAATTTATTTCAATGAACTGATTTCATTCTATATATAAACTGTAACTCAGTAAAGTTGTTGAAATTGTTGCATCTTGCATTTATATTTTTTCAGTATATGTGAGTAAGTCTGAAAGTATCTGCTTTTAAATATCAAAAGTAATAGTAAATGCTCAAATATACTTAAGTATAAAAATTAAATGTTATAAATAATTTCAAATTCCTTATATTAAGCAAACTAGAAAGCACGATTTTCTTGTTCTTTTTAGTTGTTGCAAAAGCAGTAGCTACTCTTCCTGGGGTCCGCATGAAACATGACATAATACAGAATGTTAATAGAACATGAATGTTTTTGAATTTACAGATAACCATGGGCACACTCCAATACTGACATAATTTACAAATGAAGCATTTGTGTTAAGTGAGCCCGCCAGATCAGAGGCAGTAGGGATGACCATGTGGTCTCTTAATTTTGATTTAACTAGTCAAGTCAGTTAATAATACATTCTTATTTACAATGTTGGCCTGCCAAAAGGCAAAAGACCTCCTGGGATTTAAAAAAAAAAAAAAAAAAAAAAAAAAAAAAAAATATATATATATATATATATATATATATATATATATATATATATATATATATATATATATATATATATATATTATTTGTTGCTATGATTTCAAAATGTGTATAAACCTGCAATGACTAGCTGGCTGTTTCCTCACATTAAGGGTTGCCCTAGTCACATTTCCACACCAAATAGTTTGTGCAATACCCATAAAGCATTGTAAAATTCCTGCTGTAAACTCGTGGCAGACTTGTTTATTGTGTCACTCTATGGGGCTATTATTTCCCTTGGTATCTTCCCTAATAGAAGATCTTTAATTAGATTTCTCCACAGACATGGAGAGCAGGGGTCTGAAGTATACAATAACACATATCTGGAGAACGTTTGAGATGCTAACTGTTTGGTCAACGATTGATATGTTATTAGGTTAGGCTTAAGCTTATACCTACTACACAATTTTACTACACAATTTTTACACTGACTTGGAAACCGAAACGTCCATTGAAATGCATTCGCCCAGTCGACGTAAGACCAATAGATAACAATACTTTATTTTGTTCTACTTCCAGGAGGCGAAGTCGTGAGTGGAGCCTCTCTCCCACTGACAGCCCAGCATGGACAGCTTTTTCAAGGCTGCTGTATGTGACCTAGACAAGCTTCTGGATGACTTTGAGCTCAATACAGGTTAGATGTGATTACTATGAAAAACCACATTGAGTAGCATGTATTTCTTTTTCTTTTCTGTATGTGGGTTGGAAGGATGTGGTGTTAAAGCTGTGATATGTAACTTTTTGGGCAACCCGACCAACTTCACATAGAAATGCTTGTTATAGATCTGTCATTCTCATTGAAAGCAAGTCTAAGAAGCTGTAGATCTGTTCGATGTGCTCTTTCTATGCTTCAAGTTCTTAAGGTTAGTTTTTGCGTCTTTCAGTTTTTTTCACCAGCTTCAAACAGCTGAAAATACAATGTTTTTGGTTATTGAAAATATATTTCACAGCGGTTTAGAAGGTACAATGGTTCTCTATGCTAAACATAGCTTGTTTTGTCACATGAACTGAAATCAGGCAAACTATTAGAATTTGAACAACCAGGAAATGGTGGAGCGATATCTGCATATTGCACCTTTTAAGTGAAAAATTAATATATTTTTTAAACTAGTTGATAAATGTGGTGCACATTGTACTTTGTAGTTGCTGACTTAACTTGTTACTCACATGTTCTGCTGAGATACTATCGACAGAATTGATTAACGGATACTTCTTTCTTCCCCTCCCTACCAGATGAGCACAACTACAGATCGCCTCCCGTGTATCCCGGCCACTCTCTGGGCCTCCAGGGTTTCCTTCCGGAACCCTCCACAGTTCCAGTTCAACACTCTCTCCCTGACCTAAACTCCCTGCACTATGGCACTGCCCCCAGCTGCCCCGACCATCCCAGTCCTGGGGAGCGCGAGGCTAAGGGACGGCCTCTCACAGGGGTTGACCTGCTCTCTTCTGTGGATGGCCGGGGGGCAGCTAAGAGCTGCGCGCCACCCTTCCCCAGCCGGGCCCTGAAGCCTGTGTGTGACCTGGTCAGTGACACGGGCTCAGCCAATCTCCTCCTCCGGGCCAACAGCCACGACGCCTTCAGTGAGCTGGATGTGGCGGAGAGGCGGCTGGAGGAGGAGCTTCTGGTGGACTTGACCAGCCCCGTGGTGGCTCTGCCTGGGGACACCTCAGCAGGCCTGGGTCTAGGTCCCGGCCATGGGAGGACTGAGGGGAGGGAAGCTCTTGCCGGGGGAGGGGAGGGGCTGCTGGGGCTGTACTCTGGTGGTTATGCTGCCTCTCTCAGTCTGCTGGATGTGATTCTCCCTGCTGCTGTGGAGAGGGCCTGTGAGCCCGCAGATGCTCCCTCACTGAGGAACTCTGAGTCTGGAGAGACGGCGGAAGAGAGCGACAGAGAGGGAGAGGTGGCCTTCGTCAACCAACACCTGAAAAACACATCAGGCCACCAGGACCAGGCTAGTGTCCCGCCTGTTGCCTTAGACACAAAGAAAGAGCACACTCCCACGTGTGATATCGACACAGAGGCCAGGGAGGAGGGTGAGGGGTCTTTGGAGCACTGTGAGCTGGTTGAAGCTGAGAGCTCTGGGAGCTGCACTGGACAAGAACCTAACCTTGAGGACGGCAGTGGTGGTGTGGCAGAGGTCCCTTCAGCAGAGACAGAGCTTTCGCTGTCCTGCCTGCCCATGGGCGTGTCCATATGTGGGGCCCTGGTGGCCTCCAAGAACCCTGAGGAGGCCATGGGAGGGGAGGCAGAGGAGGCTAGCCTAACTGAGACCTTAGAGGCAGAGTCCCTGTCTGCTTTTGAGGTCCAGGAGGAAGTTAGTCTCCCAGAGAACCCTGGGACTGTGGAGGACTGTACCAGCCCTGATGCTGTCTCTGAGAACCAACCTGTCCAGTCATCTAACACACAGAGCCCAGAGGCAACAACCATGCCTTTCCACCTGGCAGTCTCGCCTCCCGCCGTCTCCCAACGGCCACTGGAGGTTAGCTTCTCCCCAATGGAAACGCAGCCAGCTCCAGGGGCTCCACAGCGCCCAGCCTCCCCTCCCTCAGAGCCCAGCCCCAGCCCAGTGGACCCACCTGAGTTTGGGTTTGAGTACCTGCCGGAGAGCGACCAGGCTGGGCTGCTGGTGACAGATGAGGAGCTGGACGCCTTCCTCCGTGGGGAGACCCAGGGCCAGAAGGACCAGGGGGTCCCTGACTGTGGGAGGCCCGGGGAGAACCTCCAGGACGAGGGCTTCTCTGAGCTCAACGGGAACCTAGAGGAGCGACTAGTGGAGGAGGAGCTGCGGAGCTGCTACCGGAGCCGAGGGGAGGGGCTGGAGAGGATCGAGAGGCTGGCCTCCCCGGAGAGCGACAGGACCTTGTCTGCGTCTGTAGAGGGGAATCTGAGTCCAGCCCTCTCCTCTCCCTCCCAGGACCCCCAAATCCCCTACCAGACAGACCCCAGCTCCTGTAGTCCCAGTAACATCCCACCACCCTACTACGGAGGGGCCCGACCCAAACAGCTGCACTGTCAAGTACCCAGAGCACCTCCAGCAGCAGGGGAGGACCAAGGGCTCAGTAGCCCCACAGACCGCACCGACACTGGGGAGGAGGTGGACCAGAGCCCCTCTCCTCCCAGCCCCAACCCTGCCAAGGACCCCTCTAACCAAGGTGTGCCCTCTCCAGGTTACTCCCCACCTGAGCGCTATGAGAGCAGTGTGGGGTACGACGAGCTGTCGGAGCCTCCGCCCTACCCTGGCGAGCCTGCCGGAGAGGGTAGCGGGTCCTCAGAGGGGAGGTTGGTGGAGGATGAGGATGGGCTGGGGTGCAAGCAGCCCCCCTGGGTGCCGGATTCGGAGGCACCCAACTGTATGAACTGCTGGCAGAAGTTCACGTTCACCAGGAGGCGGCACCACTGCCGGGCCTGTGGGAAGGTACGTACTGAAATCTGTCCATGATGGGGCTTTTTTTACCCTTGTTTCTAGAGTCATCATTTGCCCTGTTGTTCATACCGTATTTGGTGTTTTGAAGATATTCATTTTATTGAGATTAGGTGTTAGTAGCTAAATATACTTTTCCATAGTAACACATAATAAAGAGCTCTAATATACACTGAACAAAAATATAAACGCACTATGTAAAGTGTTGGTCCCATGTTTCATGAGCTGAAATATAAGATCCTAGAAATGTTCCATACGCACTAAAAGCTTATTTTTCTCAAATTTTGTGAGCATTTCTCCTTTGCAAGATAATCCATCCACCTGACAGGTGCGGCATACCAAGAAGCTGATTAAACAGCATGATCACTACACAGGTGCACCATGTGCTGGGACAGTGGAAAGCCACTCTAAAATGTGAATTTTTGTCGACCAACACAATGCCACAGAGTGGGGGTTATGGTATGGACAGGCATAAGCTACGGACAACGAACACAATTGCATTTTATCAATGGCAATTTGAATGCACAGAGATACCGTGACGAGATCCTGAGGCCCATTGTCGTATCATTAATTAGCCTCCATCACCTCATGTTTCAGCATGATAATGCACGGCCCCATGTTGCAAGGATCTGTACACAATTCCTGAGACGTTGTTGCTCCTAGACATTTCCACTTCACAATAATAGCACTTACAGTTGACCAAGGCAGCTCTAGCAGGGTAGAAATTTGACGAACTGACTTGTTGGAAAGGTGGCATCCTATGACGGGGCCACGTTGAAAGTCACTGAGCTTTTCAGCTAGGCCATTCTACTGCCAATGTTTGTCTATGGAGATTGCATGGCGGTGTCCTCGATTTGTATACACCTGTCCACAACGGGTGTGGCTGAGATAGCCAAATCCACTAATTTGAAGGGGTGTCCACATACTTTTGTATATATAGTCTATCTGTGACCAACAGATGAATATCCGTATTCCCAGTCATGTGTAATCCATAGAATTTTCTTATATGAACTGTAACCATTCTCTTTGTAGAGATAACACTCCTTTTTGTTCCTGTCTCATGTTTACAAAGCAACACGGAGTCCCCTGCACACATACGTCACACTTGATCACGCAGTATGGAACGATATAGCCTATATACCATACCCCCATCCTGTGCTGCTATATATAGCTTGCTCAGATCGAGGCATGAGTCAGCAGTTCTTATTCCAGCTTCTCTATAGATCTCTTCTCTGAGGTCTGAGAAGCCAGGGCTAAAGCCAGAGGTAAGGCCCTAACAGCCCAGTGATTTAAAGTAGCATTACACAGTTACACATACATTAAACTCTATAGGGCTATTTACTGCAGTCTGACAGAATATGTAAGGGATAATCAGAGAGGGGCTATGCGTTCTGTGGAAAATAATGAACTTCCACAGAGTTGCATTATTTTCCAGAGAACGCATAGAGCCCTGAGATGATTGTCCCCCTTTTTGCTTTCAAAAGCAGCTAAAACATAGAACATGTAAGAATGAACTATAGCCCTTGAATTCTACCATGCGGATATAACGTGCGTTATAGGGAAATAATGCACGCTCTAGAATGCCCTTCGAGCCAATCAGATATGAGTATTCAACAATGCCATGGTACTGTATAAAGAGTCTTTACAACCCCCTTTGTATTATTAGGTCAAGCCGGGGGTCACACACTTACCATGGCATGAATAAGTGAATGTAGATAGTCGACGTAGAGCGTACGTATAGTGTCGTGTTGCAGTAGTGTTTGTCTGTCCCCTGCCTGACGGTTGTCCTCCCATCCGTGGCGCAGGTGTACTGTGCCATCTGCTGCAACAGGAGATGCAAGCTGAAGTACCTGGACAAGGAGGCGCGGGTGTGTGTCACCTGCTTCGAGACCGTACGCAGAAGTAAGACCCAAGGTGTGAGTGTGTTTTCGTCTATAAGACCATACGCGGGTGTAAGAATGTGGATGTTGTCTGCTAGTATACAGTGACACGTGTGCGTACGCGCATACA
This sequence comes from Thymallus thymallus, assembly GCA_023634145.1. Classification (NCBI taxonomy): domain Eukaryota; kingdom Metazoa; phylum Chordata; class Actinopteri; order Salmoniformes; family Salmonidae; genus Thymallus; species Thymallus thymallus. Next base: position 11,520,013 of record CM042403.1, on the reverse strand, counting down.
TCCATTTTCTTTTAGGAGTGTTTTCTGCCCTTGATCACAGACCACCATGCGACGCGTGCACCTCAGCTGACTGCTCTGAATGACTGTATTGTCGGGCTCCTCTTTTCAGAACAACATGAACGAAGACTCTGATATCTGAAGAACACAAGAGTATTCGCAGCCTGGTGTATGTTGCTGCAGTGTAGTTAGTAGGCCTCAGCTCTGCTCAGCCCTCGGGGCTTATGGGAGCTCTGTTGTCAATGAATGATGCAGGGAAAGGAACCCAGTTTATGTTGACTCTGAACTGCTAGCACTATAAGGTGACTTTCATTAGTCTTTCAACTGTTTTAACTTGGAGTCTTCAATAAAGCGAAGTAATATGCATTAAAATACCAACTTTGAAGAACGAATGGGACATGGTCTTTTATAAGAGAGTTGCTGTCTAGGCTATATAAAGGTTATATATATAAATATCTCTAGAGCAACACATGACTGACGAATAGCCCTTTTTTAGCTGGAAGTTGTTTTGCTTGTTTGTGGCTTGGTCACGGTGTAGCAAATGTCACTAGCCGTGAAATGCTTGCTTCTTCCTTGTTTACTCAATTCCTCTCAAAGCTCATTGGAGGAGAGGACCCCATGTCCATCCCTTGGACCTCCTCTAATTTGCTTTCTGAGGAATTCAGGAAGCAAGGACATAACAGTTAGTGAAGTTTTCAGACACAGCCTAAGAATGGCCGGGGATCTTAGGTTAAGTTAGATGTGCATTGTAGTCTCAAGGCTAAAACAGCTATTTTGCATCAGAGAGCCTAGTGCCTGAAGTGCTTCCTTACATAGCCTGCGTCAAAGTGTTTCCTTTGTTTGAGTGTGTGTGTGTGTGGGACTGCGTAAAAACCTATGACCAGGTTGTGTAAGAGTGTGTTCTCTGTGTGTGTGTGTGCACCTGTCTCTGTGTGTGTCTGCTTTTCCCCAAGCTCCCGCCCTCCTGCTCTCCTGAACAACGACTCCAGCCTTCCCTGTGACACTGAGCTGCTATAGAAACAAAATGGCTAGAACATCCATCCCCAATGAAAACAATACTTTTTAATGTGCTTGCAGGTGGTCTTGTTTCTAGGAGGCTAGCATAGTGACACTTTATGCTACTAACCAGTGATTTATGTTGCTCTATGCTGTTATTGGTGAGTGGTGATAAATAATGTGGAATAGAAAAGTGTTTCTGTTCTATGCATTCCGTCTCTATGGTTCTGCTTCCCCGGTCGGATGATGAAGGACTTTCTGTTCTCCAGTGACAGAGCTGAGGTTAGAGTCAGGACGATATGAGTGTTGCGGGGGGGGGGGATATGTAGGTAGGTAGTTTTGGCTGAGAGGAGTCAGGACGTTGGTGTGTGTCCTTGACTGTGAGTGTGGGACAGGAGCCACCTGACGCAGTGAGAGTGTGATGCGCACACACACACACAGCACCTTGACTCCCTTTCTGGCACGGACACACATACTCTGAGCATCTCTGCCATCCAGGGACAGGCTGGTGTGACTATTCTATTCTCGGCTCCTTGTCTGCTGTGTGAGTGTGGTAGAGATAGCGTGTGAAGGAGAGAGAGGGAGAGAGAGAGAAAGGGGGCCGTCTACTTTGCTTGGGCCTGTGAGGGCTGGAGCAGAGTGATGCGATGCTCCCTTCTTCCCTCCCGCCCTCTCCATCGCTCTCATCAGTATGGGGAGCAGCCTGTGAGGCTCACAGTACACCCCACTGCCTGCCTGGGGCTAACCGAGCTAGCTTCAGTCAGGTTAGCTTAGGCATAGGCCAGCATCTACTGTATTACGGCTAATATAGTTTGCTTCAACTAATACAAACAATTTACATTCAGCGAACTGGGGCTAGCGTCAGTAAGGCAAAGTAGGTTAGCGTGACCAAGGGGACTATCTTAGCTGGGAGTTTGGAGGAGCGAAGACGAGGAAAAGGTAAGATGGTAACCGACTTTTAATTTGTAAAAGAGAAGGAGAACCTTGATGCTCTAGCTCATACTGGTTTATCTGTTACCACCTAGTACTGGTTTATCTGTTACCACCTAGTACTGGTTTATCTGTTACCACCTAGTACTGGTTTATCTGTTACCATCTCGTACTGGTTTATCTGTTACCACCTAGTACTGGTTTATCTGTTACCATCTCATTCTCTGTTTGTTGTTGCGGTGCGCAACGTGGATAACTTGCTGCGTGATGACACACACACACATAAACATAAACACACACACTAATTATATTTCAGGTAATCTCTGTGTTTATCTGTATGGGCTTGTTGAGTCTGCTCCCGGCTTAGTGAAGGACACTGACTGCTGGGCTTTTTATGCCATGTCATTCTGTCTCTCTGAGATCAAGCTGAAACTCTTCAACTCTCTCCTCTGTTTCTCTATCTTTGTTGTGCTATTGATCTGTTGTTGTGAGTAGTGCTCTTTATAGTGCGTGTGTGTGTGTTCCAATACGAGGGTGCGAGTTTGTGTTCCAGTGCGTGTGACTTCGTGTGTGTGTGTGTGTGTGTGTGTCCCTGTGTGCGTTTGTGTTAGTTCGGGCCAGTCCAACCAGGTCGATAAAGATCATATGACTTTACATCAATATAATGCAGGCAAGAGCCCAGTCAGCACTCCCCCTCTCTCTCCCCCAATTAGGTCATCGCTCGCTTTCCTTGAATCAACTCCTCTCTCTCCATATCTCTCTCTCTCTCTCTCTCTCTCTCTCTCTCTCTCTCTCTCTCTCTCTCTCTCTCTCTCTCTCTCTCTCTCTCTCTCTCTCTCTCTCTCTCTCTCTCTCTCTCTCTCTCGTTTTCTCCATTGCACGCTCACTCCTGATTCACACAATAGGGCCGAACTGAATCTTACTGTTCTGGCTCTGACATTGTCTTTTCCAGGGCAGGCCAGGCCAGTACAGCTTGGCTTGGTTCAGCTCTGTTTGGCTCAGTAGTGTCAAAAGGATAACTGTCTCCATGTGATGCTGGTCCTCCATCTGTCCACTGTAGATTGCTGTATGGATATTGGAGTGTCTGGCCAGGAGAGGTGGTGGAATGGTTGTTTTGATTACAGTTCACCATTCATGTTTACAGAGGCTATATACAAGAAATGCTTCTACGACATGCCAAACATTCCATACAACAATGTTTATTAGCTATAGCACAAAACAACATGTCTAGATCAGTTTGTACATCCGTGTATGCATCTCTGTGTATTGACAATCATGTCTAGATCTATGTACATACACAAATTGTGTACTCGGTCTTGCCCCCTGACCTCTGTGTCTGTGTCCGTGTCCCATGTTTGTATGCTAACACTCTTTCCTCTCTGTCTACCTGTCTCTACGTCTCTCTCTCTCTTTCCCTCTCCCCTCTAGCCCAGGCGCTGGAGCGTATGATGAGTCCGACAGGTCCGAGCCCCAACCCCAACGTCCCGTCAGAGTACTGCAGCACCACCCCCCCCCCTGCAGCAGGCCCGGGCTGCAGGCACCCTCAACTCCCCCCTGCCCACCATCATGGTACCTGTCTCCGTGCTCAAAAACCCCGGCAGCGAAGGTACATACTAGTTGTGTGAAAGAGGTCCCAAACGCGCTAAACATCCTGTTGCTCTCCATAGAATATCTTACTCAACCACAGTTTAAATTTTTTTGTTTGTTTTGCATTTATATTCATTTTTGCGCTCTAATCTAAACAACAGTTGAAATTAAAGGGGAAGTGACAGAAGTCCCTGTCCCTGTGGTGCATGTGTCAGGTTGTCCTCGTGAGCAGAAGCGTGTGTGGTTTGCAGATGGCATCCTGCCCAATGGAGAGGTGGCTGACACCACCAGGCTCTCTGTAACCGGCAGGAGGGGCTCCCAGGAGTCCAGCCCCGTCTCACCTGACCCACCTAAAGTAAGAAACATGACATAAACACAATCATACTCACACACACACTGAGACACACACGTATGCGGTTAGACCCCATACACAAACACACATAAAGACCACATACACATGGACCCTAGACACATAAATATATCTCTCTTTGTCAGTTAATATGCCTATTCATCCATCTCTTATCCATCTGTGTCCTCCAGGCTGGCAACATAGTGTCCCCTGGTTCTGCAGCGGTGTCGGAGGGTGGCGTGTCGGCCCCAGAGGCCCCATCAGAGGTGGTGGTGCGCCCCCCAGTGTCAGGACCTTGGGACTACAGCCTGCTGTGTGGGGTCGGGGGCTGTGTAGAGAGGAGCCCCAGTCTGCTGCCAGAGGATGAGGAGGGCCTGCCACCACTACTCATCACCACCGGAGAGGAGGAAGGAGGAGGAGATCTATTGGTGGAGGAGCGCCCCGCCCCTTGCCAGATCATGCTCCTATTGGAGGAGGGAGGGCCGCGACCTTTGACCTTTGTCCTCAATGCCAACCTTCTGGTCAACGTCAAACTGGTCACCTGTGAGTAGAGCACCCATCTCTACCCTCCTATTCTGCCTGGGGTGCATCTCAATAGTGTCTTTCTCTCCTTATCTCCTTTCACCTGTCCAATTATTTCAGATCAGTTCTTATTAAGGGAAAGGTGACAAGGAGAAAGTTTTGAGATGCAGCCCTAGGCTAAAATTGAATGTATCCTGTGTGTGTCTCAGATTGTGGTCATAGGTGTTTTGGAGGCAATGTGTGAGTCTGTATTTGTCTGTGTGTCCTCACTGTGTGTATGTCTACTGTGCTGTAGACTGCAGTAGGAAGTGCTGGTGTTTGGGCTCCAGTGGTCTACAGACTGTGGGACAGAGGGAGATAGTGTTCATCCTGGAGTGTCTGCCTGAGGAGAGGGCTCTGCCCAAAGACCTGTTCACACTCTACCTCTCCATCTACCAGGACGCACAGAGAGGTAACACACACATACCACGCCACTCCATCTACCAGGACACCTTGAAAGCCAAATGTTTAATAAACAGACAGAGCCACACACACCCTGACCACTATGCCTCTCTCCCTCCTCTCCTCCAGGGAAGTATGTGGAGGAGCTGGGCAACGTGGCGTTTACAGGTAGTTTCCTGGGCAGTAAGGAGCACGGTGGCTTGCTGTTTTACTCCCCTACCTTCCAGCCCCTGGAGGGTCTCTGTCTGCCCCCACAGCCCTTCCTCTGTGGTCTGCTCATCCAGAGGCTGGAGGTACCCTGGGCCAAGGTGTTCCCCCTCAGACTGCTGCTACGGCTGGGAGCAGAACACAGCGGTGAGCCCCCAACAGTTACTAGCCCTGTCTAGGTTCAGTGGTAATAAATACACTTGAGTGTACAAAACATTAAGGATACCTGCTCTTTCCATGACATAGACTGACCAGGTGAATCCAGGTGAAAGCTATGATCCCTTATTGATGTCACATGTTAAATCCACTTCAATCAGTGTAGATGAAGGGGAGGAGACGGGTTAAAGAAGGATTCTTAAGCCTTGAGACAATTGACGCATGCAATGTGTGTGTGCCATTTAGAGGTTGAATGGGCAAGACAAAAGATTTGAACAGGGTATGGTAGTAGATGCCAAGCACACTGGTTTGTGTCAAGAACTGCAACGCTGCTGGGTTTTTCATGGTCAACAGTTTCCCGTGTGTATCAAGAATGGTCCACCACCCAAAGGACATCCAGCCAACTTGACACAACTGTGGGAAGCATTGGAGTCAACATGGGCCAGCATCCCTGTGGTCCTGCATCCCTGTTGAATATGTTCTGAGGGCAAAAGGGGGGGTGCAATTAAATATTAGGAAGGTGTCCTTAATGTTTTGTACACTCAGTGTACACTATATATGCAAACGTATGTGGACACCCCTTCAAATTAGTGACTTTGAACGTGGCACCGTCATAGGATGCCATCTTTCCAACAAGTCAGTTCGCCTTGACAAAGCCCTGACCTCAACCCCATCAAACACCTTTGGAATGAATTGAAACGTAGACTGCGAGCCAGGCCTAATCGCCCAACAGTGGCCAAACTCACTAATGCTCTTGTGGCTGAATGGAAGTCCCCACAGCAATGTTCCAACATCTAGTGGAAAGCCATCCCAGAACAGGCTGTTATAGCAGCAAAGGGGGACCAACTCCATATTAATGACAATGATTTTGGCATGCGATGTTCGACAAGCAGGTGTCCACATACTTTTGGTCATGTAGTGTTCATGGTAATTTGTTTTAGAAGGCTATTCACTTTGACTGGTTTTCAAAGTAAAATCTGTTTTTTTTGATAGCGGATAGCCTAGGGGTTAGAGCGTTGGGCCAGTAACCGAGAGGTTGCTGGATCGAATCCCTGAGCCGACAAGGTGAAAAACCTGCCGATGTGTCCTTGAGCAAGGCACTTAACCCTGATTTGCTCCAGGGGCTGACCCTGTAGGGAGGCCGTCATTGTAAATAAGAATTTGTTCTTAACTGACTTGCCTAGTTAAATAAAACATTAAAAAAATTAGACTGTAGGCAATTGAGATCACCTCTACTTTCACTTTACACACGTGGTGAAATAATAATGAGCCTGATTCTAATGACCTTTGTGTTTTCTTTGCAGTGTACCCCAGCACGCTGGTCAGCGTCCGCTTCAGAGAGACTGTATTCAGAGAGACAGGACACACCATCATGAACCTGTTGGCTGTAAATACTGAAAATGCACACACACAAACACAGTTCTAAAGAATATCTGGAGTTTTTTTTTTAATTATTGTAAAGTATTTCCTTTTCTTTTTGTCAATTTGATCAATGTAAAACTTTGATCATAACCATTCACATCCAACCGAAGCTAGGCAGTAAACGCAGGTCTGCGGCCCTGATTTTAAAGCAGAGTTAAAACATATCTCCCTGATCGTCGATGTTGATCACGTATGAGATGTATGCTGTGCCAGCCTCAGAGACCGAGGACAGAAATGAGACACGGCGATATATATCAGGGCCCGTATCCCTAAAGATTCTGAGAATCCTCTCAGAGAGCTCCTAACTTAACCTAAAAATTCCTTGCCAGGAGTTTTAGCTTAGAAGTGATTCCAGAACATTTTCAGTGAACTCTGAGCAAGGAATGGATGGAAAATCCTATCTTAGTGAGGAGGTGTGGTTGACCCCGTTGCTAGGTATGAGTCATCATTTCAAAAGCCGTGATTGGTTGATCCTACAAGTTTGATGAAAATGAAGTTTTGGTGATAATGAGCAAAGGATGTACCCTCAAATCAATAAACATAATTATACACTCTAATCTTATGCAGACTGTAGTTGTAAATAATATTTCACATTCAAGAAAATATCTGGAAAATGAATAGTAAGCTGTAGGGGTTATAGCCTAACATTAATACCATCACAAGTTCTCAAATGACATGGGGCTACAGCTTGCCTGAAATGTAAATTTGTGAAGTTTGCCCTGTAAGGCAGTCCACTCTGGGCTAGGTTCCCCTGTGGAATGTGAATATCTTCTTCACCACCATCCTCATCGTTGTCTTCATCCTCATCCTCATCGCCATCCTCCAGAGGTTCTGCAATCTGTCTAACCTTGCAAATATTGTGTAATATTGCACAGGCTATGATGACTTTGCTGACTTTTTCAGGCCTCAGCCGCACCTCTCCGTGGAGAACATGAAAGCGCCTCTTAAGCTGGCCTATGCCACGCTCCACCACCGCTCTTGTTGTCTTGTGGGCCCTACAATAGAATACAGACCTTTAATTATTTAATGGAAATATTGCACTACTTGGATGCTCTAACATATTGCTTGCATTTCATTTCCATGATTTTTGTATTGTTTGGCTTACCTGTTATAGTTTAGTTGGGGCCCTTGGCGTGGCTGGAGGTAAGGTGTAAGGAGCCATGGTTTGCATGGGTAGCCACTGTCCCCTAACAAGTGGCAATTAGCTGGCACATAGCGTCTCTCAAAAAGCTGTCTGATGCCACTCTCGGAGAGCACTCTCGCATCATGTGTGGAGCCTGGCCATTTAGCCACAATGTCCAAAATCTTACAGGCCGCATTGAACACTATTTGCACATTGATGCTGTGGAAATTCTTCCTGTTAACAAAGACAGCCTCGTCCTCTGATGGCGCAATTATTCTCACATGTGTTCCATCAATTACACCCACAACACCAGGGAATCCTGCAATGTCCATAAATGCCCTTTTATGTGTGTGTAAAGTGCGGGCATCCAGCGGGAATGAAACAAATTGTGTCACAATATTAGGTTGTGACAAAGCTGTCAGTGTTTGGGTGATGACTCTGCTGACGGAGGATTGGGACAGACCCAAGTCATCACTGCTGCATTGTTGCATTTTCCCTGTTGCCAAATACCTCAGGGTTGTGATTACTTTCTTCTCCGGTGTAATAGCGTTGTGGCGTCGAGTTGGTGAAGTAATTGCATCTCTAAGGAGATCCACCACAAATATGATTCCTGCACGATCCAATCTGTAGCGTCTCAATAATTCCCTGTCATCCAGTGTTTGCAGGACATCTCTCCTGCCTCCTCTGTTGGCCATTTTGTGCAGCAGCTTAGGGGAACTCCTAAGCCACTAAAAGTCCTCTTCCCTGCTCTTAGCAGAGCTCGCCTTAGGAGCCCTTTTAAGCGCTAGGAATCTTGAGGAATAGCTTTTATATTAACTGGGATTTTCGTGTCACTTTTAGGGGAAATTCTAAGAAAACCTCATGACTCTGAGAATTTTCTTAGAATTTGGCCGCTAGGAGCCACTTTTTGCACAAAAATTCTTTAGGGATACGGGCCCAGGTCTCCTGTGGGAGAACACACCGCAGTAGTTTGGTTCCCTGACAGTTGTTCTCTGCCGGGAGGAGAGAGGAGGCTGTAGTGGTCTGGGGTGGTCCAGCAGTAAGTTTTGCTACACTCAGAACACATGAACTAACGTCTCTTTCGCTCTGTCCGTCGTTCCGTCTGTCTGTCCGTCCAATAAATACTAATCTCGTCTTCTCCGTGAGAAGGAGTGTCGGCCACATACTATTAATGTCCCCACAACAAACCTGTGACGTATGTGTTGTGGTCATCCACAGGACCTGAGGAACTACCAGTACAGTCTGCCTGCTGTGGAGGGTTTGAGGATCCACATGGAGATGGGCCACAGCTTCATCGACATTCCCAAGAGCAGCTTCTCTGAGGTAAGACCCGACGTGTGTGACAGGGTTCCTGTTAGCCGGTAATTGCTGCTGGAGTGAAACGTGCTTTTACAAGCCCAGCAACATTTCTAAATGCAATGGCCTGTTAAACAGTTTACATGGCCTACTATTGATCAACTGGTAATTGAAATGCGCCTCCCATTCGCGTTCAAGTACATATACCACTTTTGAAAACATAGGCCTATACTTAATTGTTTGAAACCTGGACATTTTACGTCATATTATGAGGCATGTCTTACCTTGCTTCAAAATAGATCCAAGCCAAAATCCCACCATTTGAAACGTGGAGGAAATTATTTAATAAAGACTTCCTTTTGCTGTTGAAATCATTGACTATATTTCTCTCCTGTTCGTTTCTTATCAACTTTATTTTGTTGTACAGAAGCCAAAGGCGTTATCCTAGTCATATTATCAACCCATCCTAGGTGTACCCTATCTTGAGATTCCCCCTCTTTCTAAGTTTCTAACGGAGATGTTCATCTCTGTCACATAGGCTATGGAACCTCTCAAATCATGCTAAGTATTTTCGTCTTTGCATTGATCAGCTCGTCAGAAATTGACCAATACAAACTTGAGTGAAACTCCCGGAAAGTGTTTTTAGGATATGGTGTTTGTCATATTTTCATAGAAGCTCATAGGTGTATTTATTTGATAGGGCGTCATTTATGCATTTTGATCAGTGTGCATGATTGGAAAAAGTGTCTGTCTCTTGATATTGTCATACATTTGACTGGCAGAGTCCAGTCCGTAATGCCCCCTAAAAAAATGCCCTGAGGCCAAAGTGTCCGTTGTGCCCTTGGGCTGAATATAATAATTATAATTCCCTTCTCCCAGCTGCCAATGGCTTTACTCGGAAGCAGCTCTTACTCACACGGCTCTCTCAGGTATCTCAATTGTAATTAACAAATGTCCGTCACATGATCGGGTCCTTCTCAAAGGCCTCGCAGCTCCCAAGTTCAAGGGGAGACCGACACATTGGGGATGGAATGGCGCACATTCTTATCGAATTCCGAGGCGCACATTGAAGATGTTAGAAGAACTGTCCACATTTCCTTTTCCTTTCCTTTTTGGTCGGCTTGTCGTTCTGCGTGAGAAGAAATATTCCAAACAGACTCTGGAACAGTTGCGGGAAAGAAACATCCCAAAATCATACAACCACTGTACATTACATTTTCGGGTAAATAACAATGAGGCTGATGCAACAGAATGTTTAGTTTTAAAATGTTGATCAACTATTATATTCAGCAATGCGCTCACGACAGAAGGCTATACACGCAAATGTTCCAAAATGCTATTAGCGGGAAAACACAGTTGTCAAAAGCACACTGCAAATGCCACGTTTTTCATGGGACAGAGATGAAAATATCCTTTAGAATTTTGAAAGAGGAAAGATCTAAAGATGCATACTGCTAATATGACTAGGATTGTGTCTTTGGATGCTGGAGAAAGTTAAAAACCAATAGAACGTGAGAGAAATACTGTTTTCAATGGCATATGAGGAAGTGATTTATAAAATAATTCCCTCAACATTCCTATGGTCGGAATGTGGCTAGGCTACTTTGAAACAAAGAAAGTCCAGGTTTAAAACAATTATGTTTATGTTTAAATAGTTTCAAAATGCTGACTGCCTCCACTCATTGTCAGGTGGGTGATGTTGCGGTACCCAACAGGCCCTGGGCTTTCTCTCCGATCTGAACGAACAGTACCTTGAGTATGTCAGAATCAAGCCTTTAGATGTTAATATTAATTATCTTACATTATATTTGTGCAACATAACTGGTGTTTAGCCTATATGTAATTAAAAGTCTCATTAAAGATTGGCTACATTTCCTGGCCCCTCCCTCATATCAGCGTGGACAAGAGGCTGTAGCCAATATGCATTCTACACTTTGACATGAAGCATAATTATTTATGTACATTTTACATACACTTATGTTTTTCTTAACAGAATAGCTAATGTTTTTCGATTTTTCAAATCCATTTAATTGGCAATTTTGGTTAATGGCCTTGGTGCCCTAGCAGATGGCCTTGGTGCCCTAGCAGATGGCCTTGGTGCCCTAGCAGATGGCCTTGGTGCCCTAGCAGATGGCCTTGGTGCCCTAGCAGATGGCCTTGGTGCCCTAGCAGATGGCCTTGGTGCCCTAGCAGATGGCCTTGGTGCCCTAGCAGATGGCCTTGGTGCCCTAGCAGATGGCCTTGGTGCCCTAGCAGATGGCCTTGGTGCCCTAGCAGATGGCCTTGGTTCCCTAGCAGGTGGCCTTGGTGCCCTTGCAGATGGCCTTGGTGCCCTTGCAGATGGCCTTGGTGCTCTGGCAGATTGGACACCTCTTGAAGGCCAAATAGCCTTGCCTTGATTTATATTTGATAACTTTAATAGTGTTTGTGAAGCATTGCGTCTCTCCAAGAGTACCCTGGACAGGCACGCTGGGCACAGACAAGCTAAATATTTTGCGTACCTGACTGTCTTTAAAAATGTGGCCACTGCTTATCAGGGGGCAACATATGTTGTTGGAGGTGTGTCTTGGTCAGTTTAGCTCAGAAAATGCCACCCTCCTGCCTAATAGAAGGGCCGGCCCTCTGTAATTCTGAGCACCATTAAGCACCCAATGCAAATGGGTCCGGTAATTTTCTCAGATTCCGTGATTTAAAATCTTGCCTGTCATTTGTCTGCTGCAAATCTTCGTAACGGAAACCCTGGTGTGTGTGTGTGTGTGTGTGTGTGTGTGCTCGCATTACTATGTAACTATATGTGTGTGTTTTCCAGATGCTGAAGGTTGTGAATGCGTCTAACGAGCATGTGATCAGTGTGGGTGCCGGGTTCAGCTCAGAGGCTGACTCCCACCTGGTCTGTTTCCAGAACGACGAGGGCAACTACCAGACCCAGGCCAACAGCAAGCCTGGCAAGAAACGCACAGGTCAGTAACAACCCAGATTGTCCACTAGAGGTCAGAAGAAACTCGTTTTGTTTCAGAAGCCAGGGTTGTGTTCATTAGGGCACACTGCAGCAAAATATAGCAAAACGTTTTGCAACAGAAAACGATAAAGAATGTTTCTTATTGGATAACTACAGGTAGCCCACCCCTGTTTGTCTTTTTTATTTTTTTATTTGGTACATAGTGAATACGACCCAGATATGAAGCAGGTGTTTCCTGTGGAGTTGTGGTCTTGACTAGTTGAAACATTAAGTAGTTATTGCTTGTCTTTGTTTGTTAAATCATATTATTTGTAATTAAATGAAAGGATATACTCTATTGTTTTCCTTGTGTGTCCTGTCCTTGTCTTTTATCAGTACCAAACCAGACTAAATCGGTAAATCTGCTGGGATTTTATCTATGATATTCTGTTATTCTAACCAGTGTATCATTGTGTTTGTTCTATAGTGACAGGGGCCAGCTTCGTGGTGTTCAACGGCGCTCTGAAGGCCTCGTCAGGCTTCATCGCCAAGTCGAGCATCGTGGAGGACGGCCTGATGGTGCAGATCCCCCCAGAGACCATGGAGGCCCTGCATGCCGCCCTAAGAGAGCAGGCTGACTTCCACATCCCCTGTGGCAAAGTTGACGGAGGGGATCTCCGAGACAATGTCACCGTCCGCTGGATCGACTGGAGCGCCCCCATCAACACTGGGTAAGGGATATGATACACACTAAAACACGCATACTTGTGATCTTCTCCCTGCTGCATGATTGAACAATACATTTCTGTGTGTATGCCCCTGTAGTGTGACCAGTGGTGTGGACAGGAAACCTCTGGAGGGGGTCCACAGTGTGAGGATGCAGCAGGACACAGAGTTCGAGTCAGACGGATTCAGCATCAGGTGTACTGAGGTAGGGACACACAATCACATACTGTGCACAGGTCATACATATATACATACAGACATGGAGTTCAGTTCACCTTCTGCATCACAACTCTCTGAAACACACACCTGTAAACACACACATTGTCACTCAAACCTGTCTGTACCTGTCCTACACCATCTTTCTGCGTCTGTCTCTCCCTCCAGGTGTTCTACTGGCTGAAGACTTCAGACGTGTCCCTGTCTGTGGTGCTGCCATCCTGCAGTGTGTTCCAGAGGGAGATGGCTATGGCCAGCTGTAGTGCTCTGACCCCTCACCTCTCTGTCCTCTCAGCCAGCGGCATCAACTCCCTCGCCCTCAGAGTCTCCACACACACTGACATGGTAACTAATGCACTGAAAGGGTGTCACTTGGTTCACAAATGTATCTGTGAACAGCGCTATAAAAACATTTGATTTGATTTACTATTCTAGCAACGAGACCCACTGGAGTCAATTGAAACTGTAAGGATATTCAGGACCTTAACTGAAGTTAATGGTGTGTGTGTGTGTGTCAGGTGGAGTACCAGGCCGGTTCGGGAGGCAGGCTCCTACCCCAGCGCTACATGAACGAGCTAGACAGCACTCTGATCCCTGTCATCCACGGAGGCTCAGCCAGAGTACCACAGACAGACATGGACCTGGAGTTAATCTTCTACATCACACATACTGTCTAACGCACACACACCTGTACACACACACACACACACACACCTGTACACTCACACAGTTTCGCACACGGAAACGCAAAACCTTTTAAACACAGTACGTGCAAGTACACGCACACACACACACACACACAGCCTGGATGTCTTTGCACAGAGAAAGAGGCTGGAGCTCTGAGGACCTTGGACAAACTGACAGGACCTGAGGACACAAACTGCCATTAAGACAGAGCTTGTGATGAGGACACAAACAACTGAGATGAAGAAACATGCCGCCAATGGCAGGACATTCCCACAGAGTCTCTCTCTGAAGGACAGAGGTGTAGGCCTAGAAACGTCACGAATGCTGCTTTAACCCACGAGGCCAAACACTTAACACAAATAACAAGAACAACCCCAAAAATAACTGACTATCCTGAAACTGACACTTCTCATCTCTTCCTGCTCTGCCTTCTTGGCTTCTTGCTGGGATCTGTCTGTCTGCTAGCCAAGGAGCACCTTGATGAATGTTTCCAACAGACACTCTGTCAACAAACTGCTTTTTTTTCCCTCAACTCTTCTTTTAATGTATTTACTGTATATTTAGAATGACCACATGGTAAAACAATTATGAATTATATGGAAGTTACTTGATTGACAGCTGTATACCAAGCTTGAGAAGAGCAGCACGTCATGAGACACTGAAGTGCTACTTAGAAGTTTCTTGATGTAAGCTATTATTTGAGGATGTGAACGCTATTTTAGAATGAGGAAATAGCCTATGTGGCAGTTCGAAGTAGCTTCGTGTAAGCCTGTGATTCTAAAATGGCGATTTGAGCTTACTCTCTCTTCAGCGGCAGAGTGCAGACTCTTGTTTGGCAGACCAGTGGTCTCTCCAGTTGTGTTATATGCGGGGAGTTCTCTGACAACCCTCACTGTCTGTCTTGTCCAAATCTATAGAAATTATATCAAGCTTTTTTTTAAGCTTAGAGTACTATTTTGTTTTGGAACCGTTACGTAAATTGAATCAATGTTCATATTTTTGATAGGACGTTGGCTATAGCTGAGTCACTTTTGCAGGTGTGGTGCAGATAAGGCTTGAGGAACACAGAGAAAAAATGACGGACAAGAGTTTCCCCTGATGTTCCCCTTGATGTCAACTGAAATGTTAAATACCAGTGGAATTACTCCATGTTGAACCAAATACTGCTGCAAAACATGAACATATGTATAGAATGTAATTGGTGACGTATGCAGAGGAACACTGTAAAGGTATTAAAACTTAGCTTCTCATTTTGTCTGGCCTGAGTTATTAGCTGCCAGACACATTCTCTAACAATATCACCGAAACTGACTGAGGTTATTGATATGGTCCAATCTTTTCTTATTGATGAATGTGAGTGTTAATGTTAAATTGATCTATGTAAATTCCTATTGATACAGTAGAGGCATTGATCCATATGATTGATGTTTGAGTGACCATATCATATAAGTAACATTAAAAAAATGTCAGTTTAAGATAGAGATACTGTATCTGTTTTTTGTTGCATGGACTGCTTCTCAATCTACCGCATGGTGACCTTCTGCATCTGCGGTGGAAGATGGCCGAGCTACAGCGGTTTTGTCAGACCATGAGACATCCAGAAAATTGGTATTCTCATGAAAACGTCTCTAGCGTCTGATCGGTTTGGGAGAGACTCACAAACACGATGATGTTCTCCATTTTACTCTATGGTACTTGTAGGAAGGTACTGTTTTTTTATATTATGGAGTCAGTTTTGTGTCTACCCCAAAAAAGGGGTTAAATAGGTGTTAGTGTAATTATTTGTCTAATAATTTTTTTATCATTCAAAAGTTTGGGGTCAAAAACATTTTTTCAGTTCTGGCCACTCCAATACCTTGTCTTTGTTGTCCTTAAGCCATTTTACTACAACTTTGGAAGTATGCTTGGGGTCATTGTCCATTTAGAAGACCCATTTGCGACCAAGCTTTAACTTCCTGACTGATGTCTTGAGATGTTGCTTCAATTTATCCACACAATTTTCCTTCCTCATGATACCATCTATTTTGTGAAATGCACCAGTCCCTCCTGCAGCAAAGCACCCCCACAACATGATGCTGCCATCCCCGTGCTTCACGGTTTGGAAGGTGTTCTTCAGCTTGCAAGCCTCCCCCTTTTTCCTCCAAACATAACGATGGTCATTATGGCCAAACAGTTCTATTTTTGTTTCATCAGAACAGAGGACATTTCTACAAAAAGTACAATCTTTGTCTCCATGTGCAGTTGCAAACCGTAGTCTGGCTTTTATATGGCGGTTTTGGAGCAATGGCTTCTTCCTTGCTGAGCGGCCTTTCAGGTTACGTCGATATAGGACTCGTTTTACTGTGGCTATATATATTTTTGTACCTGTTTCCTCCAGCATCTTCACAAGGTCCTTTGCTGTTGTTCTGGAATTGATTTGCACATTTCGCACCAAAGTAAGTTAATCTCTAGGAGACAGAACGCGTCACCTTCCTGAGCGGTATGAAGGCTGCGTGGTCCCATGGTGTTTATACTTGTGTACTATTGTTTATACAGATGAATGTGGTACCTTCAGGTGTTTGGAAATTGCTCCCAAGGATGAACCAGACTTGTGGAGGTCTACAATTTATTTTCTGTGGTCTTGGCTGATTTCTTTAGATTTTCCCATGATGTCGAGCAAAGAGGCACTGAGTTTGAAGGTAGGCCTTGAAATACATCCACAGGTACACCTCCAATTGACTCAAATTATGTCAATTAGCCTATCAGAAGCTTCTAAAGCCATGACATCTTTTTGAATTTTCCAAGCTGTTTAAAGGCACAGTCAACTTAGTTTATGTAAACTTCTGACTCACTGGAATTGTAGATTTTTTTTTTAGATTAAAGCTGTAACCTAACAAAATGTGAAAAAAGTCAAGGGGTCTGAATACTTTCCGAAGGCACTCTATATTTTCCTGAGCTGTCTTACATCTCACATGCCTCCAACTCAATCATCAAGTTTGCAGACGACACAACAGTAGTAGGCCTGATTACCAACAATGACGAGACCGCCTACAGGGAGGAGGTGAGGGCCCTGTGTGTGTGGTGGCAGGAAAATAACCTCTCACCCAACGTCATCAAAATAAAGGAGCTGATTGTGGACTTCAGGAAACAGCAGAGGGAGCACCCCCCCTATCCACATCGATGGGACCGCAGTGGAGAAGGTGGAAAGCTTAAAGTTCCTTGGCGTACACATCACTGACAAACTGAAATGGACCACCCACACAGACAGTGTGGGGAAGAAGGCGCAACAGAGCCTCTTCAACCTCAGGAGGCTAAAGAAATTTGCCTTGGCACCTAAAACCCTCACCTACTTTTACAGACGCACAATTGAAAGCATTCTGTCGGGCTGTATCACCGCCTGGTACGGCGAATGCACCGCCCGCAACCGCAAGGCTCTACAAAGGGTGGTGCGGTCATCCCAATGCATTACCGGGGGCAAACTACTCGCCCTTCAGGACACCTACAGCATCCGATGTCAGAGGAAGGCCAAAAAGATCATCAAGGACATCAACCACACGAGCCACTGCCTTTTCACCCTGCTATCATCCAGAAGGCGAGGTCAGTACAGGTGCATCAAAGCTGGGACCGAGAGACTGAAAAACAGCTCCTATCTCAAGGCCATCAGACAGTTAAACAGCCATCACTAGCACATTAGAGGCTGCTGCCTATAGACATATACTAGAAATCACTGGATACTTTAAGAAATGGAACACTAATCACTTTAATAATGTTTACATATCTTGCATTACTCATCTCATTTGTATATACTGTAGTCTATACTATTCTAGGGTACTGTATCTTAGTAATGTAATAATGTTTACATATCTTGCATTACTCATCTTATATGTATATACTGTATTCAATACTATTTAACTGTATCTTAGTCCATACCGCTCGTCCATATACAGTGGGGAGAACAAGTATTTGATACACTGCCGATTTTGCAGGTTTTCCTACTTACAAAGCATGTAGAGGTCTGTCATTTTTATCATAGGTACACTTCAACTGTGAGAGACAGAATCTAAAACAAAAATCTAGAAAATCACATTGTATGATTTTTAAATAATTAATTTGCATTTTATTGCATGACATAAGTATTTGATCACCTACCAACCAGTAAGAATTCCGGCTCTTTTTCTTTAAGAAGCCCTCCTGTTCTCCACTCATTACCTGTATTAACTGCACCTGTTTGAACTCGTTACCTGTATAAAAGACACCTGTCCACACACTCAATCAAACAGACTCCAACCTCTCCACAATGGCCAAGACCAGAGAGCTGTGTAAGGACATCAGGGATAAAATTGTAGACCTGCACAAGGCTGGGATGGGCTACAGGACAATAGGCAAGCAGCTTGGTGAGAAGGCAACAACTGTTGGCGCAATTATTACAAAATGGAAGAAGTTCAAGATGACGGTCAATCTCCCTCGGTCTGGGGCACCATGCAAGATCTCACCTCGTGGGGCATCAATGATCATGAGGAAGGTGAGGGATCAGCCCAGAACTACACGGCAGGACCTGGTCAATGACCTGAAGACCTGGGACCACAGTCTCAAAGAAACCATTAGTAACACACTACGCCGTCATGGATTAAAATCCTGCAGCGCACGCAAGGTCCCCCTGCTCAAGCCAGCGCATGTCCAGGCCCGTCTGAAGTTTGCCAATGACCATCTGGATGATCCAGAGGAGTAATGGGAGAAGGTCATGTGGTCTGATGAGACAAAAATAGAGCTTTTTGGTTTAAACTCCACTCGCCGTGTTTGGAGGAAGAAGAAGGATGAGTAAAACCCCAAGAACACCATCCCAACCGTGAAGCATGGAGGTGGAAACATCATTATTTGGGGATGCTTTTCGATACAACTGCACCGTATTGAGGGGAGGATGGATGGGGCCATGTATCGCGAGATCTTGGCCAACAACCTCCTTCCCTCAGTAAGAGCATTGAAGATGGGTCGTGGCTGGGTCTTCCAGCATGACAACGACCCAAAACACACAGCCACGGCAACTAAGGAGTTGCTCCGTAAGAAGCATCTCAAGGTCCTGAAGTGGCCTAGCCAGTCTCCAGACCTGAACCCAATAGAAAATCTTTGGAGGGAGCTGAAAGTCCGTATTGCCCAGCGACAGCCCCGAAACCTGAAGGATCTGGAGAAGGTCTGTATGGAGGAGTGGGCCAAAATCCCTGCTGCAGTGTGTGCAAACCTGGTCAAGAACTACAGGAAACGTATGATCTCTGTAATTGCAAACAAAGGTTTCTGTACCAAATATTAAGTTCTGCTTTTCTGATGTATCAAATACTTATGTCATGCAATAAAATGCAAATTAATTACTTAAAAATCATACAATGTGATTTTCTGGATTTTTGTTTTAGATTCCGTCACTCACAGTTGAAGAGTACCTATGATAAAAATTACAGACTTCTACATGCTTTGTAAGTGGGAAAACCTGCAAAATCAGCAGTGTATCAAATACTTGTTATCCCCACTGTATGTATATAGTCCTAATTCATTCCTTACTTAGATTTGTGCGTATTGGGTATATGTTGTGTAATTGTTAGATACTACTTGTTAGATATTACTGCACTGTCGGAACTACAAGCACAAGCATTTAGCTACACCCGCATTAACATCTGCTAAACACGTGTATGTGACCAATACAATTTGATTTGATTTGACTCGAGGCTGCAATCGCTGCCAAAGGTGCTTCAACAAAGGTCTGAATACTTATGTAAATGTGATATTTCATAATTTTTTTTATATACATTTGCAAACAAAACCTGTTTTTGCTATGTCATTATGGGATTTTGTGTAGATTGATGAGGAAAAAACTAAGGTAAACCATTCTAGAATAAGGCTGTAACGTAACAAAACATGGAAAAAGTCAAGAGGTCTGAATATTCACAGTGCATTCGGAAAGTATTCACTGCACTGTTTTTAGTATTCACTGCACTGCACGGCTTCCTATTATGCGGCGATGTCATTTACAAAATAGCCTCCAACACTCTACTCAAAAAATTGGATGTAGTCTATCACAGTGCCATCCGTTTTGTTACCAAAGCCCCATATACTACCCACCACTGCGACCTGTATTCTCTCGTTGGCTGGCCCTCACTACATATTCGTCGCCAAACCCACTGGCTCCAGGTCATCTGTAAGTCTTTGCTAGGTAAATCCCAGCCTTATCTCAGCTCTCTGGTCATCATAGCAACACCCACCTGTAGCATGCGCTCCAGCAGGTATATTTCACTGGTCATCCCCAAAGCCAACACCTCCTTTGGCCGCCATTCCTTCCAGTTCTCTGCTGCCAATGACTGGAACGAATTCCAAAAATCATGGAAGCTGGAGACTCCTATCTCCCTCAATAACTTTAAACATCAGCTGTCAGAGCAGCTTACCGATCACTGTATCTGTATACAGCCCATCTGTAAATAGCCCACCCAACTACCTCATCCCCATATTGTTATTTTTTTGCTAATTTTCACCCCACTATCTCTCTTTGCACATCATCATCTGCACATCTATCACTCCAGTGTTAATGCTAAATTGTAATTATTTCGCCACTATGGCCTATTTATTGCCCTACCTTCCTAATCTTACTACATTTGCACACACTGTACATCGATTTTCTCTGTTGTTGTTTTAGTCGCACTGCTTTGCTTTATCTTGGCCAGGTCGCAGTTGTAAATGAGAACTTGTTCTCAACTGGCCTACCTGGTTAAATAAAGGTGAAATAAAATAAAAAATAAAAAAACATTTGATAGGAAAAGCTTAGTGAAGAGCAGTGATACTAGCAAGAGCAATGTTCAGGTTTCTTCTTTTTCCTCATGTTATTCAACTGTTACCATACGCCTTTTGAATTTTGTAAAAACAAAGTATTATTTGTTTCTTAACAGGAGCCATTACATTTTGTCTAGCACTTTGTATACATAAGAGAAAGCACATTCACAGAAGTAACCTATATAGCCATCCCAAATGGACATATAAATTATTCAGTTGCAAAGGAAGAAATTATTAACACATCATCGTCAAATAATCAACATCCTAAGTTTTAGGAGAAAGCTACATTTTTACCCTATGCTGCAAGTAGAATTGAGATGGTCTGCCCCTCCCTAAATCCCAACCTAGTCAAATCATGGTCTTTTTCGCATGCTTGAAGTTCTGCTTACAAGTTCTCTATTTCGCGCTCTGATGACGTCTGGGTTTCAGTCGTATCAAGCATGTTCAACGCTAGTTTGCTGTGTCGCAATTCATTTTTACCCAGTAAAAACCCAACAAGATCTACAATTAACATCTTAGATGTGTTCTTATTAGTTCCTTGTCCTGGGAAACAAGGAACTACCAGCAGGGAAATCTTACTTTGTTGTGGAGGTGGAACGACCATGGATTGTAGGAGTGGTCAAGAAGTCCATCAACAAGGAGAATAAAATAGGGTTTCAAACTAAAGGTGTGACTCCAAGGGTAAAATAGGAGTTCATGAGGTGACCTTTTTCTCTCTCTTCCACACTGACGAACAGAATGAGTTGAAGAGGGTCGCGGTATTTGTAGATTGTCAAAAGAATATAGTCTCCTTTTACAACATGACCAACAGTGATAATGCTTATCATATCTTATGATCTTATTACTCTTATGTAAAATGCAACTTCCAATCAGATGAACCCCTACTTCCATTACTTGGTGGAAGCTCAACCCTCAGGATCATTAATCCTGAAGATGTTGACAGTGGAGAACATGTAGATGTTCAGAGTGGAGAACATGTTGTTGTGGATCAAGGGGACTGCCCCTGACCCTGGAGATCACCACGAGAATGGTGAGCTATCGTCTCCTAGCAACACAGGAAGTGGATGCGAGAGAAGCTAGGGCGTCTCTCTGACGAAAGCCTGCCTGCACTCGGGCAGACAGACCTATGAGGAAGAACACCCCAGGGTCCCAACCGCGACAATGTAGATGTTCACAGTTACAGATATGAGAAAACAGGATGGATCAACAACATAGTAGTTACTCCACAGTACTAACCTAAATGACAGAGTGAAAAGAAGGAAGCCTGTACAGATTAAAAAATATTCCAAAACACGCAACAAGGCACTTAAGAAATTTAAGTTTTCCTGAACACAAAGCGTTTTGTTTGGGACAAATCCAACACAACACATCACTGAGTACCACTTAATATTTTTAAGCATGGTGGTGGCTGCATCATGTTATGGTTATGTTTGTCATGGAGCAAGGACTAGGGAGATTTTTTATGATTAAAATAAACTAATAAACAAATTCACCTTTCAGCAGGACAATAACTTAAAACACATGGCCAAATCTACACAGGAGTTGCTTATCAAGACAGCATTAAATAGTGGACTAGTTACAGTTTTGACTTAAATTGGCTTGAAAAAAATGTATGGCAAGACTTAAAAATGTATTTCTAGCAATGCTCAACAACCAACTTGACAGAGCTTGATTTTTTTTAAACAATAATGTGCAAATATTGTACAACCCAGGTGTGCAAAGCTCTTAGAGACCTAACCAATAAGACTCACAGCTGTAATCGCTATCAAAAGGGTTTCTAACGTGTATTGACTAAAGCAGATATTTCTAATCAAGATGTATGTTTTTTCTTTTTCATACATTTTTCATAAATGTTAGAATTTTTCTTCCACTTTTACATTAGAGTATTTTGTGTAGATCGTTGACCAAAAATGACAATTAAATCAATTTTAATCCCACTTTCTAACACAACAAAATGTGGAAAAAGTCAAGGGGTATGAATACTTTCTGAAGGCACTGTATCTTCTACAACTACCGTTACTAGTAGTGTAGCGGTCTCAACACCTGATAGTTGTGACTTGTCTCCAATGAGCGCACACCGGGGTCTCATCCACAGATACAGTATATTCTACAGGGTCTCATCCACAGATACGGTATATTCTACAGGGTCTCATCCACAGATACGGTATATTCTACAGGGTCTCATCCACAGATACAGTATATTCTACAGGGTCTCATCCACAGATACGGTATATTCTACAGGGTCTCATCCACAGATACAGTATATTCTATAGGGTCTCATCCACAGATACGTTTTTATTATGTCGTACCCCGAGTGTTTATGTCTGTATGTCTAATCTAATGCATAGGCCTCCTAAATCTGAGCCTGGAGGTCCAGAGTACTGCTGGTTTAATTGCCAATAATTTGGCCAAAGAT
Source organism: Thymallus thymallus (assembly GCA_023634145.1). Classification (NCBI taxonomy): domain Eukaryota; kingdom Metazoa; phylum Chordata; class Actinopteri; order Salmoniformes; family Salmonidae; genus Thymallus; species Thymallus thymallus. The sequence goes on along the minus strand of CM042403.1, from coordinate 11,497,215 downwards.
CAGAATTAGACTGCCTTTGTAAACTTTGCCAAAAAGTGCATCCTTCCCTATTCTCTCTCTTGAGCTAATCACAGACCTAGAAGTGACTCGATAGGATAGATGATAGTAGGTTATCAATGTATTGTTTTCACCAATCCAAACAAATCAGATCACTTTAAGAAAGAGCAAATAAAGAAGAAGGTAAAGTAGGGCTCAGGTGTGAATCAGTCCCTGACTGGAAGGGAAAGATGAAAACCAGCAGCACTTCTGGCCTAGAGGGACAGATTTACGTATCCCTGGTCTAATGCATTGGCCAATGATATGATAATTATATGAGTAACAAGTAAGCCCTCTGTCCATGTTGTGGTCACAGAGCTCTGCTGTGAATCTCTGCAATCTTAGTTCTGTTAGTAGTTGACATTTTGTCAATCGTTAGGGTGCTTTGCCTTTTGAAGCTGTTGTCCGGTTTATCTGTTTGTTTAACTTTTTCTACCTGTTTTGTACCCTTTTGGTAAAGGGCCGTTGTGATGCAAGCCCACATTTATGCCAAAGCAGACTATAAAGTGTCTTCAAAGCCCCTAACTAGACCATCAGGTTGCTATCTTTACAGTAGGCTATGTGCTAAAATGCATGGGAATTATATTATATTGGATTATGTGCTAAATTTCCCTGTGCAATATGCAAAATATGCGTATATTATATGATAATAAAATATAATTTTGTTCATTGCATTGTTTGATTGTCACAAAGTTATTTCAATTCTATATCACTACTGTACTGTGTTGGGGGTTTATCTGGTATAGAGTTGTTCCTAGACACAGGTCAGTTTTCCATCTCCCTGTATAGTTAAAGGTGAGGATTTGGGAAGGATAGCCTGGTCCTGGATCAGTGTGCCTCGGCGTCACCGTGACCACAGGACTACCTGGAGGGAGGAGAGGGTTCTGAGGGCGGAGGGGAATGGCACGGGAGGTGTGTGTGTGACAGAGACCGATTTAGTCCACCACAGTTTATTCACAGAATGCAGCAAGTCATCACAGATAGAATGAGCGGACGAGTGGGCGACCTCGATCCGAAGCAGGTGGATATTTTAGCCAAGGTAATTTAAACTTCACACTATAATAGTTGAAGTTCTTTCTATATTTTAGCCTCTGTTTATTGAAGTTACTGTACCAGTGTATTCCTCAATTTTTTCACACCAATTGTTTATGTCAGTATTGCGTTGTCTCGTACTGCTAGTTTCGGGAGCGGATTGAGGACATTCTCCCAGACCTTCCCGCACAGCATGATCACTACCTGCTCCGCTGGCTCCGAGGTAAAATCCAAACTACATTTTTGTTTTCATAGCAACATAACCCAAAAACCAGAATTTCTGCAGGTTATGTTTATTTACCCTTAACATGTATTGCATACATTACAATATGATGGTAGGATGGTCAGGTGTAAATCTCCTTTTTGCGAGTTCAAATTCAATTTGGCCTACAATATTTAAAGTGCTTTTCAACATCTCTAATACGACTTTACCAGGTTATATTCCTCATGGTGAATAGAAAGAAGATGCAACATTTGCGCTGATAGTTGCATATGTCTGAGTAAAAGTAGAACTATAAAAAAAAAAAAACGTGTTTGTGTATTTAGAGACTGGTCTCTCGTTTCTGGCTGCCAGAGTGGCTTTTGCTCTGGTGACATCTAACATTCAGCCGCTGTGTCTTCGATAATGTTTTGGAAGTAAACATAAGCCTATGGGGCACCTTGCTGGCCTGACCAATAGGGATGGAACGTTAGTCCCCTCCTCCTCCTGCCCTATGCCCACCACAGCATATTTACTCAGCCAGTAGACCAGGTTTGGACAAACAAAGTAGGCTAAATAGCAGATGACTTCCCAAACCTGATCATTATATAATTTAGCAGACACTCTTATCCAGAGCGATTTACAGTAGCAGTTAGGGTTAAGTGTCTTGCTCAAGAACACATCAACAGATTTTTCACCTAGTCAGCTCAGAGATTCAAACTAGCGACCTTTCAGTTAGTGTCCCAACGCTCGTCACCACTTGGCTACCTATATTCTATAAATGTGTGTTTTAAGCAGCAAACAGTGAACAGACGTGTACTTTCTTTCCATGGCTGTATTTCATTGTCCAGCTCCTGTGCCACATTGTGAATGTGTGTGATTATTGTATTTCAATTGGTTGGACAAAGACCCTGATCAATTCAGTAGAGCACTCAATTTCCTATTTGTCTCTAAGGGAAGTGTATTCACCTGTTGAATGAGATAGGTGGACAGATGGGGGAACAGGTCCAGTATCTGTAGCCTACCCATAGACAACCAGATTACAATGCAGGGACCAGATTACTGAAGCTAGGATGATGGTAGTGTACTCACTGTCTGTACACACAGGTGTCTGAGAACAATGTTATTAAACAGACATAGCAGTGTTGTAGCTACTAGGTGCCATGTTTTGGGATTTTATAACGTGCAAGATTAAAACTCATTCTGCAAATAATGTATCAGCATTCAATACAGGCAATGTATGCCATTAAATATGAGCTATTATATTGTGTTTGTGTGTGTGTGTGTGTGTGTGTGTGTGTGTGTGTGTGTGTGTGTGTGTGTGTGTGTGTGTGTGTGTGTGTGTGTGGGTACGCTTGTGTGCACAGGAGTTGACTCTTTCACATAGTGGGCATTACTTCAAGGCAGATGGAATGGATCAATATTTGTGTCCTCCCTCATCCTGAAATTTAGCCTTACAAAAGAGAGTTTATTCAACTGTGTCAGATTCGCTGTCTCTCTGTCATTGGACGGTGCTATTATGTACCCTGTACAGCAGGGATCATCAAATAGGTTCAACCGCGGGCCGATTTTCTCTTGACCAGATGGTCGGTGTGCCGGAATATAATTACTAATCATTTGTAAACTGTAATTTGACCCCAAGAATCCCAAACCTTTTACATTTGTATATACGATAACGTTTCTCTCTATTATGCATGGGAATACTTGGGAACAGATTTCCAAAATTAAAATCACTTGGAGCTGATTTCCTGGTGTTTTTACAGTATTTTATGTCCAACAATGATTTTTTTTTAAATATAAAAGAAATAAATAAGTGCCTCCAAAAATGAATCTATAACAGCACAGGGTGCACAGCTCTCCAGCCAGGCATTGTTGCTGCTCGAGGTGGTATATAATTAGTATTCGTAGGAGCTATGAAACAAAACGGCAGAAATACTTTGAAAACAGCTACGGCAGTATTTCTCAGCTATAAATCAAGTGCTCAGACTTGACTTTTGACTATTTTAATTAGCTAACGTGAATGTAACGCACTGTAGAGCCCTGCAAATTTACCACCCGCCTACGTGTCTGGTAGTAATGAGAGTACATGTTTGGATGGCCATAATGATGGTCTACGTTACATCTCGTTTTGTCTTATTCTGTATCATGACCAGAGTGTTGTTTTTCTTCTATTACAGCCCGAAGCTTCAATGTTCAGAAAGCAGAGGCCATGCTTAGAAAGGTGAGACCCTTTCAGGTGTTTGTTGATCTAACAAGGTCCTCCTGTCCTCTCTGATATCTAAATACAGACTACTTATCTCTCGTTGACTTGTAATCAGAATTACTGACTGGACATAATAATGTCTACATATCCAATATACCATGTGCATGCTACTGTACACTGTGTATACATGATGTATTACCCTGTAATTAAAAAGAGTAACGTGTTGTGTTGATAAGAGAGACTAGAATGTAATAATAGAGATGGTTAGATAACAAGATGACTGTCTGGTGTCTGTAAGTTCTCCATGGTGATTGTTTCGTAGAAACAATCTATTTCTATAGATAATTTTTTTTACATCAGGATTATAATATGGCACCCTGTGAGCTGTCAAAGACCGCATCTTCAAACTACTTATTACACAAACACGTAGTGTGAGATAATATATTATGAGTATAAGCGACCTGATCCCTTTCCTTCCCAGAGTGCACTGCTTCCAAAATGCTCCATTATGTGTGTTGTGTTTCCTTTTGTTCAAGTTCAAAACCTTGAGGTTGTGTTTATCCAGAACTCCACATTATCCCACATTAAAAACACACAAACGCTGTCTCTCTTTTTAAATTAACTTGAAACTTTTCGAAGCCTACATTTATTCAACATAACTGTCACTGCTAAAAGAATATTCTGAACGACAGTCTCTCTCTCCTCTGTAGCATCTGGAGTTCAGGAAACACTTGAAAGCAGACACCATCATCGCTGACTGGAGGCCTCCTGAGGTGCCTGCCTACCTGCCTGCCTGCCTGTCTGCTTTTCTGTGTCTGTCTGTCTGTCTGTCTGTCTGTCTGTCTGTCTGTCTGTCTGTCTGTCTGTCTGTCTGTCTGTCTGTCTGTCTGTCTGTCTGTCTGTCTGTCTGTCTGTCTGTCTGTCTGTCTGTCTGTCTCTGGTGACAAAGTACAGCTCTGCCTGTGACAGAGTACAGCTACACCATTAAGACTACTAGGGTTATAAAAAAATAAATAGATCAAATATTTAATCTTTATTTAACTAGGCAAGTCAGTTTAGAACAAATTCTTATTTACATTGACGGCCTACACCGGGCCAAACTCGGATGACGCTGGGCCAATTCTGCGCCACCCTATGGGACTCCCAATCACGGCCGGTTGTGATACAGTCTGGATTCGAACCAGGGTGTCTGTAGTGACGCCTCTAGCACTGAGATGCAGTGCCTTAGACCGCTGTGCCACTTGGGAGCCCAAAAGTGTTGGTTCCACTGGGTATTACACAGTGTGATAACACGACACAGATTTTGATACAAACTACCTTCTTACACAATACACATTATGATCATTTGTGTGGCTTTCCCCCATTTATTTTATTTATTTATTTAACCTTTATTTAACTAGGCAAGACAGTTAAGAACAAATTCTTATTTACAATGACGGCCTACCCCGGGCCAAACCTGGACGACGCTGGGCCATTTGTACCCCGCCCTATGGTTCAGATTGTGTTTTATGGGCAAATAATTAAATAGAACAACAATAATATATCTGGGTTGTAAAATCGGCTTGATTCTCAAGCTGTATGAGTTCTACTAATTCTAATCAACCTGTATGAGTTCTACTAATTCTAATCAACCTGTATGAGTTCTACTAATTCTAATCAACCTGTATGAGTTCTACTAATTCTAATCAACCTGTATGAGTTCTACTAATTCTAATCAACCTGTATGAGTTAGATAGATAGATAGGTACTTTATTGATCCCCCGGGGGGGAAATTTCATTCACTAATTCTGTATGAGTTAGATAGATAGATAGATAGATAGATAGATAGATAGATAGATAGATAGATAGATAGATAGATAGATAGATAGATAGATAGATAGATAGATAGATAGATAGATAGATAGATAGATAGATAGATAGATAGATAGATAGATAGATAGATAGATAGATAGGTACTTTATTGATCCCCCAGGGGGGAAATTTCAGTTCTACTAATTCTAATCAACCTGTATGAGTTCTACTAATTCTAATCAACCTGTATGAGTTCTACTAATTCTAATTGAGCTCTATGAGTTCTACTATACTGAACAAAAATATAAATGCAAAATGTAAAGTGTTTACCCCATGTTTCATTAGCTGAAATAAAAGATCTCAGACATTTTCCATACGCACAAAAAGCTTATTTCTCGAAAAGAAATTGCTCCGTTTTGTTTACATACCTGTTAGTGAGCATTTCTCCTTTGCCAAGATAATCCATCCTCCTGACAGGTGTGGCATATCAAGATGCTGATTAAACAGAAATGTCCACCACTGCTGTTGCCAGAGAATTTAATGTTCATTTCTCTACCATAAGCTGCCTTCAATGTCGTTTTAGTGAATTTAGCAGTACGTCCAACCAGTCTCACAACCGCAGACCACGTGTATGGCGTTGTTGTGAACAGAGTGCCCCATGGTGGCAATGGGGTTATGGTATGGGCAGGCATAAGCTACGGACAACGAACACAATTGCATTTTATCAATGGCAATTTGAATGCACAGAGATAACGTGACGAGATCCCGAGGCCCATTGTCGTGCCATTCATCTGCCGCCATCACCTCATGTTTCAGCATGGTAATGCATGGCTCCATGTCGCAAGGATCTGTACACAATTCCTGGAAGCTGAAAATGTCTCAGTTCTTCCATGGCCTGCATACTCACCAGACATGTTACCCATTGAGCATGTTTGGGATGCTCTGAATCGACGTGTACGACAGTGTATTCCAGTTCACGCCAATATCCAGCAGCTTTGCACAGCCATTGAAGAGGAATGGGACAACATTCCACAAGCCACAATCAACAGCCTGACCAACTCTATGAAGGAGACGTCGCATTGCATGAGGCACATGGTGGTCACACAAGACACTGACTGGCTTTCTGATCCACGGCCCTACCTTTTTATTTTTTAAGGTATCTGTGACCAACAGATGCATATCTGTATGCCCATTCATGTGAAATCTATAGATTAGGGCCAAATGAATGTATTTCAATTGACTGATATCATTATATGAACTGTAACTAAGTAAAATCTTTCAAATTGTTGCATGTTGCATTTATATTTTTATTCAGTATTTTTATTCAGTATAATTACATTGCGAAAAACCTTTCCAACACTCCCGGCCTCGATAATCACCAAGCCTCGGAGTGAAAGAGCAAAATATCATGATCTGATGATCCCATATATATACAGTGGAAACGTCATAAAAAACAGTCACTGGCGCAGGAACCTTTGAGGGCCCGGAATAGGCTAGTTGATATAATGTGATGATTTGATACAATGTTGAACTTCACTAGCAATAGCTCAAGTCCAGACAGATAGAAAGGGAGGCAGACAGGTGGAGAAGAGAGATGAATGTGATTGAAAGAACCAGAATCTTCATCAGGATATTTTCTGCTGTTTTTATTTGTTGGCTTTAGGCCTTTTACTTAGTTGATTATGGAAGTTATAGGCCTACTGCTACATTGGCCTATAGGCTATCTTTGAGTTCTATGCTCTCATTTCTTTAGCCACCAATGGACCACAGTCTATCAATCTGTCCATATGGCACAGGCTAGTGCTCTCGCCATAGTTAAATCTTATATTTGTACCGTTTTACATCATGATTTTCAGAAACAAAAACGTTATTACTGAAATAAAACTGTTCCTCAAATGTGCATATATAAATATTCATAACTGCCATGTAGTTCGGTAGATATTGAATGGATAAATTGTAAGCTTCCCCAAACTTGAAACTCATGAGCTGCCTATGGTCTTTACTATTACTCCCATTTAAACAAATGCGCGCAAGCGCGTGACCACATAATAGGTCCCAAGAAAAAACAGGCCCGCCTATGGAATTCAAAGGCCCGTCCAACTGATTAGTTCTGGCGCCGGGTCTGACTGTATGATGTGGCTTCCCAGGTGATCGAGCGGTATGTGTCCGGGGGGATGTGTGGGTACGACCTCGAGGGCAGTCCCATCTGGTACGATGTCATCGGGCCCCTGGACCCCAAAGGACTGCTGCTGTCCTGCACCAAACAGGACTTCATGAGGACCAAGATCAGAGACACAGAGATGCTCCGCAGAGAGTGTCAGAAACAGACAGAGAAGGTACACTTTGACCTACCATGCTTTAGTAAATATGTATGACAATATTACTAGAATTGAGTACATAGCTACAATGCCTTCAGAAAGTATTCACACCTCTTAACTTTTCCCACATTTAGTTGTATTACAGCCTGAATTTAAAATGGATTACATTGAGATGTTTGTCACTGGCCTACACACAATACCCCATCATGTCAAAGTGGAATTGCGTTTTTACACATTTTTACAAATTAATTACACATGAAAAGCTGAAATGTCTTGAGTCAATAAGTATTTAACCCCTTTGTTATGGCAAGCCTAAATAAATTCAGGAGTAAAAAAGTACTTAACAATCTCATAATAAGTAGCATGGATTCACACTGTGTGCAATAATAGTGTTTAACATGATTTCTCAATGACTATCATCTCTGTACCCCACACATACAGTTATCTGTAAGGTCCCTCAGTCGAACAGTGAATTTCAAATACAGATTCGACCACGAAGACAATGGATGTTTTCCAGTGCCTCGCAAAGAGGATGGATCAACAACATTGTACTTACTCCACAGTACTAACCCAAATGACAGAGTGAAAAGAACGAAGCCTGTACAGAATAAAATATATTCCAAAACATGCATCCTGTTTGCAACAAGGCACTAATGTACTGCAAAAAATGTGGCAAAGCAATTAACTTTTTGTCCTGAATACAAAACATTATGTTTGGGGCAAATCCAACCCATCACTGAGTACCACTCTTACAATTACATACCTCAACCACATAACTTCTGACCGCAACCACACAACTGCTTACCACATCTTCTGACCATAACCACACAATTACATACCTCAACCACATAACTTCTGACCGCAACCACACAACTTCTGAGCTCAACCGCACAACTTTTGACCTGAACCGCACTTCTGCAAACAACCAAACAACTTCTTACCATGAACAAACGTTTAAAGAGCATTAGCTGCTCCACCAAACTAACCATCTAACATAACAAAATGTGGAATAAGTCAAGGGGTCTGAATACTTTCTGAAGGCACTGTATGTATTACAGTATGACAAGCCTTTATTCTTATATAATCTGAGTGACAGAAGCAGACAGAGAACGTATGCTTTGACCGAGTATGATCTATTACATATATATTCAATATGATAAGGCTATCTCAGAGAGTGCCAGAGACAGTACAGACAGACATTCATTAAATAGATGTATCTCTGTACTCTAGAAATGGCTCAGTCGGTATAGCATGGCGCTTGCAACGCCAAGAGTTGTTGGTTTGATTCCCGCTGGGGCCACCAATATGTAAAATCACTGTAAGACGTTTTGATAAAAGCGTCTGATAAATGCCATACTGTACATTATTATATAGAAGAAGGAGAGGTTTGACTTGGTTCTGGGGCTCTGTACACAACGCTCAAGTCTTAAAATATCCTCTCTCTCGCTCTCTCTCTCTCTCTCACTCCCCTCCCCTCCCCATCTCCTCTCCTTCCCCCTCTCTCAGTTGGGGGTTAATGTGGAGGCGATAACCCTGATCTATGACTGTGAGGGGCTGGGCCTGAAGCACCTTTGGAAGCCTGCTTTAGAGGCCTATGGAGAGGTGAGCCCACCAAATTAAATAGATTAGAACATAATATATACACACGAATGGTTCTAAATAGTACCGGATAGGGGTTCTTTGGCATGTAACCATAGCAGCACACTTTTTGGTGCTATATAACCCTTTTTTTTAAGGTTTAATAAAGAACAATGCTCATAAGGTTCTAAATGGAACCTGTATGGTGTTATAAAGAACCCTTTCCTAAGGTTCTTTAGAGAGTCATTACAAAAGTTTATATATACAGTTGAAGTCGGAAGTTTACATATATACTTAGGTCGAAGTCATTAAAACTCATTTTACAACCACTCCACAGATTTCATGTTAACAAACTATAGTTTTGGCAAGTCGGTTAGGACATCTACTTTGTGCATGACACAAGTAATTCTTCCAGCAATTGTTTACAGACAGTTTATTTCACTTATAATTCACCATATCACATATCACATACCACTCAGGAAGGGGACGCATTCTGTCTCCTAGAGATGAACGTACTATGGTGCGAAAAGTGCAAATCAATCCCAGAACAACAGTAAAGGACCTTGTGATGATGCTGGAGGAAACAGGTACAAAAGTATCTATATCCACAGTAAAACGAGTCCTATATCGACATAACCTGAAAGGCCGCTCAGCAAGGAAGGAGCCACTGCTCCAAAACCGCCATAAAAAAGCCAGACTACGGTTTGCAACTGCACATGGGGACAAAGATCGTACTTTTTGGAGAAATGTCCTCTGGTCTGATGAAACAAAAATAGAACTGTTTGGCCATAATGACCATAGTTATGTTTGGAGGAAAAAGGGGAAGGCTTGCAAGCCGAAGAACACCACCTAAACCGTGAAGCATGGGGGTGGCAGCATCATGTTGTGGGGGTGCTTTGCTGCAGGAGGGACTGGTACACTTCACAAAATAGATGATATCATGAGGAAGGAAAATTATGTGGATATATGGAAGCAACATCTCAAGACATCAGTCAGGAAGTTAAAGCTTGGTCGCAAATGGGTCTTCCAAATGGACAATGACCCCAAGCATACTTCCAAAGTTGTGGCAAAATGGCTTACTGACAACAAAGTCAATGTATTGGAGGGGCTGTCACAAAGCCCTGACCTCAATCCTATAGAAAATGTGTGGGCAGAACTGAAAAAGCGTGTGCGAGCAAGGAGGCCTACAAACCTGATTCAGTTACACCAGTTCTGTCAGGAGGAATGGGCCAAGATTCACCCAACTTATTGTGGGAAGCTTGTGGAAGGCTACCCGAAATGTTTGACCCAAGTTAAACAATTTAAAGGCAATGCTACCAAATACTAATTGAGTGTATGTAAACTTCTGACCCACTGGGAATGTGATGAAAGAAATACAAGCTGAAATAAATCATTCTCTCTACTATTATTCTGACATTTCACATTCTTAAAATAAAGTGGTGATCCTAACTGACCTAAGACAGGGAATTCTTACTAGGATTAAATGTCAGGAATTGTGAAAAACTGAGTTTAAATGTATTTGGCTAAAATGTAAACTTCCGACTTCAACTCTAGCACCAAAAATGGGTTCCGCAATGGTTACAACCCTTTTGGGGTTTTATAGAACCCTGTTTTATGGTTCTTAATATAATCTTTATGGAGTATGGGTCTATAAATAACCTTTCTCAATCTGAAAGGTTCTTTGTAGATCCTGTAAAATAACCATACAGGTTTTTTTATTCTGGTCAGTCATATTATATTGTTAAAATGATATTCCCAAAATATTCAATTGAGCCACCTCCTCTACATTTTAATGATCACTAAAAGCGCAAAGAACCATTGAAGAACTCAAAGGGTTATTTGAGTAATTATGGTTCCACATAGAACCATCACCCTTCCCATAAAACCTTGAGGAACCCTCATCTTTTAGTGTCTATGCATCTCTATGGGTGAGATCACCATGAATAAACGTGTCTGAAAAACAATGTGTCTGTCTGGCTGTTGTCTGTCTGGCTGGCTGTTTGTCTGTCTGGCCGTTATATGGCTGGCTGGCTGTTATCTGGCTGTTGTCTGGCTGGCTGGCTGGCTGTCCCTCTCTCTAATACTGTTGCAGATCCTTACTATGTTTGAGGAGAATTATCCTGAAGGACTCAAGAGGGTGTTTCTCATCAAGAGTGAGTCATCTAGATTCCACACAATACAATGTGTGTCTGCATGTGTGTATGAGTGTGTGTGTAGTATCTATGTCTTACAATATCTATGTCAATACAATGTGCATCACAGGAGGTTGGTGGCGCCTTAATTGGGGAGGGCGGGCTCGTGGTAATGGCTGGAGTGGAATCAGTGGAATGGTATCAAATGCATCAAACACCATTCCATTTGTTTGATGCCATTCCATTTGATCGGTTCTAGCCGTCATTATGAGCCGTCCTCCCCTCAGCAGCCTCCTGTGTTGTGCGTGCGTGCGTCCGTGTGTGTGTGTGTGTGTGTGTGTGTGTGTGTGTGTGTGTGTGTGTATTTATAGTGCCTCTCTCTCGCTTCAGCTCCTAAGCTATTCCCGATGGCCTACAACCTGGTCAAACACTTCCTGAGTGAAGAGACACGTCATAAGATCATCATTCTAGGATGTGAGTACTGTGTGTTCCCATACATACTACACACTAAGGCGCAGTTACAGTATATGTGAGGTATTTTTCTTATCAATATGGACTATAGGAATATGGTTTCTGTAAATGAGAAAATATCGCCTAATATTGCTCTTTGTTATGGTATGTGTCTATCTAGTCCAGGGCTCTCCAACCCTGTTCCTGGAGAGCTACCGTCCAACCCTAATCTAGCACACCTGATTTTAATAATTGGTTAAAAGGTGAATCAGGTTAGTTACAACAGGGTTGGCATTGGTCAGGAACAGGGTTGGAGAGCCCTGGTCTGTATAGTGTTGGGATGTCACTTCTCACCACTAGGAGGCAATCTCACATCAGGTGGTGGTGGTCCAAGTGTACTGTACAGCTATAACATATTTGTGACCTCGCCCCCCCCCCCCCTCCCCCCTTCTCTCTTGCTCTCTCCCCTCTCTCTTTTCTCCGTCTCTAGCTAACTGGAAGGAGGTGTTACTTAAGCACATTGACCCGGAGCAACTCCCAGTGGCGTACGGAGGAAGCCTTACTGACCCTGATGGTGATCCTCGCTGTCGCACCATGGTGAGTGAGTGAGTGAGTGAGTGAGTGAGTGAGTGAGTGAGTGAGTGAGTGAGTGAGTGAGTGAGTGAGTGAGTGAGTGAGTGAGTGAGTGAGTGAGTGAGTGAGTGAGTGAGTGAGTGAGTGAGAGAGAGACTTCTATGCCATTATGGTTGTGAGGTCTGGGCTCCGCTCACCAACCAAGAATTCACAAATTGGAACAAACACCAAATTGAGACACTGCACGCAGAATTCGGCAAAAACATACTCTGTGTACCACGTAAAACACCAAATAATGCATGCAGAGCAGAATTAGGCCGATACCAGAAAATAGCTTTTAAATTCTACAACAACCTAAAAGGAAGCGATTCCTAAACCTTCCATAACAAAGCCATCATTTACAGAGAGATGAACCTAAAGAAGAGTAGCTTAAGCAAGTTTGTCCTGGGGCTCTTTTCACAAACAGACCCCACAGAGTCCCAGGACAGCAACACAATTAGATCCAGCCAAATCATGAGAAAACTAAAAGATTACTTGACACATTGGAAAGAATTTACTAAAAAAGCTGGGCAAACTGGAATGCTATTTGTCCCTAAACAGAGAGTACTCAGTGGCAGAATACCTGACCACTGTGACTGACTTAAGGAAAGCTTTGACTATGTACAGACTTAGTGAGCATAGCCTTGCTATTGAGAGAGGCCGCTGTAGGCAAGAGAAGACTATGTGCATACTGCCCACAAGATGAGGTGGAAACTGAGTTGCACTTCCTAACCTCCTGCCAAATGTATGACCATATTAGAGACACATATTTCCCACAGATCACACAGACCGACAAAACATTTGAAAAACAAATCCAATTTTGATAAACTCCCATATCTATTGGGTGAAATACCAGAGTGTACCATCACAGCAGCAATACTTGTAAACTTTTGCCACATGAAAAGGGCAACCAGTGAAGAACAAACACCATTGTAAATACAACCCATATTTATGTTTATTTATTTTCCCTTTTGTACTTTAACTATTTGCAGATCGTTACGACACTGTATATAGACATAATATGACATTTGAAATGTCTCTATTCCTTTGAAACTTTTGTGAGTGTAATGTTTACTGTTAATTTTTGATTGTTTATCTCACATTTGTATTATCCATTTCACTTGCTTTGGCAAATTAAACATATCCCCATTGAATTGAATTGAGACAGAGATAGGTGTGTGTTTTCATGTGTGTGTTGTGGTGGTAGATAAACTACGGCGGTACGGTGCCCAGGTCGTACTACGTTCAGGACAATATGGTCAAGGTCCAGTACGACCACAGTGTGACCATTAGCCGAGGCTCTGCCCTCACACTGGAGTATGACATCACCACCCCGAGCAGCGTCCTCAGGTAACCAACCTAACCTTTAACCCTGACAACTGACCTTTAACCCTTCCCACAGGGCGGCGCACAATTGCCCCAGCGTCGTCCGAGTTTGGCCGGTGTAGGCCGTCATAAGAATTTGTTCTTAACTGACTTGCCTAGTTAAATAAAGGTTAAATTAAATAAAAATATAAAATACCTTACTTCCCAAACCTGGCTGTAAACTTTGACCTTAAAGCTGAGATCCACATAAAGTGAAACAGCGTTACTGTTCGTCCAGCCTTTGTTGTTCTTTTTGTTGATGAAACGGAGGAGCTTGGTAAAAGAAAATCTGTGGCACTTGTTGTGTTCTATCTCTTGTGCAATGATGTCCAAGGTGTTCGTTGTTTGAAGCAACTTCTTTGTTGTTGTAATATCACAAACGGACTTGGCGGTTTCACCATTAAGGGTTCCAGCTTTAAGTCTGACCGAACACACTAGAGTTAAACCCTGACCCTTAATCTGACATGGGTGTCTTCCATATTGATTTCTCCTACCCAGTGGTGGTTTCAGATCAGTGCAGATGAAGGAGAGGAAGTAACTTTACACTATTGAGATGCAGCCCTGGTAAAGATGTCACGTGGAGTAACACCCCCCCCTTCCTCTCTTCTCGTCCATCTTCCTCCCTCCCTCCCTCCCCTATCTCCCCACCTCTCTCCATTCCCCTCTCCCTCTCCTCCTCTTCCCTTTCCTCTCTAGGTGGCAGTTTGCCAGTGATGGGGCAGACATAGGCTTTGGAGTGTTCATGCGGACCCAGGATGGGGGTGGGGCTCAGAAGGTGGGGGATATGCTGAAGGTGCTGCCTAGTGAACGCTACAACTCACACATGGTCCCAGAGGACCGCTCACTCACCTGCCCCGAGCCTGGAACCTGTGAGTACACACCAGTGGAGGCTGCTGAGGGGAGGACGGCTGATTAATAATGGCTGTAAGGGAATGGAAAGGCGTTTGATGTATTTTATACTATTCTACTCATTCCACTCCAGCCATTACCACAAGCCCGTCCTCCCCAATTAAGGTGCCACCAACCTCCTGTGGTAAACGCACACACATAGATACAGTGCATTCGGAAAGTATTCAGACCCCTTCACTTTTTCCACACTTTGTTACGTTACAGCCTTATACTAAAATGAATTAAATAAAAAAAATGTCCTCATCAATCTACACACAATACCCTATAATGACAAAGCAAAAACTGTTTTTTAGACATTATTTCACATTTATTAGAAATAAAAAACAAAAATACCTGGTAAATTCAATTGATTGGACATGATTTGTAAAGGCAAACACCTGTCTATATAAGGTCCCACAATTGACAGTGCATGTCAGAGCAAAAACCAAGCCATGAGGTTGAAGGAATTGTCTGTAGAGCTCTGAGACAGGATTGTGTCGTGGCACAGATCTTGGGAAGGGTACCAAAAATATTCTGCAGCATTGAAGGTCCCCCATAACACAGTGGCCATCATTCTTAGAGCTGGCTGCCTGGCCAAACTGAGCAATCGGGGAAGAAGGGCCTTGGTCAGGGAGGTGACCAAGAACCCGTTGGTCACTCAGACAGAGCTCCAGAGTTCCTCTGTGGAGATGGGAGAACCTTCCAGAAGAACAACCATCTTTGCCGCACTCCACCAATCAGGCCTTTATGGTAGAGTGGCCTGACGAAAGCCACTCCTCAGTAAAAGGCACGAAAGCCCACTTGGAGTTTGCCAAAAGGCACCTGAAGGACTCTCGGACCATGAGAAACAAGGTTCTCTGGTCTGAAGAAACCAAGATTGGCCTGGATTCCAAGCGTCACGTCTGGAGGAAACCATGCACCACTCATCACCTGGCCAATATCATCCCTACGGTGAAGCATGGTGGTGGCAGAATCATGAGGGGGATGTTTTTCAGTGGCAGTGACTGGGAGACTAGTCAGGATCGAAGGAAAGATTAACAGAGCAAAGTACAGAGAGATCCTTGATGAAAACCTACTCCAGAGCGCTCAGGACCTGGGGTGAAAGTTCACCTTCCAACAGGACAACGACCCTAAGCCAAGACAACGCAGGAGTGTCTTCGGAACAAGTTTCTAAATGTCCTTGAGTGGCCCAGTCAGAGCCCGATCTAACATCTCTGGAGAGACCTGAAAATAACTGTGCAGCGACGCTCTCCATCCAACCTGACAGAGCTTGAGAGGATCTGCCGAGAAACTCCCCAAATACAGGTGTGCCAAGCTTGTAGCGTCACACCCAAGAAGACTTGCGGCAGTAATCGCTGCTAAAGGTACTGAGTAAAGGGTCTGAATACTTATGTAAATGTGATATTATAAAAATATTTTTTTGCTTTATGGGGTGTAGATTGATGAGGGAAAAAATCGATTTGATCAATTTTAGAATATGGCTGTAACGTATCAAAATGTGGAAAAAGTGAAGGGGTCTGAATACTTTCCCGAATGCACTGTATACACATGCAAATATACACTCAGATACAGCTATACAGATACACACATACAGCTAGACAGATGCACAGTAGTAATTCTGTATTGTGTCCTGTGTGTAGATGTGCTGCGTTTTGACAACACCTACAGCGTACTGCAGTCAAAGACCATTAGCTACACCGTCAATGTTCTACTGCCAGACGGACAGATCCAGAGCCCTAGGAGTATCAGAGAGGATGGACGGCTGGAGTAACACACACACACACACACACACACAGACACACACACACACATACTGACAGACAGATCCAGAGCCCCCCAGGAGAGAGGGGGTGGACATCTGGCTATCTGGGATAGTGAAGATAGCGATGTATAGTATTAAATACCACTGTTCTCAGTTATGGGCATTAGCTATTATGACAGGACATTTTCCAATGATTTTTCTAGGAAAAAAATCATCTTTACAAGAATTTCGTACAAGTCACATTAGGTTTGAGATAGGACTATATGGCTTTGTTCTATAGTATTGTGTGAATGGAATAGCAACAGTTTTCAGGACAGAAAATACACTTTGTTTTTTCCCTGTTTGTGTGTTATATAGGCTTCATTAGATCAACGTAAAAAGACAAATGGTGCATGTGGAAAGTGATTATGAAGTGGAGCAATTAATATAGTTTGTTGTTTTCACTGAAGATGCCTCTCATTAAAAGTTTCATTAACAATTGTATTAATTGTAGATATGATACATATCTTTATAGGTTGTTTTAATATTATAGCTTTCCCTGAAGAGATGATTCTTAAACAATGTTAAGATGTACTCATTGTCGATGGGTGGTTTTAATACATCAGTAATTCTAGAAAGGTTATCTGTCGTTATCATAAAATATTTATTATCCAAATGCAAGTTGAATCCTGAAAATGTTTAAGATGTTTCTTGATCAGAATTGTATACATAATATTCTAATGTTGTAGTATGATTACATTTTAAATGTTCTTGGACCATGTTTCTTATTTTAAGAATAAATGTAACTTGACAAGCTATTTTAGAAGAGCTGCGCAATCAGGGATATTTCGTTTTTGTCCACTAGATGGCAATATAAGATCTCATAAAAAACACAATCAGGGATATTTCGTTTTTGTCCACTAGATGGCAATATAAGATCTCATAAAAAGCACAATCATTGGATAAAACACGACCGTGATTTCTACAGTAGCATGCTATTGTTACATAACTCTAGGTCACCGCAAAGTCAGGGGGGGAGGAATTACAGATCACTAGGCTATAAAACGTTGACATATTTAAAACGAATACGCTCAAATTGAATAGCCTAAAGCATAGGCTTATTTTTTTTATAAGAGATTAGATTATTTTAATCATTACGCTAGCCTATTAGCCAACATTTTGATATTCATCATATTTTAGTCTGTTTAAAAAGGCACGTGGAGCGTAGACTTGAACACGTTTTGTTGTTGATGTTTGTTGTTGACCCATCCATTCCTTAAGAGACTTTCAGCTCAAAGTCACAACTACCAGTGACCGCCGGGCGGTGAGTTGCATCACTGACAGTGACCGCAGCTGTCTCAGTGACCGCAGCTGTCTCAGTGACACGAATGACCATTGAACATCCATCTGCATTCACACTGAGCACAGACGTTACAGCATCATGCAGATCTTTTGTTTAGTTGAGTGGTCATTCAATCCCAAAAATGTAGACACGGTCTTTTGGTTGAAACATAGATTGAACTGAGGCCCACTGTTACCCACATTGATTACTTTGTTGCAGTACCAAATAGTACCTTGAGATGATGTAAGTTACAGGTTTACGTTAATTGATGCTGAAATAATAATGAACAAACATTTAGTCAACTCAACCCATTTTTTTAAAATCAAGAACCTCTGGTTCCTCAAGTGGCTTCCTCCACCCTGCAACACACCATCGGAGACTGGCGGCCAGGCACAGACAGAGTCAGAGAGATGCGGGTGAGAAGCACAGATGCAGTGTGCCGGCCTTTTACATAACAGCTGGGTCTCTGACTGCCTACGAACCGCTGGGCACCGCAGGATTCACTTTGCCACATTGCCTTGGCCCTTCTGGCAAAATGTGAGGATGTAATTTAATTAGCAATAATATTCCTTGGGCTGATATCAAGACGCAAAACAGGATCATTGATTAGGCGCAAGTTATGATATGCTTTCTTGTGGACAATTTGAGGTGGCTATAAAGCCTTTGTATTGGCTAAAAACACAATCATAACGGTGTAAGATACAGAATGCAATTAGCAAACAAACTGTTCAGGCCAAAATGTGTGTACACTATAGGTCTACATAATTAGTCTGGCTAACACCGAACTACATATAATATATATATATATACACACACAAGTATGTGGACACCCCTTCAAATTGGTAAATTCTGGTATTTTAGCCACAACCGTTGCTGACAGGTGTATAAAATCGAGCACACCGCCATGCAATCTCCATAGACAAACATTGGCAGTAGAATGGCCTTAATGAAGAGCTCAGTGACTTTCAATGTGGCATTTCTGCCCTGCTAGAGCTGCCTGGATCAACTGTAAGTGCTGTTATTGTGAAGTGAAAACGTCTAGAAGCAACAAAGGTTCCGCCGAGAAGTGGTAGGCCACACAAGCTCACAGAACAGGACCGCCGAGTGCTGAAACGTGTAGCACGTAAAAATAATCTGTCCTCTGTTGCAACACTCACTACCGAGTTCCAAACTGCCTCTGGAAGCAACATCAGCACAATAACGGTTTGCATAGTGCCAACTGTAATGTTTGGTGGAGGAAGAATAAAGGTCTAGGGTTGTTTTTCATTGTTCGGGCTATGCCCCTTAGTTCCAGTGAAGGTCAATCTTAACGCTAAAGCATACAATGATATTCTAATCTAGACAATTCTGTGCTTCCAACTTTGTGGCAACAGTTTGGGGAAGGCCCTTTCCTGTTTCAGCATGACAATGCACAAAGCAAGATCGGTGTGGAAGAACTTGACTGGCCTGCACAGAGCCCTGACCTCAATCTCATCGAACACCTTTGGGATGAATTCGAGCCAGGCCTAATCAACCTATCATCAGACCTCACTAATGCTTTTGTGGCTGAATGGAAGCAAGTCCCTGCAGCAATGTTGCAACATCTGGTGGAAAGCCTTCCCTCCATATTAATGCTCATGTTTTTAGAATGAGATGTTCGATGAGCAGGTGTCCACATACATTTGGTCTTGTGGTACACATACATTAAGTATATATAGAGGTGGTGTTCACCAGCTCAGACGTTGCATGCATCAAGGCAATGGTTGCACGTTACGTCATCGACTGTGTCATTGACTGACGGATTGCTATAACACGTGATGTGGTAAACTGATACTTATACATATCCAGGCATTGTAAGATATTGTATGGGTCAGGAAGAGGAATGCAACCAATAGCCTAATAGCATTCATGCTTGCTAGATTCTACCATTCACGCGCACTGCATGCGACATGAGAAAAACTGCAGCGCGGTCCGGCGTGAACGTGCAGGTATACAGTGCCTTCAGAAAGTATTCACATCCCTTTACTTTTTTCATTCTTTTTGTGTTACATCCTGAACTTAAAATGTATTAAATTGAGATTTTATGTCACTGGCATACACATAATACCCCATAATGTCAACGTGAAATTATGTTTTTCGATTTAAAAACAAAACAAATTAATTAAAAATGAAAAGCTGAAATGTTTTGAGTCAATAAGTATTAAACCCCTTTGTTATGGCGTGCCTAAATAACTTCAGGAGTAAAAATGTGCTTCACAAGTCGCACAATAAGTTGCATGGAGTCTCTCTCTCTGTGCAATAATAGAATTCACATGATTTTTGAATGACTTCCTCATCTATGTACTCCACACATAAAATTATCTGTAAGGTCCTTCAGTCGAGCAGTGAATTTCAAACACTGATTCAACCACAAAGGTCAGGGAGGTTTTCCAATGCAAGGAAGGGCACATATTGGTAAATGGGCAAAAAAAAACAATAGACATTGAATATTTATTTGAGCATGGTGAAGTTATTAATTACACTTTGGATGGTGTATAAATACACCCAGTCACCACAAAGATACAGGGGTCCTTCCTAACTCCGTTGCTGGAGAGGAAGGAAATCGCTCAGGGATTTCAGGGATTTCACCATGATGCCAATAGTGATATTAAAACAGATATAGAGTTCAAGGGCTGTGATAGGAGAAAACAACAACATTGTAGTTACTCCACAATACTAACCTAAATGACAGAGTGAAAGGAAGGAAGCTTGTACAGAACAAAAATATTCCCAAACATGCATCCTGTTTGATGACACACCTAACAGGACTTGTTTTGATTACACTTAAAAAATGTCTTGAATTTAGGGGCTCCCAAGTGGCGCAGTGGTCTAAGACACTGCATCTCAGTGTTAGAGGCGTCACTACAGACAACCTGATACAAATCCAGACTGTATCACAACCAGCCGTGATTGAGAGTCCCATAGGGTGACGCACAATTGGCCTAGCGTCGTCTGAGTTTGGCCAGTGTAGGCCGTCATTGTAAATAAGAAATGTTGTTCTTAACTGACCTGCCTAGTTAAATTTAAAAAATATATAAAAAACAAACAAAACAAATCCAACACATCACAACAGTTCCACTCAGGCAAAATCCTAGAGGAAAATCTGGTTCAGTCTGCTTTCCAAAAGACACTGGAAGACAAATTCATCTTTCAGCAAGACAACATCGAAAGTTCCTGAGTGGCTTAGTTTCAGTTTTGATCTATTTAAACAATTTTGAATTCAGGCTGTAACACAATGTGGAATAAGTCAAGGGGTATGAATACTTTCTGAAGGCACTGTAAGTGGAGGCTGCTGAGGGGAGGAAGGCTCATAATATTGGCTGGAAGGGAGCAAATGCAATGGTATCAAACACATGGTTTCTATGATACTTTTTGCTACCACAAGCCCTTCCTCCCCAATTAAGGTGCCACCAACCGCCTGTGCTGAACCCCAACAGTATGTAGCCTACACACGTGTGTGGGTGTGTATGGCTATCCCTACCGTGTCCAATAGGCGGTGCTTTAGGTATATTATGGTAATAGGAGCGGGGCCGCGGGGAGATGAGTAGTGACGTCAGCTCCCAGGTCGCCAGCACAGTGAAACAAACATGGCGACAGAATGGAGCGGGCAGCAAGGCTACGTTCTAACTCTAATCGTTTTTCTTTGGAGTGCAGTCGGGGGACGCACCGAGACAGCAACTTCGAGTGTCCGCAGCAGCGGGAGCCAGGTGCTCGGTATGCGGCTGGAGAGGAGCGACAAACCGGCCACGACCACGGACGAAGGGGTCATCCAGGTAACGGAGGAGAGCACAGTGCAGCTCCGGTTCTACGGTGTGCAGCTCAACTCGGGCACCTGGGCGCAGATCCGCTTTACAGAACGAGGGGATGGGAGCGAGGAGGGGGGAAACATTAACAGTATTGACGACACACCTAATAGGACTTGTGTTGATTTCACAAAAGACTTCAGCATCGCAAATTACATGAACATCAGTAGCCGGGGGACCACAGGGGTACTCGGCATAAACATTAAGCCACTTCGTAAGAGCGAGCCTTTCAAGGAGTACGGGCTGTGCATCAAGAGTTTGGCCGATGGCAGGTGGGCTCTACTCGGGGATAGCGACGGGAGACTGCGGGTGGTGGAGGGAGAAAAAACTCTCCTCCCCCTGTGGTTCCAGATCATCCTCATCTGCTGTCTGTTGGTGCTGTCTGGCATGTTCAGCGGGCTGAACCTGGGGCTCATGGCTCTGGACCCGATGGAGCTCCGAATAGTCCAGAGTTGTGGCTCAGAGAAGGAGAAGAAATACGCCCGCAAAATTGAGCCCATCCGCAGCAAGGGGAACTACCTTCTCTGCTCGCTGTTGCTTGGCAACGTCTTGGTCAATACCACGCTCACCATCCTCCTGGACGACCTGATAGGCTCTGGGCTGGGCGCAGTGGTCGCCTCCACAGTGGGTATCGTGATTTTTGGTGAGATTGTCCCCCAGGCGCTGTGCTCTCGCCACGGGCTGGCGGTGGGCGCCAACACCATCCAGGTGACCAAGTTCTTCATGCTGCTCACCTTCCCCCTCTCCTTCCCCGTCAGCAAGCTCCTCGACGTGCTCCTAGGCCAGGAGATTGGCACCGTGTACAACCGCGAGAAGCTCGTGGAGATGCTCAGGGTGACGGAACCGTACAACGACCTGGTCAAAGAGGAGCTCAACATGATCCAAGGAGCTCTGGAACTCCGGAATAAGACTGTGGAGAGCGTGATGACTCCTCTGGCCCACTGCTTCATGATCCAGAACGACGCAGTCCTCGACTTCAACACCATGTCAGAGATCATGGAGAGTGGCTACACGCGTATCCCCGTGTTCGACGACGAGCGCTCCAACATAGTGGACATCCTGTATGTGAAGGACCTGGCGTTCGTGGACCCTGACGACTGCACCACCCTGAAGACCATCACCAAGTTCTACAACCACCCAGTCCACTTTGTGTTCCACGATACCCGGCTGGACTCCATGCTAGAGGAGTTCAAGAAAGGTGTGTGTATCTGGAGGGACGGGGATGCATGCTCGTGTCATACATCACCATATTTACATACATGGTTGATGTATGTAAATGTATTTATAATGCATTCGTCACTCCCCATAATCAATACACACACACACATACACAATTTGACACGCATACACACACCACACAGATGTGCCCCTGGCTGTATTGATGTGTGTATCGACGAGTGGAATATCTCGACCCAGTTGTCATGGCAGGGAACAAATGTGACACTCATCACAATCTAGGGGTCATCAACTCTGTCTCTGGAGAGCTACAGGGACTAGGTTTTCGTTCCAGACCTGCACTATTCACACCTGGCTGATTAGTTGACTCAGCTGTGTTAGTGCTATCCTATAACTAAAGTCTGTACCTATAACTCTCCAGGACCGCTGCCATAATGGGGGGGGGGGGGGGGGGCGCATTGTGCTAGGGTTGCTATAATCACTCAGTCTTAGGGTTGCTATCATCACTCAGTCTTAGGGATGCTATCATCACTCAGTCTTAGGGATGCTATCATCACTCAGTCTTAGGGATGCTATCATCACTCAGTCTTAGGGATGCTATCATCACTCAGTCTTAGGGCTGCTATCATCACTCAGTCTTAGGGATGCTATCATCACTCAGTCTTAGGGATGCTATCATCACTCAGTCTTAGGGCTACTATCATCACTCAGTCTTAGGGCTGCTATCATCACTCAGTCTTAGGGCTGTTATCATCACTCCGTCTTAGGGCTGCTATCATCACTCCGTCTTAGGGCTGCTATCATCACTCAGGCTTAGGGATGCTATCATCACTCAGTCTTAGGGCTGTGGCTGCTATCATCACTCAGTCTTAGGGCTGTTATCATCACTCAGTCTTAGGGCTGCTATCATCACTCCGTCTTAGGGCTGCTATCATCACTCAGTCTTAGGGATGCTATCATCACTCAGTCTTAGGGATGCTATCATCACTCAGTCTTAGGGCTACTATCATCACTCAGTCTTAGGGCTGCTATCATCACTCAGTCTTAGGGCTGTTATCATCACTCCGTCTTAGGGCTGCTATCATCACTCCGTCTTAGGGCTGCTATCATCACTCAGGCTTAGGGATGCTATCATCACTCAGTCTTAGGGCTGTGGCTGCTATCATCACTCAGTCTTAGGGCTGTTATCATCACTCAGTCTTAGGGCTGCTATCATCACTCCGTCTTAGGGCTGCTATCATCACTCAGTCTTAGGGCTGCTATCATCACTCCGTCTTAGGGCTGCTATCATCACTCCGGTTTAGGGATGCTATCATCACTCAGTCTTAGGGCTGCTATCATCACTCAATCTTAGGGCTGCTATCATCACTCAGTCTTAGGGCTGCTATCATCACTCAGTCTTAGGGCTGCTTTCATCACTCAGTCTTAGGGCTGCTATCATCACTCAGTCTTAGGGCTGCTATCATCACTCAGTCTTAGGGCTGCTATCATCACTCCGTCTTAGGGCTGCTATCATCACTCAGTCTTAGGGCTATCCAGGGGCTAGGCTAGCTGGGCTGTTGTAACGCTTCACCCAAAAGCGATGTACAGTCATATGAAAAAGTAAGTACACCCCCCTGGAAAGTTCTTTTTTTTTTTTTTTTTTTTATACATATTTGGACAAATGGATATGTAATCTTCACTTCAACACTATTGACAGATAAAGGTTACCCAATTTAACAAATCACAATTTATACCATCATATAAAATGGCTGAAATTAGAATTAGGTGTACCAAAACAAGTGCAAATTATTAGAAAACATTAGAGAGAAACATAGGAGGGTCCAGCCTTCCATAAAGTTATGAAAACTGGTTTGGTTTGGTCTTAACCATATGGGTATGTGGATTATTGATGCCAATGAGTCTGGGAGGGGTTACAAATCCATTTCCAAGCAATTTGAAGTACATAATTCAATTTCCAAGGAATTCGAAGTACATCATTCCACTGTCCGACGAAAATTCCAGACCACTGTCAAACTACCTAGGACAGGTCGTCCCACCAAAGTCAGCCCAAGAGCTGACCGAAAGATGCTCATAGAAGTCTCTAAGAACCCCAGGGTAACATCAAGGGATCTACAGGCCTGTCTTGCCACAATCAATGTCGAATTGCATGAGTACACTGTCAGAAAGAGACTGCACAAACTTGGCCTACATGGGAGGTCAGGAAGGAAGAAGCCTCTGCTCTCAATAAAGGATATCAAGACTTTTGCCAGACAACACCTGGGTAAAGTCAGTTGTGTCTTGATATTCTTTTTTGAGAGCAGAGGCTTCTTCCTTCTTGACCCATGCAATTCAACATTGATTGTGGCAAGACAGGCCTGTAGATCCCTTGATGTTACCCTGGGGTTCTTAGAGACTTCTATGAGCATCTTTCGGTCAACTCTTTGGCTGACCAATTTTCAAATCTTTATGGAAGGCTGGACCCTCCTAAGTTTCTCTCTGTTTTCTAATAATTTGCACTTGTTTTGGTACCTAATTCAAATTTTATCCATTTTATGTGATGGTAAAGGTAGGGTGTACTAACTTTTTCCCATAAGGAAAAGGCATTTTTGTTTATTTTAATTGCATAACATTTTCAACGTTTTTTTAGTTGTGTGTGATTTGTTAAATTGGGTAACCTTTATCTGTCAATAGTGTTGAAGTGAAGATTACATATCCATCTGTCCCAATATGTAAAATAAAAGAGAACTTTCCAGGTGGTGTACTTACTTTTTCACATGACTGTATAATAACACATGTTATCAACATCAAGTAATTTGATGTTGCATGCTCATAACACACAAACCTAGGTGTCTGACTGTATGCCTAGCCAGTTATCTGACCTAACAGCAGTTTGTGTCATCATGAGTGTAAAGAAAGACAGCTGTCATAACTGTTTATGACAGAAGAGTTATATAGATACAGTTGAAGTCAGAAGTTTACATACACCTTAGCCAAATACATTTAAACTCAGTTTTTCACAATTCCTGACATTTAATCCTAGTAAATATTCCCTGTCTTCGGTCAGTTAGGATCACCACTTTATTTTAAGAATGTGAAATGTAAGAATAATAGTAGAGAATTATTTATTTCAGCTTTTATTTCTTTCATCACATTCCCAGTGGGTCAGAAGTTTACATACACTCAATTAGTATTTGGTAGCATTGCCTTTAAATTGTTTAACTTGGGTCAATCGTTCCGGGTAGCCTTCCACAAGCTTCCCACAATAAGTTGAGTGAATTTTGGCCCATTCCTCCTGACAGAACTGGTGTAACTGAGTCAGGTTTGTAGGTCTCCTTGCTCGCACAAGCTTTTTCAGTTCTGTCCACAAATGTTCTATAGGATTGAGGTCAGGGCTTTGTGATGGCCACTCCAATACCTTGACTTTGTTGTCCTTAAGCCATTTTGCCACAACTTTGGAAGTATGCTTGGGGTCATTGTCCATTTGGAAGACCCATTTGCGACCAAGCTTTAACTTCCTGACTGATGTCTTGAGATGTTGCTTGAATATATCCACATAATTTTCCTTCCTCATGATGCCATCTATTTTGTGAAGTGCACCAGTCCCTCCTGCACCAGTCCCTGATGCTGCCACCCCCATGCTTCACAGTTGGGATGGTGTTCTTCGGCTTGCAAGACTTCCCCTTTTTCCTCCAAACATAACAATGGTCATTATGGCCAAACAGTTCTATTTTTGTTTCATCAGACCAGAGGACATATCTCCAAAAAGTACGATCTTTGTCCCAATGTGCAGTTGCAAACTGTAGTCTGGCTTTTTTATGGCGGTTTTGGAGCAGTGGCTTCTTCCTTGCTGAGCGGCCTTTCAGGTTATGCCGATATATGACTCGTTTTACTTTGGCTATAGATACTTTTGTACCTGTTTCCTCCAGCGTCTTCACAGGGTCCTTTGCTGTTGTTCTGGGATTGATTTGCACATTCATTTCTAGGAGACAGAACGCGTCTCCTTCTTGAGCGGTATACTTGCATACTATTGTTTGTACAGATGAACATGATACCTTCCGGCGTTTGGAAATTGCTCCCAAGGATGAACCAGACTTGTGGTCTACAATTTATTTTCCTGTGATCTTGGCTGATTTCTTTTGATTTTCCCATGATGACAGGCAAAGAGGCACTAAGTTTGAAGGTAGGCATTGAAATACATCCACAGGTACACCTCCAATTGACTCAAATGATGTAAATTTGCCTATCAGAAGCTTCTAAAGCCATGACATAATTTTCTGGAATTACTTGTATCATGTACAAAGTAGATGTCCTAACCGACTTGCCAAAACTATAGTTTAACATGCAATCTATGGAGTGGTTGAAAAATGAGTTTTAATGACTTCAACCTAAGTGTATGTAAACTTCTGACTTCAACTGTATATACAGTGTATAGATATATAGCCTAGGCCTTATTGTGAAGAGGGTCCTAGTAAAGCATCACTGCTGTCGTTATCCAGCACCACCAGAACACACCACAGAGAGCAGAACTGCCTATATGACCTTCAAAGGTCTCATCTCTGTGTTCAGAGCAGGGATGTAGCCTACTAGCCTGGAATCCAAACCGCTGTGTACTGCAAACCGTGCATATCAGTTTTGGATTCCAGGCTAGGGATGGACAGCTCTGATACTGGAGGGCCACTGTCTGCTTGTTTACACCCTCAAAGTTAAATCGGAGGCTCGTTCAGTCTTGGGAAACCATGTGTGTGTACTCTCTAGGCGACCAGTGGGCTTAATGGATCAGTTAGGAACAGCTGAACTGTCAGTCCAGGACTGGAGCTGGGGGTCTCGGCTGTAAAGCAAGCTGCTGGTACCAAAGTGCCTGTAGTGCTAACGGCTAAGTGCCCCGTCTGGTCCTGGAGACAAAGGGTGTGCAGGCTTTTGTTCCATTCCAGCATTAACACATGAGTAATGTTGGGGACAAGTTATGGGTGAGGGCTAAGGGTTAGTGTTTGAATTAGCCTTGCATCTGTGGTTAGACAGCATGGTGACATAGTGGAGAGATATTGATAGTGACAGGCCAGTGCTCATCCTCACACCACACAGGCAGTCAGAGATCAAAGATGGCCGACACTGACTGAGCCTAACAACCACGCATTCAGGTCATCGCCGCGGCTATAATCACTGTGTGACCTCACTCTTCTGACCCAGTGGTGTCTCTCTAGTCTGTTCTTTATTGGCTGGAGGGTGACAGCAGTGTGTGAGGTCATTAGTGAGATGTCAGCTGTGTTGTAAGTGGGAAGATGTACAGTATATGTGTGTTGGGTTTGGTTGACCCTTTGATGTTTGTTTGTGTGTTAGGTTGACTGACTCAGCCAATCAATTCCCACTGTGTGTTCGCCGTCCCTTTTTAAGTGCAGGCTGAAAATACAATAAGCTATATCACACACTATATTATACATCATGTGACAGAGCTTGTAAAATACACAGAACAGTGTGTGGAGAGGGGAAATAGTAAACCAGGAGAGTGAGTGGATTACCCCCTTTTGTTTCTCTCTCTCTATCCCCATCCCCCTTTCTTTTATGGACTTAGAGCTTAAAGAGAGGAGGACTGGGGGAAGAACCAGAGTGAGATCAGAACAGACGGACTGCCTGGCCACAGTACTGACTGACTACAGTACTGACTGACTGACCCCAGTACTGACTGACTGATTAACTGATTACAGTACTGACTGACTAGCTAACCACAGGACTGACCCCAGTACTAACTGATTGACCCCAGTACTGACTGATCTTGGTCTCGTCACAGTCTCACTGGGTTACGCTGGTGTGTTCTGGTTCTTGGTTTGAGTATGTTCTGGTTCTTGGTCTTGTGGGTTCTGGTCTTGACTCTTATCTCTGGTGTTTACCCTTCTAGGTAAATCTCACCTGGCCATCGTTCAGAAGGTGAACAGCGAGGGGGAGGGGGATCCCTTCTACGAGGTGCTGGGATTGGTCACCTTGGAGGACGTTATCGAGGAAATCATAAAATCAGAAATCCTGGACGAGTCCGACCTTTATAGTGAGTCAACATCAAACTACACATGGACAATGGATCAGTCCTGAATCCATTTACTTCTACTGCAGTGAACTGGAGTGTAAGGAGTTAAATCAGGGATGGCCATTGGTTAACACTACTCCTGGAGCACTACCCTCCTGCAGGATTTGATTCCAACCTTGTTCTAAGACATCTGATTCTACTAAGCAGCTTCTCCTCAGGATCTAGTGTAGGGCTAGAGCAAAATCCTACCTATTAGCTTATTAGGAGGGGTTCTATTGTATTGAAACTACCAATTAGCTTATTAGGAAGGATTCTATTGTATTGAAACTACCAATTAGCTTATTGGGAGGTGTTCTATTGTATTGAAACTACCTATTAGCTTATTATGAGGGGTTCTATTGTATTGAAACTACCTATTAGCTTATTAGGAGGGGCTCTATTGTATTGAAACTACCTATTAGCTTATTATGAGGGGTTCTATTGTATTGAAACTACCTATTAGCTTATTGGGAGGTTCTATTGTATTGAAACTACCAATTAGCTTATTAGGAGGGGTTCTATTGTATTGAAACTACCTATTAGCTTATTAGGAGGGACTCTATTGTATTGAAACAAGCAGCATTGCAGTTTCCAAACACACATCGCCTTCAGAATCACACCCCCTACACCAATTTCATGCAGACATCTCTCCTCTATCTGTGTCCCATCTCACTTCATACTGTAATTTCCCCTCTATATCTGTGTCCCATCTCATTTCATACTGTCATCTCCCCTCTATATCTGTGTCCCATCTCATTTCATACTGTCATCTCCCCTCTATCACTGTGTCTCATGTCATACTGTCATCTCGCCTCTATATCTGTGTCCCATCTCATTTCATACTGTCATCTCCCCTCTATCACTGTGTCTCATTTCATACTGTCATCTCCCCTCTATCACTGTCCCATCTCATTTCATACTGTCATCTCCCCTCTATATCTGCGTCCCATCTCATTTCATACTGTCATCTCCCCTCTATATCTGTGTCCCATCTCATTTCATACTGTCATCTCGCCTCTGTGTCCCATCTCATTTCATACTGTCATCTCGTCTCTATCTGTGTCCCATCTCATTTCATACTGTCATCTCCCCTCTATCACTGTGTCCCATCTCATTTCATACTGTCCTCTCCCCTCTATCACTGTGTCCCATCTCATTTCATACTGTCCTCTCCCCTCTATCACTGTGTCCCATCTCATTTCATACTGTCATCTCGCCTCTATATCTGTGTCCCATCTCATTTCAAGACTGTCAACAGAAAAATACATAAAGAGGACGGAGCTCTCATCCTCCTAAAAATATTTGTGGATAGTGAATTCACTTGTCATGTGCAAACCTGTGTCAGTGCTAAACATGTTTTTTGCCGTTTTACTGCTATCCTCTCTTCCTATTTTCTCTCTCTCTGTCTCTCTCTTTCTCTCTCTCTCCCTCCAGCTGACAATAGGAACAGAAAGAAAGTGGACCCTAACAAGAGAATGCGTGACTTCTCTGCCTTTAAACACACAGAGAACGAGTGCAGGGTGAAGATCTCTCCTCAGCTGATGCTGGCTGCTCATCGCTTCCTGGCCACAGGTGAGTCGACTATCACCTGACAGGAAGTAGCTAGTAGTAAACACTTTACTATAGTACCATACCATGGTATTATAGTTAAGAATTTAACACAGGTCAACCAGATGTCATGGCATTCCAGTGGAGATTTGTCGGTAACACTTGACTTAAAGTCTGAGGGTATAACGCTTTAACCTTTTATAAGCATGTATGAGACTTTTTAACGTCATAAAAAAAGGTAATCTCTATATATCACATGGTTGTTATTTAGTTGGGCTGATGTTGAGATGGTTAGACATCATAAATGGGTCATACATCCTCATAACAAGTATAACTGCATCCTGTTTATGCGTTTTACAGTTCTACAGCCTTTAGTGG
Source organism: Thymallus thymallus (assembly GCA_023634145.1). NCBI lineage: Eukaryota > Metazoa > Chordata > Actinopteri > Salmoniformes > Salmonidae > Thymallus > Thymallus thymallus. The sequence continues at coordinate 11,466,568 of CM042403.1, read as the reverse complement.
GGCTGATTTGTCCGAATTGAAGGTACAATCTGTATGTGATTTCTGGGGCGTGTCTCTCCCCATTCTGCTCTCACTCCTCTCCCCCGCACAGAGGTGATTCTGTTCAGTCCCAGTCAGGTCACTGAGAAGGTATTACTGAGGATTCTGAGGCACCCTGACGTCATCCAGGAGATCAAGTTCAACGACGGCGACAAGCGCTCTGCTCTGCACTACATCTACCAGAGAGGCAAACCTGTCGACTACTTCATACTCATTCTACAGGTACACAGTACATGTAGTCCAACAATAAAAATAAAAAAACGTGCAATATCTATCCTCAACTTACAGGTAGACCGCTTTAAACACACACACACACACACACACACACACACACACACACACACACACAGACAGAGAGAGAGATAGACTGGATTAAGGTCAACAGTGTGATTCCTGTGGTGTGACTCAGCCTACTGGCTTTAGTTCTAAGTGTACAGCACTTGAGCACAATGTATATGTGTGTGTGTGTGTGTGTGTGTGTCAGGTGACTTCGTGTGAAGCTTACTGGGGGGGGGCAGACCTACACTTCATTAATTGATCCCTCTTATGTAAGGAGAGACTGAAAGGGGGGAGAAGAGGGGAGCAAGGGAGGGGAAAGGGAGAAGACAGCGAGAGAGGGGAGCAACGGACAGGAAAGGGAGAGGAGAGTTTTTGTGTGTTTTTGTTCTCGTTGACTTTACATGTTGTATAGTACTACTGATATTGATTACTGCCTAGCTCACAGAGCACACACATACACACTGCCCCACAGAGCACACACATACACACTGCCCCCCCAGATACACACTGCCCCACAGAGCACACACATACACACTGCCCCACAGAGCACACACATACACACTGCCCCACAGATACACACTGCCCCACAGAGCACACACATACACACTGCCCCACAGATACACACTGCCCCACAGAGCACACACATACACACTGCCCCACAGATACACACTGCCCCACAGAGCACACACATACACACTGCCCCACAGAGCACACACATACACACTGCCCCACAGATACACACTGCCCCACAGAGCACACACATACACACTGCCCCACAGATACACACTGCCCCACAGAGCACACACATACACACTGCCCCACAGATACACACTGCCCCACAGAGCACACACATACACACTGCCCCACAGATACACACTGCCCCACAGAGCACACACATACACACTGCCCCACAGATACACACTGCCCCACAGAGCACACACATACACACTGCCCCACAGAGCACATCATTAAATCAAAGCCTGGATTTCCATTCCCTTAGTGGCGGTCGGACCAAGGTTACCCCCCCCCCCCCCCACACACACACACACACACACCCTCCCCCCTGCTGCGTGCTGTTTCGCTAGGGGGATTACTCAGATAACCTTGGGGCTGAGATCAGGGCCATGAGTCTTAAAACAACTCTGGGTTTTCCCATCAGTCATTTCACCAAGCCTGTCAGTGTGGGAGGTTTGGATCTCTTTTCTGAGCAAGGTCAAAGCACTACAAGTGTACATACCATACCATAGCCTACCACAATCCACTCAAAGACAATACATCAACACAACACACAGACTTACCTAGGCTTAGCCCTCAGAACCCAATCCTCTGTGTGTGTGATACTCTACTGTTGACACACAAGGTGACACCGTGCAGATACAGTGACGGCAACATGAGTACAGCTGCTCTGGTACCACCATTCAGGAAGGTGTGGGTTGTGTGGTTGTGTGTTTGTGTGTGTGTGGGTTGTGTGTTTGTGTGTGTGTGGGGTGGGGAGGTATGTGTGTGGGGGGGTTGTTTGGGGGGGGGGGGGGGGGGGTTGTGTGGGGGTGGGGGGGGTAGTTGTGTGTTTGGGGGTGGGGGGGTAGTTGTGTGTGGTGGGGGGGGTTGTGTCTGTGTGTGGGGGTTGTGTGTGTAGGGGGGGTTGTGGGGGGTGTGTTTGTGGGGGGGTTGTGCGTGTGAGTGGGGGGGGGGGTTGGGGGGCTGAGGTTGCGTGTGTTTTTTCTAGGAGGTCATTGGGATCAGTGCTCATTTAATCAACAATAACTATGACGAAACATACTTGTCAACAACCTATTTTTCCTGACTAAAACTATGACAATAACGAGATGCCCTGGGAAAAAAACGATAACAATTACTAATTACTTTTCATTTTAGTCTACGAAAGTGTGACGAGGCGAGAATTCCACGGGAGAATTATGGACAGTTAATTTGACATGAATCTCCTTTTCATTTCATATTTCATGCAGTCCTCTCAGAATGGACATCTTTCAGCTGCGCGGTCTGCTTGAGCTGATCCTCCAGGCTCTCTGTCACTTCAGTCACTCATCAGTCTTTTGAACTGATGCGAAGCCAGGACACTTCACTTGTAACTAACCTCAACTAGAAACAATAATGTAAACTTTTACTTTCATAGAGAATATTTTTGAGGATCACATCAGAAGCTCTATTTTCCCATGTGTTCTGTTATTCAATCACCGCTCTCGCGATGCGGTGATTGTTGAATACTCGGAGTACAGTAATACTTCTTGTATTTTTGGAAAGCTCACCCCCCCCTTAACAGGTATGATGGGGAGAAAATTAGAACTGTAAATTTTTAACCTGTAGCCAAGGCTTTATAGCCTATGTGGTTAATTATGGCTGGCATTGGTTACAATCTGCCACAATATCAATGCTGCCAGCTAATTTATATTATGGGATAGTAGCTGTAGTTGGATAAGGCTATCTTAATGTGCACATGATGGAAGCTAGAGGTAGCCTAAATATTCATTATTTAATAGAATAAAATGCACTATTATGTGACTAAAATGTCTGTGACTAAAACTAGACAAATTGTCCAGCGTTTTAGCTAAAACTAACAAATTATGAAATTACTCAAATGTGACTAAGACTAAAAGGTATTTAAAGACTAAAACTACAAGGTATTTCAAGGCTAAATCTAAGACTGAAACTAAATCTGAAATAGGATATGTTGATCCAGGGTGCATTGACATTAAACCCTCAGCGTGAACCTCCGCATGCACACCTGCACTGTGATATAATATTGATGAGATTGCCAGGGTTTTCTTTCACCCTGGTAGGAGAGCTCACTCATAGAAACGTAGCAGATAGATCCGACATCACTCTAGCAGTAGAAAATGGAATAATAATAATCCATAATTATCATGTTATAATAAATCCATAATCCTGGGCCGAAATCCTATCATCAGATGCTCAGGCTTAACTTGACGACTGTGTGAATCATGCATGGATATCAATGGAGTTGGGATTCCGGCCTAGGTAGATCAGTGATCACACAGCACTGAAACAGTAGAAACACTGCATTTCTCTGTGTGTGTGTTTATGTTCATGTGTATGACATAAAGGTAGATACTTGCACACTGATGAATGCTCTTGAAGTTGTATTGTGCAAACTCCAGGTGCACTCATCAGTGTGTGGGTACCTATCTTTATTTAGTTGGGTTACTATTTGTACCCAGCACCTGCAAGTCACTGGGTGTGTGCACATTACTGTGTACACTACTGGTGTGTTCCTCAGGGGCGAGTGGAGGTGGAGGCTGGAAACGAGAACATGAAGTTTGAGACAGGACCCTTCTCCTACTATGGAGTCATGGCGCTTAGCACACCATCACTGGGTGAGCACACACACACATAATGTACTGTATACAGATCAGACAAAAGACACAAGCAATGCACACATACACACTGTCAAAGACAAACACACAGCCTCTGTCCTCTCGCCCTATCGCTCTTTCTCTCTCTATCTCTTTCTTTCTCGGTCTGTCTTTCTTTCTGTAACTTTCTCTCTCATACACACTGGCAGAAACACAAACAGACAGACAGACAGTATGTGTAGCCTTCAGTGTTCCTAGTATGGTTGTGTTTTATTCCTTAAACACCAGCTTCACTGACCAACATCCATGAATGTTCAACTCAAACACACGCACCAGAGTCGATAGTGCTGCTGCTAGTACCGCCCACAGTTCACAATGAGCCGTGTGTGTTGGCAAAGCTCACATGTAGGTGTATGTCACAGGATGCTGCTGTGGGAAGGACGGCTCATTATAATGTCCGAAACGGCGCTAATGGAATAGCATCAAATACCTGAAATTTGATACAATTCCACTGATTCCGCTCCAGTCATTACCACAAGCCCATTCTCCCCAATTAAGGTGCCACCAACCTGTGATGTATGCGTGTAATCACTTATGTCTTAGGAGATCCAACAGCAGACTGAAATGTGATCCACAGATGATGTAGTAAACAGGTAGAGAGAAACACACACCAGTGTCACCCTTAAAGGAAGAGGGGAAGGTGTGTGTGCGCCAATTAATGGGGTGAGTGTGTGAGTGCTTAGTTGGCAGGAAGGTGATGATGCCACAGGGCTGTAACTGTGATACCAGCTATGGGTAGTATCTGAACCTAACGGGTGACACACACTCACTGATACGGAGAGCAGTGTTTAGTCCCTGGTGAGCTGGAGTTGTTGAAATTGGAGAGAGATGGATCTCTGAAACCAGATCTCTTTAGAAACACTGATGACACCTAGTGGTCAGATACCAGTATGACCAGCAACCTCCCTTAAAGATCTTTCAATATAATCACTGTACTGAGAGTCATAAAATGTAATTAAGTTAGGCTTTCTATGCTGTAAGTAGTGTAACTAGTCCTGTAGATGGCGTTACAAATGCAGACATTAGCGGAGTAGGTTCTGGTTGTCAAAAGCCTTTTAGAGTTAAACCCCAAGATTACAGTTACAGGACAAACTGGTTCTTCCTTTGTCTTTCTCTCTCTCTCTCTCTCTCTCTCTGTCTAATATCTCTCTCCATCTCTCTCTGTCTAATATCTCTGTGCGCAGCATCTATGTAATGTGTTTGCATGCGCTATATGATGTGTACTGTACTACTGCCTACATGTCAAACTGTGTCCAACTCACATCAGTGTCTGTCACTCAGTTAAGCCCCTACCATTGGTCTGTCTACCTCCAATCCGACAGTAGGCCTTCGTTGACCTTTGAAAATGACGAGTCACTCAGGGCAAATCTGAAATTGCACCCTATCAACTATGTAGTGCACTAATTTAGGCCAGAGCCCTATGTGGCTAACCCTGGCCAGAAGTAGGGCACTATAATAGGGAATAGAGTGCCATTTTGGACACAAATTCAATGTATGGCTCACTAAATGTATATGTGTAGAGGTGATAATGTCAAAGTGCTCTGTGAAGGGGAAAGGTTTGTGTGTCTTCAGGTCAGTCTGGGCGAGAGAGGCAGATTTAACTCCTACAGTGCTGTTACTGCCTACCAATGAGTAAACGAGAGTGTCTCTCTCTCTCTCCCCCTTCTGCCAACCCCTCTCTCAGCCGTCACTCCCCCTCTCTCCCCCTCAGTGGCGTCCCCCCCTCCACGACGCCTCTCTCTTAAGAGATTCTCTCTGTTCTCTCGCTTTCCAGGTAAAGAACCAGCCACCCTAAGGGGAGGGGTAACATGGGGGAGGGGGGGGGGCACTATATGCCAAGATCACAGTTTAAGTTTCCCTCCCATCATCCTCTTCTTCAGAGCCCTGCTCCAGCAAGTACAACCTGATAGACAGACAGTGTGGAGATCCACTAGAATATCAATACTTTACATACAGGGGCAGAAATACTAATTGTTTGCTCTAACTGTTTTTTTGTTTGTTTTGTTTTTTAAGTAGGTGACGAAAACGTCGTAACTCCCAAACGGCTCGTAACTCCCAAACGGCTCGTAACTCCCAAACGACTCTTAACTACCAAGATCTATTCCTTCTCTCTGCTGGTTTGATTCTCTCTGGAAACCAAGAGTTACAAAGGTTTAGTAATCTAATCAGGCCCTCAATCCTCTAATGCTTTTCTCCAGAGTTTGATAGCAGACTCACAGTAGCCTGGTTAAACCATACTGAACGCTGAAAAAAAAGAACAATCATTGGCTAAACATTGAAGGCTGGTCGAGATGACAGTCAGCGGCGCTAATGCTAGTTAATAACGCTATAACGCTATTTTTGCATAATGCGTATTTACGCTCCACTACACTCTGGTGGAGTAGGATGGTATTGAATTATTAATGGTTTGTTGAACAAGCCGGTCCTCTGCAGTCATCTCTCACTAGGAATGACTTGAGTGATGTGGAGTGGTGCAGTTCTTATTCTGCCCGGTAATTGCTGATGCTGACAGCTGAGCCCTATATGTTCTGCTAACAGACCGTGTGCCACATCAGGTCACATCAGTGGGTTTGTCCCCAGTCAGCAGGACAGAGCAGAGCAGAGGAGCCTAGCACAAAATTACTCAGTGTAGTGCCGATGACGGGCCCTATTCCAATAAGGTTTAGGTTTACAAGTTAGGGTTAAATGCATATTAGGCATCTTTCCTTTCTTCCTTGGTCTCTTCCTTGAAATAATAGCTGATCTGGTTTCCTCAGTACTGGTTTCATCAACCTTATCATGTTAGATCAGTGACGTGGAAGGTAGGACAGTAGGGGCAGTGGTCTTAGACACTGCATCTCAGTGCAAAATGCGCCACTACAGTCCCTGGTTCGTATCACATCCGGCAGTGATTGGGAGTCCCGTAGGGCGGCGCACAGGTCCAGGTTTGGCCGGGGTAGGCCGTCATTGTAAATAAGAATTTGTTCTTAACTGACTTGCCTAGTTAAAAAAAGGTTAAATAAAAAATAAATAAAGGAAGGAAGTATGGAAGGATATTTTCATGATATTGGAGCAGGGCCAGGGGCTTAGAATGGGTGATACCAATATATTTGGACCTTTGGAACAGCTGGACTACACAGTACAGATTGAGGAAAAGGAAGGAAGGAAGGAAGGAAGGAAGGAAGGAAGGAAGGAAGGGAGGGAGGGAGGGAGGGAGGGAGGGAGGGAGTAAGGAACTTGCTGGAAGGGGCTCTAGGTGGAACCACTGCTCCACGGCACTACCTCTCATCTCTGACCTTTAACCCCTGACCCTTTCTAGTTGCCCTAACCACTGGTCCGGGTTCAGATGTTTTCTCATTGCCCTACTGGTTATATTTTGGGTAATCTGTGGTTAAAGGCCATCTTCTACCTTGTGCCACTACTACCTGATCCTGTCACTAGCATAGAAATCGAGTTCTATGATCACTGCTCTACTTCACTACTTCCTATAACTAATAGTTCCCTAGACCCTTCCCCTAGGCACTTTATATAGATCTAAAAAGAGTAGATGGTTATAGGCAATACGATACCAGTTTGACCCAGCCTTCCAAAATACAAGGTGGTACTATTACCACATGCCTATCCAATGTTTTTAGAAGTGTGCCTAGAAGGAACGAGCTATGGGGGGTTTGGAACTGAGCATGCCTCACTCACTACACACTCCTTAACCCCACCTGCTCTAACCAACACACACTCCCTCATAATGTCGAGACCCCTCCCCCAAGCCAATCAGAGCCTCATTTGCATGTCAGGCCTGTTGAGCAGATCCCAGAGCCATGAAAACTCAGGGAGATCACACACACAGAATACTCAGTTCTGATCCTGGCTGTTGATTGGTAGCCATGATGCCGTCACCCTTGATCCTGGCTGTTGATTGGTCCCAATCACTCCCGATCCTGATATAATCCCTCCTTACCCCATAAAATCAGTATATATAACCACATCCTCCTTTAATCACCAGTCAATCATACCCAACCTGCATCTTTGTGTGTCCATATGTTTGTGTTGCATATATACTGTGTATATATATATACCTGTTGCTCTCTGTGCTACTGTGTGTGACACCACGTCTGTGTGTGTGTTGCTGTTCAGGCCTGTGTTATATATATATAAATGTGTGTGTGTGTGACATGGCTGTAGTGGCCGTTGACGTTGGTGCGTATCATGTGTGTTTGTGTTGTGTGGTGTTGTGTGTCCACTAACCTCCCGTGTCCATCCAGTGATTTATACCACACTATGGTGTCTCACTAACTTAATCTGTGTCTGAATTACTGCTGTCAGACCCATGAGATTCTACTGTACAATCATACCCCCCTCCCCTCCCCTCCCCTCCCCTCTCCTCTCCTCTCCTCTCCTCTCCTCTCCTCTCCTCTCCTCTCCTCTCCTCTCCTCTCCTCTCCTCTCCTCTCCTCTCCTCTCCTCTCCTCTCCTCTCCTCTCCTCTGTGCACGTGTGTGTGTGTGTGTGTGTGTGTGCATGCATTCATGTGGGTGCGTGTGAATGTGTGTGGTCTTGTGCGAATGTGTGTAGTATCCCAAGCTCACCCTCTCTCTCCCTCTCCGTATCCCAGAGTTCCGTTCTCCTACTCACAGCAGCGGTCTGAACCGCTCGGCGTCGCTGAGCTGCACTGAGCGTGGCGCTCCCGGAGAATGCAGCTCGGTAACCGCTAGCAACACGCAGCTCACCACCTGCCAGTACACACCAGACTTCTACGTACGGGCTCTTACTGACCTGCAGTATGTCAAGGTAACACTCACCTTTAACCTCTAACCTTGACTTTTAACCTGCTGATAACTCTGTGTATGTCTTAGTCACCTTCATGCTGACAGCAGTATTCTGTATAGTAGTCACACATATCTGGGTGAGGGCTTGTTTTTGAACAAGGCCTTGGTCTCTCTATACCGTCTCCTCCTCCTAACACTCTGTTGCGTTCTTCTCCTCTCCTCAGATCACTCGTTCCCAGTACCAGAACGGTCTGCTGGCCTCCAGGCTGGACAGCACTCCCCAGTCACCTGAGGGGAGCCACCCCCACCTGGACAGCACCTCCGCACCCCTGCCCCCCATCGCCCCTCCCCACACCCCTCTCCCTTTGGCCACCCCGCCCTTCAAACACCCCCTTGCCCTCCCCCAACCCACCCCTCCTCCCACCGACCGTACCCCCTTACCCCAAACCACCACCCCCACCCAAGTCAATCCCCGCCTGGCCCAGCCCCTGCCCCAATCCACCCCTCCTCCAACAAAAGGCACACCTCTGCCCCAGACAGCCCCTTCACCCATATCGGCTGCACGCACTCCTCACCCACCTCCACCTTCCTCCTCCTCCTCTCTCCCCCACCCGCCACCTCCCCCCACCTCTCTACCTCCCAAATCCCCCCCTTCTGCGAGGCCAGGGGGGGAGAACGGGCCAGGTGAGACGACCTCTCTGCTCTCTGAGCAGCTGCAGAACTGCCTGGGCGGCACACGCAGGCCCAGCTACCCACAAACACACACACAACACCCTCACACACACCAACACCCGCACACACACGTGCACACCATCAGTCACGCACACACAGAGAGCACCATCTGACAACAACCCCTGCGGGGGGGTTTGTTAAGATGTGTTAAAATAAATACAAACATACTCCGTTCCCCTATCCTCCCATCCTCTTCTGTCCCCTATCCTCCTCTGTCCCCTGTCCTCCCACCCTCCCCTGTCCCCTATCCTCCAATGTCCCCTATCCTCCTCTGTCCCCTATCCTCCCACCCTCCCCTGTCCCCTATCCTCCCACGTCCTCTATCCTTCCACCCTCCTCTGTCCCCTATCCTCCCAACCTCCTCTGTTCCCACCCTCCCCTGTCCCCTATCCCCTATCCTCCCACGTCCCCTATCCTCCTCTGTCCCCTATCCTCCCACCCTCCTCTGTCCCCTGTCCCCTATCCTCCCACGTCCCCTATCCTCCTCTGTCCCCTATCCTCCCACCCTACTCTGTCCCCTATCCTCCCACCCTACTCTGTCTCCTATCCTCCAACCCTGCCCTGTCCCCTATCCTCCCACCCTCCTCTCAAGATGGGAGAAGAAAGAGACCAGGAACACTGGAGCATTACGTACTAGTGCAGAGGCCATGTGTGATGTATCTAGTCTCTGTCATACGGTTCTGTGTGTGTGTGTGTGTGTGTGTGAATACGTATGTATGCGTGTGTGAATATGTATGTGTGTTACGGATGCTGCAGACACAGCCTGGGATCAGCTATGTGGGTGAGGAGGGTTGAGATACACCCCAACGTATAGCATGTTTATAATGTGTTAATTCTCGGCCCTCAGGTTTTAGGTATAATGTATAATATGACCTGAAATATATGTTTTTAAAGAGAAATGTAGCGATATTGATTGATGTAGAGATTCATGCATTTTTAGCTTAGTGTTCACTGTGAACCCTCACCCACACACCTGTACCTGTTTGTTCCCTATAAAACACTTTCTGTTCCCCTCCCCTCCCACATGCCCACATGTTTCCATGGCAAAGACCTTGGAACCCCCCCCCCCCCCCCCCCCCAACACAAATGGAACATTCTCATGAGGGATTCCTAGAATCTTGGTTAGGTTTTTTTTCTTCTTCTTTTTTTTTTTTTTTCAAAGATGGCGATTTCCCCAAAAACTGAACTAGAAGGTTGTGAGTAGATGATTGTTAAAGATAGCAATTGTTGTGTTTGGGGTCTGTTTACACAAGGACTCAACAGGAGTGTGAGGATTTGTGTGTGTGCCTCCTGCAGTGCATCTCATTTTGGAACATTTGTGGAATGAAACACACTAGAAGTGGTTGACCACCTGACCCTGTCAGGCCTATCAGGCTGGGGTGGAGGTGGGGTTACTGGAGGGGAGGAGTTGGCTGACTGATTGACTGACAGGTGGGTTTATTTAACACAGACCCACCTCCTGACCAGAGATGTGAAGTATATTATATTATTTAAATATAAATAGTAATATATTTATTTTGCATGAGCGAGAGAGATATATATTTATTTGATGTCAAATGTTTTATATCCTATAGTTTTTATTTTGTTGAAGAACTCAACGTACTGTGACTGATGACACTGACACTCCAGAACAGACTTTAATACTGTATTGCAATCAACTCCTCCTAGCACCTACATACTCACACACAGACACCTAACTGTGAACAGAGCTCAATTCAACTACAATACTAGCTTCTTTTCCTGTTTATATTATTTCACATAAGCAGTGGAATAGCACTTGGGTGTCTGAGACTGTGGTTTAATGTTATCGGCTGCTTTGGAGTGATGTCACAATGGAGTTTAGAGTAGAGAGCGTTACTGTGTAATGTCACATTGGAATATAGAAATCACTGTTTTCAGGGGTGATGTCACAATGGAGTTCAAAGTTCCAATTTGTGATGTCACAATGAACTTTAGAATTTAGAGTTTTACTATGTGATGTTACAATCAGTGAGTGGTGGTTGGCACTGCTAATGACCTGAAAAAAGGCATGCCACCTCCACCACAATGTTCCCTTCACATTTACATTGTAATTACTCCAAAAATGACATTCCAAAACGGGATCCAATTGACCATTCAGATTCAATGTGATGTAGGTTTTATTGTGTGTATAAATGAAACTGTTACACGCTCTGTGCCCAGGCGTGCTGTCTATGGGTAGATATGGTGTCTATAACACATACAGTCGTGGCCAAAAGTTTTGAGAATGACACAAGTATTGGTCTCCACAAAGTGTGCTGCTTCAGTGTTCTTAGATCTTTATGTCAGTAATTACTATGGTACACTGAAGTATAATTACAAGTATTCCATAATTGACAATGACATTCAGTTTATGCAAAGAGTCAATATTTGCAGTGTTGACCCTTCTTTTTCAAGACCTCTGCAATCCGCCCTGGCACGCTGTCAATTAACTTCTGGGCCACATCCTGAATGATGGCAGGCCATTCTTGCATAATCAATGCTTGGAGTTTGTCAGAAGTTGTGGGGTTTTGTTTGTCCACCCGCCTCTTGAGGATCGACCACAAGTTCTCAAAGGGATTAAGGTCTGGGGAGTATCCTGGCCATGGACGCAAAATGTCGATGTTTTGTTCCCCGAGCAAGGTGCGCCATCATGCTGGAAAAGGCATTGGTCGTCACCAAACTGTTCTTGGATGGTTGGGAGAAGTTGCTCTCGGAGGATGTGTTGGTACCATTCTTTATTCATGGATGTGTTCTTAGGCAAAATTGTGAGTGAGCCCACTCCCTTGGCTGAGAAGCAACCCCACACATGAATGGTCTGAGGATGCTTTACTGTTGGCATGACACAGGACTGATGGTAGCGCTCACCTTGTCTTCTCCGGACAAGGTGTTTTCCGGATGGCCCAAACAATCGGAAAGGGGATTCATCAGAGAAAATGACTCTACCCCAGTCCTTAGCAGTCCAATCACTGTACCTTTTGCATAATATTAGTCTGTCCCTGATGTTTGTCCTGGAGAGAAGTGGCTTCTTTGCTGCCCTTCTTGACACCAGGCCAACCTCCAAAAGTCTTCGCCTCACTGTGCGTGCAGATGCACTCACACCTGCCTGCTGCCATTCCTGAGCAAGCTCTGCACTGGTGGTGCCCCGATCCCACAGCTGAATCAACTTTAGGAGACGGTCCTGGCGCTTGCTGGACTTTCTTGGGTGCCCTGACACCTTCTTCACAACAATTGAACCTCTCTCCTTGAAGTTCTTGATGATCCGATAAATTGTTGATTTAGGTGCAATCTTACCAGCAGCAATATCCTTGCCTGTGAAGCCCTTTTTGTGCAAAGCAATGATGACGGCACGTGTTTCCTTGCAGGTAACCATGGTTGACCAGAGGAAGAACAATGATTTCAAGCACCACCCTCCTTTTAAATCTTCCAGTCTGTTATTCTGACTCAATCAGCATGACAGAGTGATCTCCAGCCTTGTCCTCGTCAACACTCTCACCTGTGTTAACGAGATAATCACTGACATGATGGCAGCTGGTCCTTTTGTGGCAGGGCTGAAATGCAGTGGAAATGTTTTTTGGGAATTACATTCCTGTTCATGGCAAAGAGGGACTGCCATCATCAACACTGAGGCAGCAAACTTTGTGGAGACCAATACTTGTGTCATTCTCAAAACATTTGGCCACGACTGTATAGAGGAACTATAGGACTGGGCTCTCCTCCAGAGGAGTGGACACAGTTTAGAGATGACTATGTGTGTCTCCTTCACCATGCATTCTTTATGGATGGAGGGCAGACCAGACCTATAATGCTGCTATCATGAAAATCTACCTATCTTGACCCCAGAAATATAGGACGTGACAATGAAGTAACTCAAGCAACCGTCAACATGAAGAAAAACAACTAGATAAAAGGTTGATTTACACATATGTATTTGGTAAGAAAATCACAAACTGCGAAGTAGAACTGAGTATTTATTCCAAAGCATTTCTGTAAAACCAGGGAAGAGTTCATAACTGAATTGTAATATTATAGCACATATTAGAATTAATAGAATGGACACAAGCCCCTCAGTACAGGCTATTGAATGGGGGCGTCCATTCTTGGATTTCTAAGTCTATGGTGGGCGCAGCCTTACACACTACTACACACAGAAACCCTAGACCTGACTGCTGGCTCACGTGGGTCACTTGTAGCATTGGGTCTTACTGGTTCCTTTACAGCACTGGTCTGGTTTCAAGTCTAGCCACTGGTTGGCTGTGATGCTCCTAGTCTGTGTACTGGGAACGGTGATGTTATGAAAGCATTGTTCGACTACTTAGAAATGTTGTATTTATTTGAAAAGTAATAATATTCCATTATTTTTGTTATGTGTTCTCTCGTGAAACGGGCTTCCATTTACAACAATCGCGTCTGTCAACGGGTTATTGCGACAGACGAAGAGATGTTATATATTTCCTGCTTGTATTGTTACTGTAAATACTACTGTATATGAAGAAACGGGCATTTGTCTGCTATATTGTGTGTAATGGGAGTAAGCGAGGATGCCTATATGGAACACATGTATAAAGTAGCCTCTGTGAGAATACTTCCTGGAGATAAAAATGTATATCTCCTTAGACTAAGATGTTTTACTAAGAAGGCATTGAAATAGCAATAAAAACATTGCTTGGATTTGACCTCAAAGAACATTTCTCTCTTTCTCTCCGATATTTTTTTTCCCTAGCTGAAGTAGCATTCTGTAGCATTTAGTAACACTGACCATGAATTGTCATTTGACATGAATGACCAAAGTCACAGCACTGTGGTAACGTAGCTATATGTTAGCTGGCTGTTAGCTATATGTTAGCTGGCTGTTAGCTATATGTTAGCTGGCTGTTAGCTATATGTTAGCTGGCTGTTAGCTAAATGTTAGCTGGCTGTTAGCTAAATGTTAGCTGGCTGTTAGCTAAATGTTAGCTGGCTGTTCGCTAAATGTTAGCTGGCTGTTGTCTGTCTGGGCAGACTGGCTTTTAGCTGGCTGTTACCTGGCTGGGCAGACTGGCATGCCTCCTTCCCTTCTTTTCCATTCCTACTTTTCTTTTCTCTCTTCCTCCACTCTTCTTGCCTCTTCTCTCCTCCTTTCCTTACCTTCTCCCACCCTTCCCTCAACTGCTGTTCTGAACAGTCCTATAAGCTTTTTAATGTCCAGCTCCTTCTAGCTAGTGGTTGGTTCCTGGCGGGACGGCTAAGCTTAACTGGCAGCCAGGCTCTGTTGTATGGTTGTTACCTCAGCCCGAGTGTGGTGATTAGACGAGGAGGTTTAAAGAGTCCTGGTTCTGTATTCTCAGACCAGAGACAGCTTTTCCACTATGGGTGGTTGACTCACCAGTGGCTGGTAGAGGTGATGACTGAGGAGACACAAGGGTGCCATACTAGCCTGATTCCAGATCTGTTTGGGCTATCTGCCAACTACTATGTGGCCATTGTCACACCAATGACTATAGTTTTGGCAAGTCTGTTAGGACATCTACTTTGTGCATGACACAAGTAATTCTTACAACAATTGTTTACAGACAGATTATTTCACCTATAATTCACTATATCACAATTCCAGTGGGTCAGAAGTTTACATACACTAAGTTGACTGTGCCTTTAAACAGCTTGAAAAATTCCAGAAAATGATGTAATGGCTTTAGAAGCTTCTGATAGGCTAATTTACACCATTTGAGTCAATTGGAGGTATACCTGTGGATGCATTTCAAGGCCTACCTGCTCATTACGAAATCAGCCAACACCTCAATATTTTTTTAGTCTGGTTCATCCTTGGGATCAATTTCCAAACGCCTGAAGGTACCACGTTCATCTGTACAAACAATAGAACGCAAGTATAAACACCATGGGACCACGTAGCCGTCATACCTCTCAGGAATGAGACTGGTTCTGTCTCCTAGAGATGAACGTACTTTGGTGTCAAAGTGCAACTCAATCCCAGAACAACAGCAAAGGACCTTGTGAAGATGATAGAGGAAACGGGTACAAAAGTATCTATATCCACAGTAAAACAAGTCCTATATCGACATAACCTGAAAGGCCTCTCAGCAAGGAAGAAGCCATTTCTCCAAAACTGCCATAAAAAGCCAGACTACGGTTTGCAACTGCACATGGGGACCAAGATTGTACTTTTTGGAGAAATGTCCTCTGGTCTGATGAAACAAAAATAGAACTGTTTGGCCATAATGACCATCATTATGTTTGGAGGAAAAAGGGGGAGGCTTGCAAGCCGAGGAACACCATCCCAACCGTGAAGCACGGGAGTGGCAGCATCATGTTGTGGGGGTGCTTTGCTGCAGGAGGGACTGGTGCACTTCACAAAATAGATGGCATCATGAGGAAGGAAAATTATGTGGATATATTCAAGCAACATCTCAAGACATCAGTCAGGAAGTTAAAGCTTGGTCGCAAATCAGTCTTCCAAATGGACAATGCATACTTCCAAAATTGTGGCAAAATGGCTTAAGGACAACAAAGTCAAGGCATTGGAGTGGCCATCACAAAGCCCTGACCTCAATCCTATAGAACATTTTTGGGCAGAACTGAAAAAGCGTGTGCGAGCAAGGAGGCCTACAAACCTGACTCCGTTACACCAGTTCTGTGAGGAGGAATGGGCCAAAATTCACCCAACGTATTGTGGGAAGCTTGTGGAAGGCTACCTGAAACATTTGACCCAATTTAAACAATTTAAAGGCAATGCTACCAAATAATAGTGTATGTAAACTTCTGACCCACTGGGAATGTGATGAAAGAAATAAAAGCTGAAATAAATAATTCTCTCTACTAATATTCTGACATTTCACATTCTTAAAATAAAGTGGTGATCCTAACTGACCTAAGACAGGGACTTTTTACTAGGATGAAATGCCAGGAATTGTGGAAAACTGAGTTTAAATGTATTTGGCTAAGGTGTATGTAAACTTCAACTGTATGTGTGTGTGTGTGTGTGTGTGTATGTATATGTGTGTGTGTATATATATATATATATATATATATATATATATATACACACACATACACATACACAGTGGGGAGAACAAGTATTTGATACACTGCCGATTTTGCAGGTTTTCCTACTTACAAAGTATGTAGAGGTCTGTAATTTTTATCATAGGTAAATTTTATCCCTGATGT
The DNA here is from genome assembly GCA_023634145.1 of Thymallus thymallus. Classification (NCBI taxonomy): domain Eukaryota; kingdom Metazoa; phylum Chordata; class Actinopteri; order Salmoniformes; family Salmonidae; genus Thymallus; species Thymallus thymallus. The sequence continues at coordinate 11,450,224 of CM042403.1, read as the reverse complement.
CCTTACACAGCTCTCTGGTCTTGGCCATTGTGGAGAGGTTGGAGTCTGTTTGATTGAGTGTGTGGACAGGTGTCTTTTATACAGGTAACGAGTTCAAACAGGTGCAGTTAATACAGGTAATGAGTGGAGAACAGGAGGGCTTCTTAAAGAAAAACTAACAGGTCTGTGAGAGCCGGAATTCTTACTGGTTGGTAGGTGATCAAATACTTATGTCATGCAATAAAATGCAAATTAATTACTTAAAAATCATACAATGTGATTTTCTGGATTTTTGTTTTAGATTCCGTCACTCACAGTTGAAGAGTACCTATGATAAAAATTACAGACTTCTACATGCTTTGTAAGTGGGAAAACCTTCAAAATCGGCAGTGTATCAAATACTTGTTCTCCCCACTGTATATACACACACACACACACACACACACACACACACACACATACTGAACAAAAATATAAACTTAACATGCAACAATTTCAAAAATGTTAGTTACAGTTCAAATGAGGAAATCAGTCAAATGAAATAAATGCATTAGTCCCTAATCTATGGATTTCACAAGACTGGGAATACAGATATGCATCTGTTGGTCACAGATACCTTAAAACAATGGGCCTCACAATCTCGTCACGGTATTTTTGTGCATTGAAATTGACATAGATAAAACTCAATTGTGTTCGTTGTCCGTAGCTTATGTCTGCCCATACCATAACCCCACCGCCACCATGGGGCACTCTGTTCACAACGTTGACATCAGCAAACCGCTCGCCCACACAACGTCTGTGGTTGTGAGGCCGATTGGACGTACTGCCAAATTCTCTAAAACGACATTGGAAGCTGCTTATGGTAGAGAAATGAACATTCAATTCTCTGGCAATAGCTCTGGTGGACATTCCTGCAGTCAGCATGCCAAATACATGCTCCCTCAACATTTGAGACATCTGTGGCATTGTGTTGTGTGACAAAACTGCACATTTTAGTGGCCTTTTATTGTCCCCAGCACAAGGTGCACCTGTTTAATGATCATGCTGTGTAATCAGCTTCTTGATATGCTACACCTGTCAGGTGGATGGATTATTTTGGCAAAGGAGAAATGCTCACTAACAGGGATGTAAACAAATGTGTGCACAACATTTGAAAGAAATCAGCTTTTTGTGCGTATGAAATGTCTTGGCTCTTTTATTTCAGCTCATGAAACATGGGACCAACACTGTTGTGTTTTTATATTTTTGTTCAGTGTAGGAGTTGGCAAGACTGCATACACAGATCTGGGAACAGGCTACTAGCCTGAGAGACAGACCCCCACTATGGAATAGAATAGAACTCCTCCAAGAAGGATGTTTTTTTTTTGTGCATGAAATTAGAATGGGTACAATGATTCTTTAGAAAGTTTAATACCGCTTACTCAGAAAGACCCATACGCACACACTGAAGAGTCTGACAGAGACTAGGGGTCTGGCTCCAGGTTCACACTGAGCTCTCTGTTTTCTCTCTGCTAGTCTTCCACGAGAAGCCGGTCAGAGTTCTAAATGTTATATTATTTATTACATGAACTTAGGGTTTGGAGTGCTTGTGTCCCACAACAACGTTCATGTTTAATGACTGATCAGCAATAGGTTCTGTGGTAAGCAATGTGTACTTACTGTTTTATAACAATGAATCTGTATGGAGTTTTGAAGTCTATAGGGTGAATAAACCTGAGCTATATTTCTCTATGTAAACGCCTGTGTCTCCTATGCCATTTTTGTCACAGTCTGTGTTCCCACAATGGTAATGTCAACAGTATGCCACACCGACGGCAAACATTAGTGACTGTTGGCCTTTTTGCCAATGCCAAGTAACAAAAGGTAAACAAAAAATGCTCTCTCCTTGTGCATATAACTTCCCAACAGCACAAAGTCATGTAGTTCAGTTTTTTAGAAGACCGTTTTTCTTTTGAAAGTTGAAGTATGCAGGTAGCTACATGAAGATAGGAATTTAACTCTTCCACTGTACGTTTATGCTGTGTTTTCATTGGGGTTACATAACTACAGCGTTTGGCTCTGTGACAGACCCTTAATCAGTCATCATGTTTTAACTTGCCCAGTCAGTGTGGTGCTGGGTGTGACTGTTTAGGCAACTTTTGTGGTGATTGTATCCTCCAGGGGATGGCTGTGTCTCCGATGGAGCTGTTTTACTGTATAGAGTATAATGCATTTCGTCCTAAACTGATCTGCGATCAAGGTTAGGAGTTGAAGGAGGGTAAGCTGATTCTAAATCTGTGCCAAAAGGAAACTTCTACCTGGAGCTCTGTATTTGGACTCACAGGGATCCTGAAATAACATTATAGTTGAATGCTCCTATTGTTTTCACTGTGCAGAGCAAAGCTGATGACAACATCCATCAACTGAGGAAAGCAAAAGTCAGGCAAATCTAGATGACTAAATAACTATTTAACAACATGCAGTTACATAATCTTTAGGCTGCGTAAGTGGTCTATTATGTGTCTAGGAATATTGATGAATCCCCTTTAAGTGTTGGTCAGTACTATCTGGGATCCTTGGGACATCCTTACCCTTACCTAACCATTTTAAATATAAACTTCAATTGGGAGGTGGTTGGGCGTCCCAAGGATCCCGAATAGCAAACCATAACCCTTTACATTTGGCTGGGAGCTGATTTGTTTTTAAGACTCCCAAACAAAGATGGGCTTGGTACAAACCCCTTTTTTGATTGGGTGTCATCAGCCATGGACTCTCATTGGTCAATTTCCTATAAGGCATTTTTTTTTAAAGGGGAAACTACGTCCATTGCGGCTCCCAACGAGAGTAGTGGACGATACTAAGCTCATGCACTTTCTCCCCAAAATGGCGTTGAAAGAGAACCAGTTTCTTTCTGATCGCTGTGTGGCTCGCAGAGCCTTGGTGGGCGGGCAGCTGCGACACGGGCAGGCAGTCACATGATTTGTGCAAAGCCCAGCTGCCCAATTCCAATATGGTGGCCAGCTTGGCAGACCTACGGTTCTTGTTGATGATATTGTTGCTCTGCTGGAGGATCAGGGACGGCGCCTGCACCCAGCAAGCCCCGTGGGTTCTGGGGCTGCGACTGGAGGACCCAGAAGGCCAGGTGTATATGAAGGAGCGGATCATCTCTGCACCGCAAGGGGCCAGTTTCAAGCTTCGGCTGTTCGGCTCGGATCTAAATGGGACCTGGCCGTGGGTGGCGTTCGCTGGGGCAAGACAGGAGGAGACTGGAGCGGTGGAGGATGCAGCCGACCCGTGCGAGCAGGAGACCCACCGTGACTCTGCCGCCTTCCAGGTCACCGGGGAGTTCACAGCGGACGAGGAGTACAGCGGGTTGATAACGGTACAGACGCGGGACAAGAACAGCAGATCTCCCGCTGCATCCTCCACGGGAGGAGGGGATGATGCCAACCCTACCTACCACCACCTGTGCGTGCTGAAGAGTGGATACTGGGTTTCGATGGGAACGGACAGGCTGCGGATCAACAACGACACAGGTCTCCCGGCGGACTACATCCCTCCGTGGGGTCTGGCGGTGCTGATCTTGCTGCTGATCCTGGTGTGCGGCGTGCTGAGGAGCGTGAACATCAGCCTGTTGTGGCTGGACCCCCTGGAACTCTACGTCTTCCACAGCTGCGGCTCCGAGGAGGACAAGCGAGCCGCCAAGCGCCTCGAGCCAATCCGGAGACGAGGCAACTGCCTGGTGGGTCCCTACAACAACAACAACAACACACACAAACACGGATTAGACCTGGGGTCAGTGGCGTGATGACCATAGGGGATACAGGGGTACATGCCCGTTAAGATATGTCCTGTTTATATAAAAAATATTATAATAATTGCAATGATTTTTTTTCTATGTAATACTACTAGCAGTTTGATTTAGTTGGCGTTAGTTAGCCAAAATAGGTTTCCAATCTCCCAAACGCAAATAGTCCGATTAGCCGTTTGATTAGCTGTTCAGGAGTCGTATGGTAAGAAACCTTTTGGACCTAGACTTGGCGCTACTGTACCGCTTGCCGTGCGGTAGCAGAAAGAACAGTCTATGACTAGGGTGGCTGGAGTCTTTGAAAATGTTTAGGGCCTTCCTCTAACACCGCCTAGTATAGAGGTCCTGGATGGCAGGAAGCTTGACCCACTGTATTGCTTTGTGGTCGGAAGCCGAGCAGTTGCCATACCAGGCAGTGATGCAACCAGTCAGGATGGTGCCGCTGTAGAACCTTTTGAGGATCTGAGGTCCTCCCTGAGGAGAATAGGCTTTGTCCTGACCTCTTCACGACTGTCTTGTTGTGTTTGGACCATGATAGTTTGTTGGTGATGTGGACACCAAGGAACTTGAAGCTCTCAACCTGCTCCACAACAGCCCCATTATGGTTGTAGTTGCAGGAAAAAGCTGTATCAGATGTTTGAACAATTCAAAATTCTCCAAGTTACGGACAGGGGCGCCGGGCCATCCTCACATACTTTGTCCCCTCAGATTTTTAGGATGCATGACGTCCATGCCTGGGGTCCCCAATTTACACCCCTCCTGGAGAGCTATGCTATTAGGTGTGCAGGCTTTTGTTCCATCCCAGCACTAACACACCTGTTTCAAATAATCAGCTTGTGTCTGGACCTTAATTAGTTGAAACAGGTGTGTTATCAGGATTACGTAGGTTACTTTTTAAATGTAATCTGTTACTAGTTACCTGTCCAAAATTGTAATCAGTAATGTAACTTTTGCATTACCCAAACTGAGTAATTACTTTAAGTCATTGAACTACATTTCCTTTTAAGAGGCATTAGAATCCATCAAACACATTTGGTTTGTCATCATAGTAGTCTCTGACTTGGGGTTAGACTCGCTCAGGTGGCACAAACCTAAACATGCACCTTTTTTCAATGCTGAATTGAATGTCATTGAGAAAACATTAAGGTGCCATGATGTATTTTTTCACACACATCCTTTCTGATTTGAAAAGTAATCCAAGAAGTAATCTAGTTTTTCAAAAGTATCTAATCTGATTCCAATATTTTAGCTAGTAACGCAAGTTACTCCCCAACCCTGTGTGTTAGTGCTAGTTTGGAATAAAAGCCTACACATCCAAGACCAGAGACCCCTGCCCTACCCTCTTAAAATTCAGATGTACTGTATGACATCACTCAGAAATTCACACTATCTAACTTCACACCAACCCCACTCTCGGTTCTAGGTGTGTTCTCTGCTGTTCCTGTGCGCTCTAGGCCACTCTGTTCTTGGTGTGCTGCTCTACAGGGTCCTGGGTTCCATAACACCCGCCGTCTTCACCAGCGGGATCCTCATCTTCCTGGTTTCAGAGCTTGTTCCCCACATAGTGTGTTCTGGCTACGGCTTCCAGCTAGCCCCAGGCTTCACCTGGCTGGCACAGGTCTGTATGGAACCTAACAAAAGGCAAGGTTTGTGTTCATTAGGCAACAACCGGAAGAAAACAGACTCAAACAGGGAATGACTACCTGAACTTGTCCCATAAGAAATTGTCATTTTCGTTTTCCATTTTAAAATGTTTTCTGTTGCGTGCCCTAATGAACACAACTCCATTGTCCTCTACCGTCTAATGAGACCGGTGGCTCCTAGCAGCCTTATATAATTTGTTTTCTTAACAAGAAGGTAGAATTTAAGAAGTTCCATCTTCCTCTACCAGGTGTGTATGGTGCTGACGTGCCCACTGTCATGCCCGCTGGGCTTGTTGCTGGACCTGGTGTTGAGGCGTGACATCAGCACCTGCGGCGTGAGGGAGAGGGCAATGGAGATGATCCGCACCAACGTCACCGACCCCTACAGGTAACTGACGCACACTCTGTATGTCCATGGTTGCCATACACTGCTGTATCACTGATCTATAGCACTACTGTGTCTATGGTGATTCCCGTACTGCAATAAACACAATCTACATCTAGCCCATATACCCCACAAGGTCATGGGGACCAACAGGGGCAGGCTTTTGTTCCAGCCCAACATTAACACACTTGATCAGGTTTGCGAGTACTGGGCTGAAAAGCTTGCAGGACTGGAGTTGACTACCCTCCGTTTAGGGGCTAGGAGTTGATTTGGGATGGTAAAGTTCTTTGACACCTAGTAAATGTTCTAATCGTTTGTCATCATTGTGATTTGCAGTGAGTTTGTAAAGGAGGAGTTTAGCCGTGGTGCGCTGCGCAGGAAGACGGTGGAGGACATCCTGACTCCGCTGAAGGACTGTTTCATGCTGCCATCCACCGCTCTACTGGACTTCTCCACCATGTCAGAGATCATGCAGAGTGGATACACACGAGTCCCCATCTATGAAGAGGAGAAGTGGGTGGATGGGCCATACACACACACATAATGGGACACAAACACACACACACAGACACACACACACACACTGACACACCGACAGAAAGGGACATACACTTAAAGAAACATACACACACATCCCGTCTACAAAAAAGACAGGTGGGTCATTTAAGCACACAAATAGGAACAGACACAAACACACATGCATACAGTTGAAGTCGGAAGTTTACATACACTTAGGTTGAAGTCATTAAAGCTAATTTTTCAACTACTCCACAGATTCCATGTTAACAAATTATAGTTTTGGCAAGTCGGTTAGGACATCTACTTTGTGCATGACACAAGTAATTCTTCTAACAATTGTTTAAAATTGTAATTCACTATATCACAATTCCAGTGGGTCAGAAGTTTACATACACTAACTTGACTGTGCCTTTAAACAGCTTGAAAAATTCCAGAAAATGATGTCATGGCTTTAGAAGCTTATGATAGGCTAATTGACATAATTTGAGTCAATTGGAGGTGTACCTGTGGATGTATTTCAAGGCCTACCTTCAAGCTCAGTGCCTCTTTACTCCACATCATGAGAACATTTAAAGAAATCAGCCAAGACCTCAGAAAGAAATGTGTAGACTTCCACAAGTCTGGTTCATCCTTGAGAGCAATTTCCAATCGCCTGAAGGTACCATGTTCATCTGTACAAACAATAGTACGCAGGTTTAAACACCATGGGACCACGCAGCCTTCATACCGCTCAGGAAGGAGACGGGTTCTGCAAATCAATCCCAGAACAACAGCAAAGGACCTTGTGAAGATGCTGGAGGAAACGGGTACAAAATTATCTATATCCACAGTAAAACGAGTCCTATATCGACATAACCACAGCTCCAAAACCGCCATAAAAAAGCCAGACTACAGTTTGCAACTGCACATGGGGACAAAGGTCGTACTTTTTGGAGAAATGCCCTCTGGTTTGATTAAACAAAAAATGTAACTGTTTGGCCATAATGACCATCGTTATGTTTGGAGGAAAAAGGGGGAGGCTTGCAAGCCGAAGATCACCATCCCAACCGCGAAGCACGGGGGTGGCAGCATCATGTTGTGGGGGTGCTTTGCTGCAGAAAGGACTGGTGCACTTCACAAAATAGATGGCATCATGAAGAAGGAAAATTATGTGGATATATTCAAGCAACATCTCAAGACATCAGACAGGAAGTTAAAGCTTGGTCGCAAATGGGTCTTCCAAAAGAACATTGACCCCAAGTAAACTTCCAAAGTTGTGGCAAAATGGCTTAAGGGCAACAAAGTCAAGGTATTGGAGTGGCCATCACAAAGCCCTGACCTCAATCCTATAGAACATTTTTGGGCAGAACTTAAAAAGCTTGTGAGAGCAAGGAGGCCTACAAACCTGACTCCGTTACACCAGTTCTGTCAGGAGGAATGGGCCAAACTTCACCCAATATATTGTGGGAAGCTTGTGGAAGGCTACCTGGAACGTTTGACCCAAGTTAAACAATTTAAAGGCAATGCTACCAAATACTAATTGAGTTTATGTAAACTTCTGACCCACTGGGAATGTGATGAAATAAATAAAAGCTGAAATAAATCATTCTCTCTACTATTATTCTGACATTTCACATTCTCAAAATAAAGTGGTGATCCTAACTGACCTAAGACAGGGAAGTTTTACTAGGATTAAATGTCAGGAATTGTGAAAAACTGTGTTTAAATGTATTTGGCTAAGGTGTATGTAAACTTCCGACTTCAACTGTACATACACACACTAATAGGTATCTAATGCAATTTACTCAGGACTAACATCGTGGAGATCTTGTTCGTCAAGGACCTGGCTCTGGTCGACCCTGACGACTGTACTCCCTTGACGACCATCACCAAGTTCTACAATCACCCTCTGCACTTCGTCTTCAATGACACCAAACTGGACGCCATGCTGGAAGAGTTCAAAAAAGGTTTGTGTGTGGTGATAGTTTTAGAAAGATAGCTACAACATCAAGTCAATTCTTTAACTTCACACCTGCGTAGGCCTACCTTGTGGACTAATGTGAAAAGCCAAAGTTGTGGTCGACTTGCAAATTAAGGTACCCAGCTCTCAACTTTGATCTTTTCCCCCTTTCACCCCCCTCTCTCCAGGAAACTCTGCCCTGGCCATCGTTCAGAAGGTGAACAACGAGGGGGAGGGGGATCCCTTCTACGAGGTGCTGGGATTGGTCACCTTGGAGGACGTCATCGAGGAGATCATCAAATCAGAGATTCTGGATGAGTCTGACGGCTACAGTAAGAGAGAACGCGAGAGACCGAGATTGTGTGTCCATACTGGCTTGCGCGCGTGTGTGTGTGTGTGTGTGTGTGTATATATATGTCTGTCTGTGTGTTTGTGCATGTGCTTGTGTGTGCAATGTCTACACTAAATGGTTGGGAAAGAGGATAGAATGTGTATTTTGTAAGGAAATATTGATGGTTAAACATTACACTTCTCCTTCTCTCCGGCATTCTCTTTCCTAATCTCATCCTCTTTCATCACTGTCCCTCTCATCGAACTGCTCACCCTGTCCCCTAACCCCTCTCCCTGTCACCTAACCCCTCTTCCTCTCATCTAACCCCTCACCCTGTCACCTCACCCTGTCACCTAACCCCTCTCCCTGTCACCTAACCCCTCTCCCTCTCCCTGTCACCTAACCCCTCTCCCTCTCCCTGTCACCTAACCCCTCTCCCTGTCACCTAACCCCTCTCCCTCTCCCTGTCACCTAACCCCTCTCCCTGTCACCTAACCCCTCTCCCTGTCACCTAACCCCTCTCCCTGTCACCTAACCCCTCTCCCTGTCACCTCACCCTGACACCTAACCCCTCTCCCTGTCACCTGTCCCCTCACTCCTAACACCTCTCCCTCCCCCTGTCCACTAACCCCTACCCCCTCCACCCTCTCTGTAGTGGACATGAAGGTGAAGCGTCCCCTGGCCCCTCTGGAGATTCCTCTGGAGCCTCGCAGCGTCCACGAAGAGTTCTCTCTGTTCAAACTCCCAGAGGGAGAACCCAAGATCCGCACCTCACCTCAGCTACTGCTGGCCACACACCGCTTCCTGTCCAGAGGTGAGGGGGTGTGAGGGTGTGTGTGCGTGCGTAACACACAGAGACATACACACATCTCATGAGTTGTGTTGTTGCGGTACCCGTCACATTGTCAGTGGTTTACCAGGACAGTAACACGTTAACACCACTAGTAATGATTACATCACTGTAACATAAGTTAACGGAAGTCTTCACAGTGGAAAATATGTAGGGATGGATATTCAACCTGGATAGTTATTCTCTCTGCATTCTAGGACTACTCTCTTTGACTTTTCTCTGTTCTCTTCAGCTGCTTGACATTGATTCACCTTTAGCCGCTAAGGTTTGGACTTAAAATAGAACAGAATGTATACTACCATAGAACAGTGTAGCTAATTACAATAGAAAATACAATATGTAAGGTTTGTTAGACAAACTAGTATGATTTTGATCCTGGATAGTTGCAGGCTTTTGCCCCAACCCTACACAAATGTATTGGATAACTTAGCTCCACAGACCTGTGTATTAGGCCGCACGCTTGAGCAAAGCAATGGCAATCAGTGTGTGTTCTGGAAAGGTCCTGAGAAGGTGCTGTTCCTGTGTGTGTGTGTGTGTCTCCTTACAGAGGTAGAGCACTTCAGTCCAGCCCGTATGTCAGAGAAGGTGTTGTTCCACCTGCTGCGTCACCCCAGTGTCAACCAGGAAGTCCACTTTGACCCCTCCAACCGCCTGAGCCCCGACCATTACCTCTTCACACGCAACCACCCTGTAGACTACTTCATACTGCTCCTACAGGTCAGTGTGTATTTTGTGCGTGTGTGTGTGTGTGTGTGTGACCACTACCATTACACACACAACCACCCTGTAGACACCTTCATATTGATCCTACAGGTCAGTGTGTATTTTGTGTGTGTGTGTGTGTGTGACCACTACTTCTACAAACACAACCACTTCATACTTCTCCTACAGGTCAGTGTGTGTTGGCACATGTGCATGTTTTACGATACCTGACTATGTCCCTGTAGGGGCGCGTGGAGGTTGAGATCGGTAAAGAGGGCTTGAAGTTTGAGAACGGAGCGTTCACATACTACGGTGTGTCTGCACTCACAGCGCCTACCTCAGGTAAGACACAGAACTGCAGCACCTACATACATTTATACATCACTAGTACCATTACCTGGGTCATGCTCATCAGGGCTCTCAACAGAAAATGTTATAAAATGTTTCACAACGAGAAACAATAGTTTTTTATTTGATAAGTCCTTCCCTGTTTCGGTCTGTTTTCCTCTACTTAGTGCCTATTGAACACAACCCTGTAGGTTATCAGTCCACAACATCGGCTAGCTAGAGCTTCTAGGACAGGGGTCAGCAAATAAGTTTGATTTAGGAAATCTGTTCCCAGTATTCCCACGAATAAAACAAGAGACTATATATCCAAAAGTATGTGGACACCTTCAAATTAGTGGATTCGGCTATTTCAGCCACACCCGTTGCTGACAGGTGTACTCTGGAGCAGTGAAAACGTGTTCTCTGGAGTGATGAATCACGCTTCACCATCTGGCAGTCCGACGGGCGAATCTGGGTTTGGCGGATGCCAGGAGAATGCTACCTGCCAGAATGCATAGTTCCAACTATAAAGTTTGGTGAAGGAGGAATAATGGTCTGGTCTGTTTTTCATGGTTTTGGCTAGGCCCCTTAGTTCCAGTGAAAGGAAATCTTAACGCTACAGCATACGACGACATTCTAGATGATTCTGTGCTTCTGACTTTGTGGCAACAGTTTGGGGAAGGCCCTTTCCTGTTTCAGCATAACAATGCCCCTGTGCACAAAGCGAGCGTTGTTGAAGAACTAGACTGGCCTGCACAGAGCCCTGACCTCAACTCCATCGAACACCTTTGGGATGAATTGGAACTCCGACTGTGAGCCAGGCCTAATCGCCCAACATCAGTGCCTGACCTCACTAATGCTCTTGTGGCTGAATGGAAGCAAGTCCCCGTAGCAATGTTCCAACATCTAGTGCAAAGCCTTCCCAGAAGAGCGGAGGCTGTTATAGCAGCAAAGAGGGGACCAACTCCATATTAATGCCCGTGATTTTGGAATGAGATGTTTAACCAGCAGGTGTCCAAATACTTTTGGACCTGTAGTGTATGTGATCGTGTCTCAATGTTTGGGCTTAGTTGTGGTCAATTTGCAGTGTACAAATTATTATAGTTATGTTCCAGCCCCCCGACCATCCGCTCCGACCCCTGTTCTAGGATGTTCCAGACTACCAGCCTCATTTACATTTACTCTGTAATTATTTGATTACATAATGCAAAGTTGGTGTCATATTTATTTGATGCTGTATTTGAAGGCGTCACGTGTTTGACAGGGAAGCACAAAATGAGCTGACACCGGAGTTCTGTCTCTTGAATTTCCTGTGAACTTCAGTGCAACACCACGGTGGCACAAAATTTGCTGACGGAAGCATTTGTGTGTGTGTGTGTGTGCGTGTTTGATTCACCTGTGTGTGTGTGTGTGTGTGTGTGTCCAGTGCACCAGTCTCCAGTTTCGACCCAGCGTCGCCCTCCCAGGGATCCATTTGAGATGGGAGATGGCACCAGCCCGTCCAGCTACTGTCCTGACTACACTGTCCACGCCCTCACTGACCTGCAGCTCATTCGGGTCAGTGTGTGTGTGTGTTTGTCTTTCTCTCTCTGTGTGTGTGTGTGTGTTTTGTCTTTCTCTGTGTGTGTTTGTCTTTCTCTCTGTGTGTGTGTGTGTGTGTGTGTGTGTGTGTTTTGTCTTTCTCTCTGTGTGTGTGTGTGTGTGTGTGTGTGTGTGTGTGTGTGTGTGTGTGTGTGTGTGTGTCAGACTAACAGTGCCCTCAACCTCCCTCTGCCAGGTGACTCGCATGCAGTACCTGAATGCTCTGATGGCGTCGCGTGTTGGCCAGAGTCCAGAATCTCCTGAGATCAAGATCCTGCCTAACAGTCAGACCAAGCTGCTCAACGAGAGAAACACCGCCACGCAAGGTAGGAGTAACACACATACATAGGGACACACTGTGTACACACACACACACACACACACACCCTTATACTAACACCATGGGCTAGAATTAAGAGAAACTGAAGGAGAGATTGACTTCATCACTACTTGTATTTGTGAGAGGTATTGACATGTTGAAAGCACCAAGGTGTCTGTTTAAACGACTAGCACAGAACTCCGACACCCATGCAAGACATGCCACCAGAGGTCTCTTCACAGTCCCCAAGTCCAGGATAGACTATGGGAGGCGCACAGTACTACATAGAGCCATGACTACATGGAACTCTATTAGACATCAGGTAACTGATGCAAGCAGTAGAATCAGATTAAAAAAACAGATAAAAATACACCTTATGGAACAGCTGGGACTGTGAAGTAACACAAACATAGACACATGCAAATACAGAAGTATAATAATAGTTGTTGTTACTTCTCTCCACCATGTATAACCTGTACTCTCTTTTGGTGAACTAAGACTTCTCTCTTTCTCTTTTTATCTTCTTTTTCTCCTGTCTCCTCCTCCTCCCCTGTCGCCTCCTCATCTTCTCCTGTCCTCTGTCACATCCTCTCTTGTCTCCTCCTCTCCCCTGTCGTCTCCTCTCCTCTGTCTCCTCCTCTCCCCTGTCGTCTACTCTCCTCTGTCTCCTCCTCTCCCCTGTCGTCTACTCGTCTCCTCCTCTGCTCTGGCCACTCCAGAGTTCCCTGTAAACTTTTCCTTCTTTGACACCATTGAGAACTACTGTTAGTGTTTTCTGTGTCCATGAAGTAAATGAAACGCAGTCTCCTCAGTGCCATGACAACTACAACACACACACATACACACATACACTGAAAGGCCTCCTAGGCATTGAGAGAAAATAAAATAGTCTTAGTGATTTTCTTTTCAGTCAGTCACAAAGCGCCTGAGAGTCATTTAGGGCTTTATTCAGACTTAAGATCCGCACACTGCACTTGAATGTTCACTGAAGTCTCCTATTGACCACTGAATGGTTTATGTGTAAGTTAAGTGTGCATATTTCAAGTCTGAATACAGCCTTTAGAAAGGTTTATCTCTTTGCCAGATCCTTCAGACACTAGGATAAAGTGTGTGGAACATACCCAGTTAGAGGGGGTTCTTTAGACTGTTTTTTTTCTCTAAAAACTTAGTACCCTTTATTTAGTACCCTTTATTTTGTGCCCTTTATTTATATCTTACAGATATTGAGATGCAATCAGTTCAGGGTGAATGAGAGGATGTGTGTGCGGTTTGGAAAGAGAGGTGTGTGTGTGTGTGCGCTTGAAAAGCTAGTGTCTGTTTCCTCGTTCTATCTCTCGTCGCATCTTTCTGTCCTTTTCTGGCTGCCCTATCTCCTCCCTCTACTGGGTACGTATGCTGCTATTCTCCCACCCTTCTCCTTCATCTCCTTCTGTGTGTACAGGACACGCACAGGAGGTGAAGACTGCATGTCTGTTGACAAAAACAAACAAGTACCAAAATGTGTCCATTGACATTGCATTGAAACAGAGTCTCACATGTACACCATGCAGCACCAAGTGCATATTGTGATGTCATAGTGGGCTGCATTGTAACCTCATAATCAGTGCCATTGTGGAAGTCATAACGTGTGGCATTATGATGTCATTGTGCAATGTGTGATGTCATCTCCCCACTCACAGCCTCCCCCTCTCTCTCATTGGTTGGGTTCCACAGGTGGCAGTAAATCCCAGGAAAGTTCCACAGAAGAGGAGGCTCATGGGTAATTAAGTTCTCTCTGTCAGAACTGTGTGTGATACCCAGACAACCAACCAGGAGGCAGTTTTCTATATCTATATCAGTGAATCCCTTCTCTCTGGAATGCAGTGATTGGACCTGGCTGGTGTGTGTGTGTGAGTGAGTGTGTGTGTGTGTGGCTACTGCACTATCCTCAGCCGTATTCATTATACGTTTCGAAATCCATGCCAATTGTGTGTGTGTGTGTACGCGGTGTGTGTGTGCGCCTCTCCTCCCTGTTGTAATTCAGCCTCCTTTGCCTAAACGTTACATTCCCTGTTCCTTAATTATTAGCCTATCTGTGTGCCAAAGCAACTCACGTCAACCCCCTGTGTGTGTGTGCTTGTGCGTGCGTGTTGTCAAAATCCGTCCATCCAAGCATTAGACAGAGGGTGGTTAAAAAAAACAACAACATTTGCACAGAAATGTGTACACCGCTCTTGATGATTTGCTTTAGTTGTTTGATTATACGTCCATATTTTATTTTATACACTCCCACACATATTTGTCTATCTAGGCCCAATGGAAGGCCTGTATACAGTATATAAGGAGACCTAGGTGAAGATTGGAACTGTTTTCTCTAGTTGAAGGGCTAGATCACCCAACAGTAAAGACAAAAATATGTATTTGAAAATGTTTGTACTTTCCCTTTAAGAGAGCAACGCATGTGTCCATTCCTTTGCATAGTCAGATGTTTGGCTTTAGGTCTGAGCTGTGATGAGAGAGGTCGGTGAGTGTTTGTTTGTGTGTCTGTGTGCCCTCTCCCATTTGACCCCTCTCACGGCGTGCCAACCCTGACCCAGTCTGCTTTCATGCATTCCTTTTGTTTGGCCAAGTTGCCATAGAGAGAATCAGAATCCTCTTTATTCACCAAGTACATTTACACATACCCAGAATTAGCTTTGGTGAGAAGGTGCTGCCAGAAATGGACAATATACAGACACTAATCCACATAGACACTATACAGAATAGATAATATGTGTGTCACATCTAAAGCACCTTGTTGATTTTCTCATCCTTAATAGCCAAGTAGGTTGAGTTCCATTAACATTCCACATCACTTTTGTGTGTGTGTGCTCCTGTGTGGCTGGCCGTGTGTGTGTGTGTGCGCGTGCGCGTGTTCGCGTGTGCGACTGACCATGTGTTTGACTCTTGGCGCATGTCAGTCATTATTCAGTCTTACAGACTCTTTCAGGAAACTTAATTTCCCATGTTGCAGTGTAACTACCCATGTGTGCAGGGAACACATATGTTACCCACTGTCCTGTGGAGACAGGAAACCCTTAGATAAAGGCCTTGTCCAGAATCAACCCTTTGCTCCTTCCCCTAACACCTTCCCCTGGCCCCTAGTAGTCTACCCTTTGCTCCTAGGCCCTAGCCCTTAGTGTAAACCGATCTGAAGAAAAGGTGATGGCACCACCTAGACTTCATGTCAGGCCTAGGGGACCTTCTGCCATGCTGTGTACACCTTCAGATGTGTAAACATAGGGGTTTGGAGTGGGAGAGAGACTCCACCAGGGTCATATTCATTAGGGCACACCGTAGCAAAATGTTTTGCAACGGAAAACAAAAATGTCTTATTGGACAAGTCTAGGTAGTCCCTCCCTGTTTCAGTACGTTTTATTCTGTTTGGTGCCTAATGAACACAACCCGTGTTTCCCAGCAACCCTGATAGGGGTCGGCTATTTGGCGGCCATCTTGGTTGCCTCAGTCGCTCTCCACCCCTCTAAAGCGGTTTTGTTTAGTTGATCTAATTATGGACATACGCTAATTAATGACGTTATGCTAAAACAAGGGATTAACCATGTGATTCAAAGTAAATATTTTCCATCTGTTTTAACAATATAGTACTGTTGGTTATGTTTCAAGTCCATTTATATTGTATTAAAAGACTATGTATATTGTAAAAAAGGTCATCATTACTTATGCTACTTATATTGATCGGGAGAAATGTTGGGGGTTTTGATGGGGGTAGAGAACTATATATATGCTAATCTAGAGAGAATATGAATCAAGGATGCAGATGTAAGATCGTAGTTTTCAGGTACAAATGTAGAATACTTTCACCATGATGATAAGAACCAGACCAGCGCTACTTTCTCTTCAGGTTTTTTGTATACATTTTTTATCCCAATTCTTCTCTGGAATGCTGAGAGGTGTGCGCGTGTGCAGAACATTTTATTGAACTATTTCAATATCTGCTGTTCCTTAGTAAATAAACCCAGTCCTTGTATACATCTACTGTCTTTCTCTGTTTGTTTTTGTTTGTTTATCCTGATTTGTTACTTAGTTACAAAGCAGCTTTACTCCCTCATTTCAGGATTAATCATGGACACTTACTGATTTTTGTCTCTACCTTCTTGCCTTTGTGCTGTTGTCTGTGCCCAATGTTTGTAGCATGTTTTGTGCTGCTGCCATGTAGTGTTGTCATGTGTTGCTGCAATGCTATGTGGTTGTCTAAAGTCTCTCTTGTCGTGATGTGTGTTTTGTCCTATATTTAATTTATATATTTTTAATCCCCCGTCACCGCAGGAGGCCTTTTGGTAGGCCGTCATGACAAATAAGAATTTGTTCTTTAACTGACTTGCCTAGTAAAATAAAAAGTGGTTTAAGGGTCTGTTCACACTGCTCGCGCCAAATACTACGCCAGAAAGAAAGCCTTTGGTTTAGTTGCACTTACACATTGCAACCTTCTGCAGACTACATCCAATGAAATGACTCCTTTCTGCCATGTGAACTGGTATTCCTCCATTATAGATATTAATGATAAATGATGTATTGTGTTGTTTTGAGATTTTTTTGTAAAATTGTAAATAAGAATAGAAATATGTTTCTAACCACTTCTACATGAATATGGATGCTACCATGATTACAGATAATCAGGAATGAATCATGAATAATAATGTGTGAGAAAGTTAGACACCAATACCATACCCCCTCCAAGAAATGCTACCCTCCCCTGTTATTGTAATGGGGAGAGGTTAGCATGTCTTCGGGTTATGATATTTTACTTTCTCACTCATCATTATTCACGATTCGTTCAGGATTAATCCATAATCCTAATAGCATCCACATTCATGTAGAAGGGTTTAGAAACATATTATATTCTTATTTACAATAAAAGTGCCTACAAAATGACACACTACATTATTTACTATTAATTTCTATTGGGCACAATATAATCTGAAACACAACCAAATCAAACAGCAAATGCACTCAACAAATGTGTTCAATCACAAGCTTGATGTAGTCATTGCGTGCAATGAATATAAGACCAAATAGTAAACGTTTTGTATTACTTTAATACCACAGGAGGTTGGTGTCACCTTAATTGGGGAGGATGTGCTTGTGGTAATGTCAGGAGCGGAATAAGTGGAATGGTATCTGTAGTAGGATGTCCCTTGTGGGTATCCGTACCTATGTATGACATGAGCAGACTAGGCTAGTAAACATGCTGAAGCTAGAACCTGGTTGTCGTCTCCCCTTATTTTACATAATACAACATGGTGTCAGAAGTGGTTTTAATAATCACTTAAACGTGAAGGACTTACCAGGTAAATCAGACATTCAGGCCGACAGGCTGTTTCAAAGCAAGGAGGGCTAGATAGCGAGAAAGAACATGTTGCAAGAGGAAGAAACTGGCGGGGTTTCAGGGTTTGTGACTCCCAAGTTCAACGGGCTTTCGCGCAAACATGGACCGGCTAGTGGCTAAAGCTGGCGGATTTCACATTAGTCCCCCAGAGAATTTTGATTGTATGGATATTCAAAACTGGCCTGAAATGTATTAGGTGCTTTGAAAGGTACAGAGTAGCTTCGGGTTTAAACGTGAGAAATGAGGCATTTCAAGTTAATACACTGATCTACTCTACGGGAGATGAAGCTACTATTAAATGATTCACCGTTGTCCGAGGAAGAGAAACTTAACTACAGTGCCTTTAAAGACCGGTTTGAAACGCATTTCGGAGGGAGACACAACATTATATTTGAAAGAGCTAGGAGCAGGGGGAAACCACTGACAGTTTTATCACAGCTGTTCACAAGCTAGCGGAACATTGTCAGTTTGGCGCACTCAGGGAAGAGCTGATCCGAGATCGGATTGTAGTGTGAATAAGAAACATCTCACTTTCTGAAAAGTTATTGTTGGATTCCCAGTTTATCTTGTCCAAAGCTGTAAACCAGGTTAGGCAGAGTGAGACAGTAAAAAGACCGCAGACTATGCTGCGCCACAGGAGCTCCTTGCAGAGCAAAGAATGAGTTTTCATACCAAGCTAAAAAAAAAAATATGAGAGGAACACAGAAGAGACAGATGTGGAGAAAACAATCACAGACAGCACCAGTAGCTAGTTCAAGTGTTGGTGAGAAATCCCCTTACCACAGTTGGAAAGATTGCCCAGCAAAGGATGTGGAATGCAGGAAATGTCACAGGAGAGGACACTTTTCAGCTGTCTGTCGATTAAAGCAAATGCATGAGGTCTTTAAGTGAATTTGTCCCAATATTTTTGGTCTCTTAAAATGGGGGGTGGGGGGGGGGGGGGGCTGCTATGTACAGAAAGTGCAGTCATTTCTAAATGGTAAATGGATGAAAATACCCTCAAATCAAAGCTGACAGTCTGCACTTTAACCTCATGGTCATTGTATTGTTCCAAATCCAAAGTGCTGGAGTACAGAGCCTAAACAACAAAACATTTATCACTGTCCCAATACTTTTGGAGCTCACTGTAGATCAAATAAATTTGAGAGTTAATCACATTAGTCGTATTCCTCCTAAACACCACATATTGCATCATCCACATACTCGGGAGATCAACTGTTTTCTTCCACTAAAATAACATTGAGGTTATACACTGAGTATACCAAACATTAGGAACACCTTCCTAATATTGAGTTGCACCCACCCATTTTGCCCTCAGAACAGCCTCAATTCGTGTCTACTCTACAAGGTGATCGAAAACATTCCACAGAGATGCTGGCCCATGTTGGCTCCAATGTATCCCACAGTTGTGTCAAGTTGGCTGGATGTCCTTTGTGTGGTGGGCCATTCTTAATACACACGGAAAACTGTTGACCATGATAAACCCCAGCAGCGTTGCAGTTTTTGAAACAAACCGGTGCGCCTGGCACCTACTACCATACCCTGTTCAAAGGCACTTAAATATTTTGTCTATTCACCCTCTGAATGGCACATATACACAATCCATGTTTCAATTGTCTCAAGGCTTAAAAATCATTCTTCAACCGGTCTCCCCCCTTCATCTACAGTGATTTAAAGTGGATTTCACAAGTGATATCAATAAGGGATCATAGCTGTCACCTGGCCAGTCATGGAAAGAGCAGTCTTGTTTTGTTTATAATGTTTTGTATACTCAGTGTAGATCGTCTATATGCTACGTTCCGGGCAGAAGTTTTCGGCAGTAATCTAGGATCAGTTTTAATCATATTAGCTTGGATTTCGTCGTACGCGCAATTTGTGATCAAATCTATGTGAACTAATGTTTTATAAATGAGGACCCAGATGATCTACTCTTACAACAGTCATGGGATTCAACATTAAAATCATGATCAATCTTTCGTGCAGATTGCACACCCACTTGCCTGAAAAATACATAGTGACAGTAAAATACATGTGTTATTTGTGTTTTTATATGTCATGCTGAAACCATCATATTAAGCACCAATGACATTCATTAAGTTACATTTAGGATAATGTTCATTCTAGTTTTTATTTTAAAACCATCTTATTTTATTATTTCATATATTTTACATGTGATAAGGTATACAGAGGGCCCGAGATAATTACAGACACCTTTAAAAATCTGAAGTACCCAGTTTACCGTTAAACTCAAAATGTATATACCCTCCCTTTGCAACTCTATACAGTGGTAAATATTCAAATAAAACCTTATTCCGAATTAAGCTAAGACCCCCACCTCTGTCATGATTTCAGTGGTGGAAAAAGTACTTAATTGTCATACTTGAGTAAAAGTAAATATACATTAATAGAGTTCCAGTTCTTTCAATCGCATTCATCTCTCTACTCCTCATGTCTGCTAGTCTGGCTAACACCTAACTCTCCTAGTCCTCCTTACGTCCGGAATGGCTCTTTTATTTTGTTGGCATAATGCGTCAATAATGAAGGGGTGCTGTGCTTTTACTGGTTGGCTCTCTGTGTCTTTCTCACTCAAACACCAACATGCACAGCTTCACACAAACCCCGACTGCTGCCATCTTCAGTTACAACGGTTGGATTTTCAAATCCAAACAACGAGAGGTCTCAACCCAGAGGAAAGAAAAACATTGGAAAGAATCAATCAAACCCTTTGCTCAATTTGCTTCTGAGAGAATATTGCATAAAAAAACAGCCTCCTGAGTTGTGTGTTACGTGGGTCGAGTCAGCCAGGCTACCTGTCTGCCACAGGAGGCTGCTGAGGGGAGGACAGCTCATAATAATGTTTGGAATGGAGTGAATGGAATGGTATCAAATACAAGGAAACCATGTGTTAGATGTGTTTGATACCATTCAATCAATTCCATTCCAGCCATTACAATGAGCCCCTCTTCCCCAATCTGTCTGTCTTGAGCTTTCTCTAGTGAACTTGCAACATTGTGTCTACTGGGTCCAGCCCAAATGGAGAGTGCACAGTTCCCTCTTTGTATGCTGGAGTTATTGGTGGGTGCACAGTTCACTCTTTGGATGCTGGAGTTATTGGAGGGCGCAGGTTGCAGATAGCCTACTTTTTGAAGTGTTTCGCTTGACAATCAGATGAAACATCATGACTGGTTGTGTTCATGCCACATTAAAAGGTAATACATTCTTACAGTTAAAATACATGTCGTTACTATTAGGCTCATAAAAAAAATGGTGCAAGCGCAAATAGGAAGTCCTGTGAAAAAAAGAAGCCCACAGTGAGTGATGTTGGAGTAATCTTAGTAGAGCCAAGAGGTGGGTGATGATTAGTTTGTTATTTGAATCAGCTGTGTAATGCTAGATCAAAAAGAAAAAAACGCGCACCCAGAGGCCCAGAGGCCCCAGGAAGAGAAGAGAAGAGAGGTGTGGGGGAGTGGCCTGCATGTGTATACACAAATGCACACACACACACTTACCTCCTGTACACTGCATTGACCTTGTCAGGGGAATTCCCAGCGTGGTAAGACTAGCCAGTAAAAGGTTAAAGTGTGTTGCTTATAGAGGTAAGGGGAAAGTCATCTAACCAGCCTGACTTTCCCCGGTTGCCTTACCTCTGGGCTGACTTTCCCATGTACTCTGGGCTAATAGAGCAACACACTTGAACCGTTTACCGTCACTGGCTAGTCTTACCACGCTGGAAATTCCACTGACAAGGTCAATGCAGTGCGCAGGAGGTACAGTAAGTTTATGGGCTAATAGCAGTAAAGCCAAATTAAATGTTCAATAATCAAATAAATTTTGTACAGTGGGGAGAACAAGTATTTGATACACTGCCGATTTTACAGGTTTTCCTACTTTCAAAGCATGTAGAAGTCTGTAATTTTTATCATAGGTACTCTTCAACTGTGAGTGACGGAATCTAAAACAAAAATCCAGAAAATCACATTGTATGATTTTTAAGTAATTAATTTGCATTTTATTGCATGACATAAGTATTTGATACATCATAAAAGCAGAACTTAATATTTGGTACAGAAACCTTTGTTTGCAATTACAGAGATCATACGTTTCCTGTAGTTCTTGACCAGGTTTGCACACACTGCAGCAGGGATTTTGGCCCACTCCTCCATACAGACCTTCTCCAGATCCTTCAGGTTTCAGGGCTGTCGCTGGGCAATACGAACTTTCAGCTCCCTCCAAAGATTTTCTATTGGGTTCAGGTCTGGAGACTGGCTAGGCCACTCCAGGACCTTGAGATGCTTCCTACGGAGCCACTCCTTAGTTGCCCTGGCTGTGTGTTTCAGGTCGTTGTCATGCTGGAAGATCCAGTCACGACCCATCTTCAATGCTCTTACTGAGGGAAGGAGGTTGTTGGCCAAGATCTCGCGATACATGGCCCCATCCATCCTCCCCTCAATACGGTGAAGTCGTCCTGTCCCCTTTGCAGAAAAGCATCCCCAAAGAATTATGTTTCCACCTTCATGCTTCACGGTTGGGATGGAGTTCTTGGGGTTGTACTCATCCTTCTTCTTCCTCCAAACACGGCGAGTGGAGTTTAGACCAAAAAGCTCTATTTTTGTCTCATCAGACCACATGACCTTCTCCCATTCCTCCTCTGGATCATCCAGATGGTCATTGGCAAACCTCAGACGGGCCTGGACATGCACTGGCTAGAGTAGGGGGACCAATGCGTGCGCTGCAGGATTTTAATCCATGACGGCGTAGTGTGTTACTAATGGTTTTCTTTGAGACTGTGGTCCCAGCTCTCTTCAGGTCATTTACCAGGTCCTGCCGTGTAGTTCTGGGCTGATCCCTCACCTTCCTCATGATCATTGATGCCCCACAAGGTGAGATCTTCCATGGTGCCCCAGACCGAGGGAGATTGACCGTCATCTTGAACTTCTTCCATTTGCGAATAATTGCGCCAACAGTTGTTGCCTTCTCACTAAGTTGCTTGCCTATTGTCCTGTAGCCCATCCCAGCCTTGTGCAGGTCTACAATTTAATCCCTGATGTCCTTACACAGCTCTCTGGTCTTGGCCATTGTGGAGAGGTTGGAGTCTGTTTGATTGAGTGTGTGGACAGGTGTCTTTTATACAGGTAACGAGTTCAAACAGGTGCAGTTAATACAGGTAATGAGTGGAGAACAGGAGGGCTTCTTAAAGAAAAACTAACAGGTCTATGAGAGCCGGAATTCGTACTGGTTGGTAGGTGATCAAATACTTATGTCATGCAATAAAATGCAAATTAATTATTAAAAAATCACAGAATGTGATTTTCTGGATTTTTGTTTTAGATTCCGTCTCTCACAGTTGAAGTGTACCTATGATAAAAATGACAGACCTCTACATGCTTTGTAAGTACGAAAACCTGCAAAATCGTCAGTGTATCAAATTCTTGTTCTCCCCACTGTATATACTGTACCAGTCAAAAGTTTGGACACACCTACTCATTCAAGGGTTTTTCTTTATTTTTACTATTTTCTACATTGTAGAATAGTAGTGAAGACATTAAAACTGTGAAATAGCACATGAAATCATGTAGTAACCAAAACAAATCAAAATAGATTTTATATTCTTCAAAGTAGCCACCCTTTGCCTTGATGACAGCCTTGCACACTCTTGGCATTCTCTCAACCAGCTTCATAGGTTAGTCACCTGGAATGCATTTCAATTAACAGGTGTGCCTTATTAAAAGTTAATTAGTTAAATTTCTTTCCTTCTTAATGTGTTTGAGACAATCAGTTGTGTTCTGACAAGGTAGGGGTGGCATACAGAAGATAGCCCTATTTGGTAAAAGACCAAGTCCATATGTGACCCGTTTCAGGAAACTAGGCGTATGTCGCAAGTCACTAGACATTTAAACGTTTTCTTGATTTATCAAAATGCGTTTTTTGCAGGAAATGCATTCTGGAAGATCAGGCCATCTGTAAATACGAATAAAATTGTTAAATTATGAGCCTTGTTGGTAAACCACAGAAAAAGACAGAAACCTTCCCACTAACCATGATTGGCTGAGATAATGAGTGGGCTGGACATGCGGAGAGAGGAGTTCGGATTGGTCTGCCAAATAGAACGCTTCTGTCTATTTGAGCTCAGTCTGTATTGGTAATCCTGTCGAATGCGCCTTTTGAAAAATACATATTGTGTAGTGAAGCTGCGAAAGTTTTGCTCTCCACTTTCTGGAGGTTTGAGTATTGAAATCAGTGGAATTAGAGTATGATAGCTAAAGAGATGGCGAAAACACCTGTTTCCAGATTATGTCTTCAAACTAAGGGCATTTGTGGCATGGGATCCATGACAGGGAGACGTGTCCATCATGCATGATGATGTATACGGGTAAAATAGTCTAGCAGATATTACACGTTTCTAATTTTGACAGAAAGTCGTTTCATTTCAAGCTAAAGTGTACTGTTAGCTAGCTAGCTAACGTTAGCTGACTGGCTCGTGATGTATGTGATATTATATGTTGTTTACCTAGCTAGGTTCATTGTTTACCTAGGTAGTTAGCTACATGTCTTAAACTAAAGTGTACAACACCCGTTGAATATGGCTGGTGTCAGTAAACGTCGACAAAAAAGAATAATGAAATTGTTGTCAGCAGAGCTGGTTAGGCTGTTTTAATGTTATCCAGAGGTAAACAAATCATCGGCCAGAGCGTCAAGTGTGCGCTCTGAACGCTACGAGAGCAAAATGAGATGTGTGGGGATAAAGCTTAAGAGGGTGTGAACGATGCTGAATGGGTGTAGACAAAGAAGAGCTCTTCACTAGATACCCGAAACACTAAAATGCAATTTTCTCAGAAGTGAGTTTACAAGTTTATCAACTTTCAAAGCAGAATTACTTTCCCATTGTTCCATTTTGTGGCTCTGAGTCTCTACTTTTATAAAATGTTGCTACATTAGACCGAATCCAGGTGGTGAGTCACATATTATGGCAAGAACAGCTCAAATAAGCAAAGAGAAATGACAGTCCATCATTACTTTAAGACATGAAGGTCAGTCAATCCAGAAAATGTCGAGAACTTTGAAAGTTTCTTCAAGTGCAGTTGCAAAAAACATCAAGCGATATGATGAAACTAGCTCTCATGAGGACCGCCACAGGAAAGGAAGACCCAGAGTTACCTCTGCTGCAGAGGATAAGTTCATTAGAGTAAACTGTACCTCAGATTGCAGCCCAAATAAATGCTTCACAGAGTTCAAGTAACAAACACATCAACTATTCAGAGGAGACTGCATGAATCAGACCTTCATGGTCAGATTGCTGCAAAGAAACCACTACTAAAGGACACCAATAAGAAGAAGACACTTGCTTGGGCCAAGAAACACGAGCAATGGACATTAGACCGGTGGAAATCTGTCCTTTGGACTGATAAATCCAAATTTGAGATTTTTGGTTCCAACCGCCATGTCTTTGTGAGACGCAGAGTAGCTGAACGGATGATCTCTGCATGTGTGGTTCCCACCGTGAAGCATGGAGGAGAAGGTGTGATGGTGTGGGGATGCTTTGCTAGTGACACTGTCAGTGATACATTTAGAATTCTGCACGTGGCTACTTTGAAGAATCTCAAATATAAAATATATTTTGATTTGTTTAACACTTTTTTGGTTACTACATGATTCCATATGTGTTATTTCATAGTTTTGATGTCTTCACTATTATTCTACAATGAAGAAAATTGTAAACAAAAATAAAGAAAAACCCTTGAATGAGTAGGTGGGTCCAAACTTTTGACTGGTACTGTATATATAAATACTTTTTTACAGGGATCCTAAAATTCCAATCAAATATCAAAACGATCCATGGTATGACCATCTTAAAGTAATTCCATGTTAGCGTAATACAACTCCCCCCACCCCCTAAGGCTTAGACTTTTAGGGTTTTTAAACTGGTCAACACTTCTGATTTACACAGTGCTTTATGACACGTCAGCATGCATGTGAACCAGTTATCAGTGTTGTGATAGTCGAGACCACCTTAAATGAGTCCAATTCAATACAGAGACTAGGGCTACTTGTACTGTATGTATTTGCAGACCGCATTAGACTCTTTATGTTCTGAAGTTTATTTCCTGTCAATTTGTTGAATTTTTGGGGTGTCTTCAGCTTCTATTCTGCTTCCGTCAGTGTCACGAATATTTCTATTCCAATGTTCTAAATGAACTTTTTAACTCTATCTGTATCCTGAAGGTTGTAAATTCTTCAGTTTGTTTAAATAATACAGAGAGAGCTCCAGCTTTACAATGGTCAGGTTTTATTTAGAGAACATTATCCAGAAAGAAAAAATACAAAACCTTTTATAAAATCCAGTCAGCAAAGTCTCCACCCTGTTTTATGGCCTGCAAGTTCTCAGGATCTGCCTTCAAAGACCCTATCCTGTTATCTCAGGTCACCCCCCTCAAAGACATCCCTCAGTTGCTAATGTTTACTCACACCTCGAAGACCAGACCCCAATTCTGATGGATGGGGCCCTGTGAACTTTCTATGGCCGCATAATCTCCTGCAGGACTAACAGCCTTCACAAATGGTCTGTCTCCCCCTTTATTTGTCTTTAACCACATCCTGACTCATTTACCAAATGGTACATCCTAACCTAGTCTAAACATTGTCCATGTCATTTCTAATACATCTTACACATTACACAGTTTCAGGGTGAAACATCTTAGTCATTAACATTAAACATACACATTTCTCTATCAATCCACCCTTTGACTAAATTTTCACACTGATCATCACACATCTATTGTCATAGGATTCCTAAATGTTATACAAAATCAAACTTAATCCAAACAACCAATACATGTATTTACATCCAAAACTCATCAATGACTGTTCTAGGCCTATCCAGTCATAACTCTTCCGGTTAGGATTTTCGTCATGACCTTCATATAAAGAACCAGTCTTTTCTAAACATTAAAGATTGTCTCATTCAACATGGGCTCCTCGGGATGGAAAAGATCCCAATCGTCTACTAGGCCCGGAGGGGTATCTTCATCATCCCACTGGTCCAAGCTCGGAATCGGTCCGTATCTCAAAATCTGCTGCGCAATTGATTTCTCCAGAGCCCTGGAAATAAGACCTCTCGCACAAGGAATCAAACAGCAACCACACAACACTAACACACTCATACAAGTGAAAGCAGCCCATAGTACCGTGATTACATGTTATCGAACCACCCCGTGAGTGAAGTATCCAACCCGGAGTTCTCTGCTATTTCATTAGCCAACGTGGTTAAACCAGCCAGGGCTTTGGTCACTGATCCATCTGGAGCTGTGTTATTAGGGATGAAAGTACAGCACATTGATCCGAATATCACACACACACCACCCTTCTCGGCTAGTAACATATCTAACGCTATCCTATTTTGCCAAGCCATCAAACTAGTTGCCTCTGTCTGTTCTGCTAATCCTTTTATCGCATCCCTAGTATAGTTGATGAAGCGCTGTTGATTATAGTAGATATAATTTATCCAATCCACATTCTTATTCAAGGTGGACCACCAGAAAAGACTTGACTCAAATCCGGCTAATATCTGGTTTCTGGCTTTGAATTCGTCTGGCACCCCTCGCGGAACCCCAATACTATCGATGTATATTCTTTCATCAAAGGACCCGGATGGAGAGCTTCTTTTTGCCCGTTTCATTGGCGATATGTCCTGGTGTTGGATGAGGGTGAAAGGCATTCCTAATTGTACTAAAGTACATATACCTGTCCAAGTCGTAGGTAATTTCGGTTTCACTCCCCCACACAACCACCAGACATCAGCCCTAGGCTCGTTAATTTTACTGAAGTCCTCGGAGCTCAACCACCCGGTCAGATCCCTCATAGTCTCATCAGTTGTAACATTTTCAGTCCTATTACACCTCGCCACCTCCCCCACGTCCTTCCCATAGATATTGTACCGGGCCAGACAGTAATAGTCTCCTTCGGTCACCACAAAAGGGGGAAGCCTGGAACTAATAGGCACATGGGGATACAAATAATGTAGATCAACACAACTATCATTGTCAGGTTTTCCTGCGGCCATGAAAAGCTTAACCATGTACGCTACCCCTCTAGGTGAATTAACTCCATCAAGTGGGAACGGGATTGTCGTTAATCGGGGTTTAGCTGTTCCACAGGCATAACACTCCTCCTTAGCCATAGACCTTGCTGTATATTGGATCCACTCCATCCATACATCAGCATCCGCGAATCCTGTTTCCACCTCTATAACGTCGTTAAGATCTTTAGTTTGAACTACCCGCACCTGTTCTGGACCCTGGATTATTCCACGGGTAATATCCAATCCATCCGGGAGATTACTCGTACCATCTATTGAACCATCTGCTATCCCGCTTCCCACTACTCGAAATGGTACCATTGTTTTCGACCGAACTTTGGTCAAATCCAACATACCATAACCCAAAATCCTCCTTCCGCACGCTTGTAATGGTAATTCTCACCTTAATGCAATACTTCCCTTGCTCTGGATTACAATCCAAAATCCTGACCTTTACTATGCTCCATCGATTTCCATATTGGGTGTGCAAATTTACATAGCCCTCTACCTCCGTGTGCGCTATGACCTGATCCCAAGAATCACACAGGGATCTGCACAAATATCTTTGTCAGAGTTCTAGATTGCCAAGATGTCAGAGACCCCACTTGGTCCACAAAGAATTCCACTGACACATCTTTCCCTAACTCTACTCTCACTTCCTTTTCATCCAGATTGAGTGTCCTACCATTCCTTTGTAATGTAGACTCCTTATCTTCCACATGATGGGTTAAGTTCCTATCTTCTGCCTTTCCGAGTGGTTCATGGTGTATTAGGAATACGGCTCCCACAATCAAACAGCTCAGACTGACCAGTACCTCTTTAAAGCCCCACCCCTTCCCAGAGAACATATCATTGATTAGAGGCCAACCCATACTTCCACTTCTATGGACGCACACAGTGAGGATAAGGCGGGGTAGGGAATCTTCGTTAGAGAGGTAACCCCCGAACCTTATTGGTATTCGGTTCTTCTCCTAACTCTGTGTCCGTTCGACAGTGTCAGTATGTCCTACCCTCTTACAATGTGTGATATGAACCCAGGTAGTTCTTTCGGCTACTCTCACCGCGAAGGCTGTCACCAGGAGTACTTGGTATGGTCCCTCCCACCGTGGCTGCTTCCAGTCCTTTTTCTTTAGTGATTGGACCCAGACCCAGTCTCCTGGCCGAATCTTGTGTGTAACCTCCTTCGGTAGTTCTCCTGTTGGGCATAAAATCTTTGACATACGGGTATGGTTATTAAATAACTTTCTCATATGTTCTGTTATGGTCCCTTCTACTTCCACATCACCTTGTTCAGGTCTTCCTAATTCTGGCATTCTATAAGGCCTTCCGAACACCTTCTCAAATGGGGATAACCCATCTCTGTCAGGCGTTATCCTTATAGTCATCAACTTTATGGGTAGACACTGTATCCAATTTTTCCCTGTGCTCATATGAGTCTTTCTCAGCCTATTTTTTATTGTGCCATTCATTCGTTCTATCAATCCTGCACTCTGAGGGTGATATGAGCAATGTTTTCTCATGTTTATACTATACAATTTTTTTCCTATGTTGTCCATCACCTGATTAGAGAAATGGGACCCATTGTCGCTGTAGATTATCTCAGGTAATCCAAACCTAGGGATAATCTCCTGACATAATGATTTAGCCACCGTTATCGCATCCGCTGAGGAGGTTGGGAATGCTTCTACCCATTTTGTATATTTATCAATTATTGTCAAACACCATTTCTTTCCCTCACTCTTTGTAAGTTCTATAAAGTCCATCTCCAACTGTTGGAATGGATACCTTGCCTGAGGAAATTCTCCTTTTGGTGCCCTTTGCCTCCCTTGATGATTACTCTGTGCACATATCACACATCTGGAACAATTTTGTTTTAGATAATTTGTTATACCATATGCCATGAAATGTTTCCTGATTATTTCTACCATTCCTCCTGTTGACACATGGCTTTGCCTATGTGTCAAAATAGCTGCATATAGATAGATAGATAGATAGATAGATAGATAGATAGATAGATAGATAGATAGATAGATAGATAGATAGATAGATAGATAGATAGATAGATAGATAGATAGATAGATAGATAGATAGATAGATAGATAGATAGATAGATAGATAGATAGATAGATAGATAGGTACTTTATTTATCCCCCGGGGGGGAAATTTCATTGTCAAGCAGCTACAACAAAAACACAGGGCAGGTGCAAAATGCCACAACGAAAGTACACAAAAGACAGATACACGGTACATGATACATAGAGCGGCAGTATGAAAAAGTATAGAAATACAAGATATCTGGAGTGCAAAAAAAAGCTATAAAAGGACATTGCATAGTATGAGTGGTTGGCTGAATATGTACACTATACATTGGTGGATGTTGGATGGTTAACTATACTATACAGGTCGATCGATGGCAGAGAAATACTTCAGTAGCTAAAAATGCGTATGATATGAGCGAGGGTAATAATAGTTTACTTAATAGACAGACTGGGTAAATGAACAGGTAAGTGAACATTTTGCATGGTTAAATTAGCTGTACAGTTAGGTATACAGTTATATTTACAGATAAGTGAATACTTGCATGTTTACACAAACTGTACAGGTAAATGACAGGAAGAGATACTTTAATAGCTAAATGTGTGTATGATATCATTTGGGGTAATAATAGTAATTCCCTTAAAATACAGTCCTTAGTGCGCAGGGTTTAATTACAGACAACTGCACATTCGATATACTAAAAGCAATGAGAAAAGGTGCAACTGGCAGGATACTAATATGCATCCCTGAGTGAATGCCTACGTCCAATAATTACTTACAATATTGCATGTGATATAATATAACAACTGTACATGAGTATGTATATACAGACCTGTATGAATAAATAGGTCCTGAGTGGATGAGTGCTGACGGACCAGAGTTACTCACGGATGGATGCATAATTGTTAAACTAGGTCCTAGCACCCCAACAGTTCCAGATCTATGTTGCCATATCTAAACAAAGACTTGGGTAGTATAGGCAAATCACCCTTATGCCAAATCCCCTTTTTATTAACTGCTAGCCTCTCCCATGTAGTCACTTCCTTCATCGGTGCCCTCAACTGACTGTCCCTCAACAGGTCTGTGTCAATGCTCACTTCCTACTGTATGTGCTGCTGAGCTGCTGTCTGTTGAATGCCTGCCTTCTTTGCTTCCTCATCTGCCTTCCTATTCCCATTGCTAACGCTATCTGTTCCTCTAGTATGAGCCTCACATTTGCATATTGCCAATTTGGCTGGTAAAAGAACAGCATCCAAGAGATTCAGGATTAACTGAGCATGTGTTATAGGTTTACCAGATGTGGTCACCATCCCTCTATTCCTCCATTGGGCAGCAAACATGTGTATTGTGTTAAATGCATATGCACTATCTGTGTAGATGGTAACCCTTTTTCTTTTACCCAGATGACATAATCTAGTTAATGCCACTATCTCCGCCTGTTGTGCTGAATAATTCTTTGGCAAAGGTTCAGCCTCTAAAACATCAGTCTCAGTTACCACTGCATATCCTGTAGCATTTGTCCCATCTATATTTTTACTTGATGAACCATCAACAAACATATTTACTTCCCCATCTGCTAATGCTAGGTCCGTCAAATCGGGCCTTGGTAATACTAATTTCTCAGTTTCTGTTACACAATCATGTGGGCTGCCATCTGTTGCAATAGGAACCAGAGTAGAGGGATTCAGAGTAGTACATCTCTCTATGGTAAGGTTTGGCATGTTTAACAGGATTATCATACAAGACAGGTGTCTAGCTGGTGACATATAGGCCATCTTGTGTTCCAGTAACAAGATTGACACTGCATGTGGTACTTTTAACGTCAAATCATGATAAAGTACTACTGAAGCTGAGTCCTCTACGGCTTGAGCTGCTGCCACCACTGATTGCAAACACAGAGGCATAGCCTGAGCCACTGCATCCAATCTAGAGGAATAATATGCAATTGGTCTGTTCCTACCTCCATGTTTCTGTGTTAGAACCGATGTCATAAATCCCTGCCTACAATCTACTGTCTGTGTGAAAGGGCGGCCATATCTGGGGAAGGCCAGGACAGTACTTGATGTCAATAATTTCTTTATGTTTACAAACTGGTCCTCGGCCTCCTCTGTCTATTCAATCTTATCTCTGGCTGCCATAGCTTTCCCATAGATCAACTCACTCAATCTCCCTGTATGTAGAGCAAAATGTGTTACCCAGGCTCTGCAATAATTTATCATACCCAAAAAGCTCATCATTTGCTTTTTATCTCTTGGTTTTGGAGCTTCTAGAATTGCTCTTTTCCTCGACTCATTTAAAGTTCTTCCCTCCTGTGTCAGTGTACGTCCCAGATAGATTACCTCATCCTGCCACAACTGCAACTTGTTTCTACTCACTTTGTGCCCCTGCTCTGCCAGAAACGTTAAGAGGGTTATCGTATCCTTCCTACAACTGTCTTTAGTAGGGCTTGCAACCAGTATGTCATCCACATATATCAATATTTGACTTCCCTCTGGAGGGTTGAATTTACCCAAATTTTGAGTAATGGCCTGGCTAAAGATTGTTGGACTTTCCGTGTACCCCTGCGGGAGTCTAGCGTACGTCCATTTCTTGTTCAAAAGGTAAACCCGAATCCTTGACTATCAGGATGCATAGTCAGGATGCACCGGTACACTAAAAAATGCGCTAGCCAGGTCAATTACTGTAAAATAAGCATTTTCAGGTTTCAACTGATTCAATAGAGTGTGTGGATCAGGCACACAGGGGGCTCTTGGAATTACACTATTGTTCACTCCTTGCAGGTCCATTACCATTCTCCAATCTGTACTGGGTGCTGCCTTTTTCACAGGGAACAATTGTGAATTGCAAAACGCCTCATCCCCTGGAATTATCACTCCCCCTTTTCTCAACTGTTCAAATGTTGGTGTAATTCCCCTTATAGCTTCTGGCTTCATCGGATATTGTTTCTGATACGGTCTATAATTTGATTTTTGCTTTACCTGTACTGGCTCTACATCTTTTATCAACCCTACATCAGCTGGACCTTGAGACCACAAATGTCATGGTATTTTCTCTAACTCTTGTTCCTGTTCTTCTGTCAACAGGTATCTCTCTTCTCAGTATTGCCCACAGTCCTCCAAATGTACCCCTGGACTAATATTTACTCTCCAATTTAACTTCCTACGATACCTGTCTGTCGAGGGGCTATGCTGATCCCCACCCCTCACCTTTACCCAATCTGTAACTCTCTGCCCCTCTGATATCCACTTACCCATGTCCTCCCACCTTTCTGAGGGCTCTTTAGCAAGGGATACTTGGGGGCTCCATTTTTCCCTGAAAAATGATCTTTTCCCCATTAATCCTGACTCCTCCCGGTGCGTCCCCTGCACATATCGCTGTCCTACAGGCCCCTGTGTCAAACAAGAATTTTATAGTCTTTCCCATTACCATTAAAGTCAAATATGGTTTCTGCTCCTGCTGGAGCGCTAGGTCAATTGTTGCTAATTCGAATACTTCACAACTCGGATCCCCACTTTCTACTCCCTGTTCTTCCTCCTCACTAGAATCTTCGTCCTCGTCTAGTCATGCTTCGTCCTCCTCCTCTTCATCAAAACCTCTTCCTGCCTTTTTACGAGGTCTATCTCCCTCTCCTTTCCCTCTATATTGACTCCCTCTTCTCTTCAGCTTACAGTCCCTAGGATCGTGTCCTTTCTTTCCACAATATCTGCACGGACCCCCACAATCTCTAGCGAAATGTCCTGTCTCGTTACAATTATAACATTTGTGGTTTCCTTTATACCCCCCCCCCCCCCCTTTTCTTCCTCCTGCCATTTCCCCCAGTGCCGCTATCAGATATTCCGCTCCCTTCAGTCCCTTCTTAGTCTGCTCGCTTTTACTATTCTGCTCATGATGAATTGCATATCTTTTAACTTCTGCCAATGGAGCCGTTCTTCACTGCCTTACTTATTTCGGGTCTCATCCCAGTAAGAAAAGCTATCTTCAACTGTTGATGGTATGGAGCATCCCCCCCAGCCCCAGCAGGGGGCTCTGGAATTCCACTGTTAGCGTTAAACACCTCCTTCAATCTCTCTAGATACTGGCTGATTATCTCATTATCTTCCTGTTTACACTCATGGACCTTGGAAAAATCAGCATGACGGTGATAATATTCCCTCAAGTTATTACATAACTCTGTTATCTTTCCACCATAGGCTCCCCCTTCCTCCCACTGCAAAATGGGTGCATCCCCATCTCCAGGAACCCATGCTCCTCTTACTGACGCCCAATCCTTCCCCACCAATTGTCTCACTGCCCTTTCTATTTCCCCTATGTTTAACTTAAAACTAGCAGCAAGTCCTTCCAAATCCCTCCTAAATCCCTCTATTCCCGTATTTGGATGAGCTACCCCCTCAATTGCTCTTACTACATCTCTCTGTGTCCATGGCCTGTACACATCCATAGTAGGGGCCGCCCCATTGTCCCCAGCCAATGGATTAGGTAGTGCTATCAAGGGACACTGAGTCGCCTGAGCTCCATCTTCTTCTCCTTCCTCCTCCCCAGAACTCTCCTCATCCCCTCCAACTGGACTCCTATTATAAGGCTCTAACCTTCTCAGGGGTGCAGGTTTCTAGCCCTAGTCACCACTACTTCATCATCAGGATTTTCCCTCCATGCCTGATCTACCAGAGAAGTATATATTTGACCTGTTTGGGGGAATGGGAGGAACAGTAGGTTCCATCTCTATCTTTTTTCTCTTAATATTTTCCTCCCTTTTCTGTCTTATCCCTTCCACTCTCTTGCGGGCTTCTGATAACCACACCCTTGCTGTGTCTATCCCTTCCACCTGCTGCTTCTCTGCCTTGTCCCCGCACACTTTGTGCATTTGTTTTATCATGGATTCTAGTCTGTCTACGTCTAGACGCCCATTGAACCTATACTTCTTCCTCCACCTAGGACCATAATATATGTTCCTTTTATCCCTAAATTCCATATATTTCTCATCCCCTGTCGAGTCGGGGACTTCCTTTGAGGATTTACCTCCCATGTTCGTATAATGAGATCCTTCCTCCCCAAAAAGTTTGCTTTCGTTTTATGTTTATTCCAAAATACTGGCGATTGGTTTTCTTCTAGATAAACGTCCAAAAACTAATACCCACTTCTCTTCCTATATATCCTTGGCGTGCTCCGATCGCCTCTACATAGGGTAGTTTTTATTGGTAATGGCCTAAACTACCTGGAGTCAGTTTCGGACCCCCCTTTCCTTTTTGACCTTAACCTACTACAATAATTTTCTATCTATTTGGATACTAGTGCGTTGGATTTTCTCCAAATAGACGTCTAAAAACCACGTATCAGGCAAGAATCCCTGGTGGGGTTCTAAAGAAAACTCCTACCTTCAATTACAGAAAGTTTCAACTATAACCCGTAAAGTAATTTTAAATCTACTGTATTTCAGATACCAATTTCCCCAAAACCCAATGAATAAAAATTACTGACCGTTTCCTTGCAGCTGGGACTAAATGTTGGTTGGATCTCGTCACTGTTTAACTGTCGCGTCCAGTTTCCCACCGGCCTGAAATAATCCCTCAATTTCAGAGGTCAGGACTTTATAATACGGATCTTAGATCCGCCCGTGCACGGTGACGGTGTTCCTCTGGGACGACAGAAAACGGATTTTGAATCCGGCTCGAAGGACCAAATTGTCACGAATATTTATATTCCAATGTTCTAAATGAACTTTTTAACTCTATCTGTATCCTGAAGGTTGTAAATTATTCAGTTTGTTTAAATAATACAGAGAGAGCTCCAGCTTTACAATGGTCAGGTTTTATTCAGAGAACGTTCTCCAGAAAGAAAAAATACAAAACCTTTTATAAAATCCAGTCAGCAAAGTCTCCACCCTGTTTTATGGCCTGCAAGTTCTCAGGATCTGCCTTCAAAGACCCTATCCTGTTATCTCAGGTCACCCCCCTCAAAGACATCCCTCAGTTGCTAATGTTTACTCACACCTCGAAGACCAGACCCCAATTCTGATGGATGGGGCCCTGTGACCTTTCTATGGCCGCATATTCTCCTGCAGGACTAACAGCCTTCACAAATGGTCTGTCTCCCCCTTTATTTGTCTTTAACCACATCCTGACTCATTTACCAAATGGTACATCCTAACCTAGTCTAAACATTGTCCATGTCATTTCTAATACATCTTACACATTACATAGTTTCAGGGTGAAACATCTTAGTCATTAACATTAAACATACACATTTCTCTATCAGTCAGCTCTAGTCAAAACCACTGTTTCATCCACTAACTAGTCCTAATGTCTGTGCTGCTTCCTCCACTGCCCCTCTTCTACTTCCTGGGTCAGAAAAGGGGAAGACAGACACTCTTTCATAACCCCAAAGTTTTCATTTCTTATTATATGCTTAGAACTTGAACATTCTTGGAAAAATCAGGATTTTCCGGGTAATGGACATTTGTTGTGCACAAACAAGCTTGGCGATTATACTGAAACATACAATTACTGACACACTAGTATACACAACACTACCATACAGACTGTTATCTATGGGCGCGTTCCAGATACACAGATTCTGCCCAGGTCTGTGCAGATTATCAGATATTTACAATGCCTGAATCTGTATTTTATATTTGTATTTATTTGCGCTAGAGCATGGCACTTTTTACTGCCCCCAATTGTGTGATTTTGTGGGTTTATTTGTGTGTGTGTGTGTGTGTTATCCCCAGCAGCTACTATTCCTGGGGCCCAAACACATTAAAGCACTTACATTACATATCAAACAAAAGATAAAACAGTACAACATGTAACATTATTACACCACTACAAATCTACAATATGAAATGTATAATACCACCATACAACAATATTACAAATGTACGTGTGTAGAGTGCGTGTGCTAGCGCTTGTGTGCGTATGAGTGTGTCTACAACAATTATTATTATACTTCTGTATTTGCATGTGTCTATGTTTGTGTTGCTTCACAGTCCCCGCTGTTCCACAAGGTGTATTTTTACAAGCTTCTTTTATTTGATTCTACTGCTTGCATCAGTTACCTGATGTGGAATAGAGTTCCATGTAGTCATGGCTCTAGGTAGTACTGTGCGCCTCCCATAGTCTGTTCTGGACTTGGGGAATGTGAAGAGACCTCTGGTGGCATGTCTTGTGGGGTATGCATGTTTGTCCGAGCTCTGTGATAGTAGTTTAAACAAACAGCTCGGTACATTCAGCTTGTCAACACTTCTTACAAAAACAAGTAGTGATGAAGTCAATCTCTCCTCTACTTTGAGCCATGAGAGATTGACATGCATATCATCAGGGCCGGCCCTGACCAATTTGGTGCCCTAGGCAAGATTTTAGCTGGTACCCCTTGCATCTTAGCCAATTCCACCACCGATCATTGTGTTCATACACTCACACAAACTGCATAGCTTTATGTCTTTGAGATTTTCTTTATTTTAGAAATATAAAAATTATAAAATAAAAACAGTATTAAAGAAACAAGTGACATAAAATTAATTATAAATACAATATAAATAAGTATTAAGTATTGCATGAAAAACCTATATTACAGAGACCTTTTTACAGCCTTACTAGCCTTGCCTTTCTTGCAGCAAACAAGTGACATAAAACTAATTATAAATAAGAATATTGCACAGAAAAACTAACTATATTACAGAAACCTCAGTGCAATATGCATAATGTAGCATTGTTCTACAGCCTTACTCGCCTTGCCTTTCTTGCAGCAAAGACATCTATGATATCATCATAAGACAGCTGTTGGTTTCTCAAATGACTGCCGCGACTGGTTCACCAACATATAAGACTAATCAATAACGAAAATGCAAAGGCACCAACTACTTCTCAGATAGAGTTCAGTGTGTCAAATCAGAGGGCCTGTTGTCCGGACCTCTGGCAGTCTCTATGGGGTTGCCACAGGGTTCAATTATACTATTCTCTGTATATATCAATGATGTCGTTCTTGCTGATGGTGACTCTCTGATCCACCTCTATGCAGACGACACCATTCTGTATACATCTGGCCCTTCTTTGGACACTGTGTTAACAAACCTCCAAACGAGCTTCAATGCCATACAACACTCCTTCCGTGGCCTCCAACTGCTCTTAAATGCTAGTAAAACTAAATGCATGCTCTTCAATCGAACGCTGCCAGCGCCCGCCCGCCGGACTAGCATCACTACTCTCGACGGGTCTGACTTAGAATATGTGGACACCTACACCTACAGTCTGGTTAGACTGTAAACTCTCCTTCCAGACTCACATCAAGCATCTCCAATCCAAAATTACATCTAGAATTGGCTTCCTATTTCGTAACAAAGCCCCTTCACTCATGCTGCTAGATATGCCCTCGTAAAACTGACTATCCTACCGATCCTTGACTTCGGCGATGTCATTTACAAAATAGCCTCCAACACTCTACTCAGCAAATTGGATGTAGTCTATCACAGTGCCATCCGTTTTGTTACCAAAGCCCCATATACTACCCACCACTGCGACTTGTATGCTTTCTTTGGCTGGCCCTCACTACATATTCGTCGCCAAACCCACTGGCTCCAGGTCATCTACAAGTCTTTGCTAGGTAAATCCTGTCTTATCTCAGCTCGCTGGTCACCATAGCAACACCCACCCACGGCATGCGCTCCAGCAGGTACATTTCACTAGTCATCCCCAAAGCCAACACCTCCTTTGGCCGCCATTCCTTCCAGTTCTCTGCTGCAAATGACTGTAACGAATTGCAAAAATCATTGAAGCTGGAGACTACCATCTCCCTCAATAACTTTAAGCATCAGCTGTCAGAGCAGCTTACCGATCACTGCACCTGTACACAGCACATCTGTAAATAGCCCACCCAACTACCTCATCCCCATATTGTTATTTTTGCTCATTTTCACCCCAGTATCTCTATTTGCACATCATCTGCACATCTATCACTCCAGTGTTAATGCTAAATTGTAATTATTTCTCCACTATGGCCTATTTATTGCCTTATCTTCCTAATCTTACTACATTTGCACACACTGTATGTAGATTTGCCTGTTATTTACTGTACGTTTGTTTATCCCATGTGTAATTCTGTGTTGTTGTTTTTGTCACACTGCTTTGCTTTATCTTGACCAGGTCGCAGTTGTAAATGAGAACTTGTTCTCAACTGGCCTACCTGGTTAAATAAAGATAAAAACTAGTTCATTGCATCCGCCGTGGAGCCCAGTTTCATAATATGACCATATTTCACAGCTGCTTGCTGTAGTTTTGAAGTAATCATGTAAAAACATGCCTTATTTTACCTGTACATTTAACTGTACATTTACCTGTACAGGTAATTTAACCATGCAAAATAACCATGCAAAATATCCACATACATTAATTTAACCGATCGATCGAGTGCCGTGGCACCTACTCGCCTTCCAAACATTCTATTCCCAGTTTATTGTTCTACGTCACTATGCCTGCTTCGCTATTGTTGGAAATGAAACCTGTCCACGTTGTTTGTAGTTCAAATGTAAACAACAACAAAAAATTACTCATGGAACTCTGAGGTCGTACCATTGTTTCCTATAGGGAAATATAGCTATGTCTGTCTATTTCGCCAAATATCTCACAATGTGTATATTTTTATTTTTTTCAAGTCAGCAACCATTTTAAACAGGAGAATCTCCTCTTTGTAATTATGTAAGTCTGGGCAGCGAGCTTGGTTGTCATCGATCACTAGACCAGAAATAGTCAGAAGG
The DNA here is from genome assembly GCA_023634145.1 of Thymallus thymallus. NCBI lineage: Eukaryota > Metazoa > Chordata > Actinopteri > Salmoniformes > Salmonidae > Thymallus > Thymallus thymallus. Next base: position 11,410,643 of record CM042403.1, on the reverse strand, counting down.
TTTTTAATTTTTGCCCTACTTTCTCGTTACGCAGACATAAGCACAGTTGACACCATCGAGGTGCGATTGATGCACCGGGTCGATTTCACAGAAAAAAAAAATGTCCTAATAAGCTATGTAGTTATGTTATAGTGGGGGCTTTCACTTTTTTGTAATATTTAGAATTAATAGTATTAAAATAGTAGTAGTAAAAAATGGATGGACGGCACCCCTAGCATTTGTCTATTCCGCCTATGCCACGGGCCGGCCCTGCATATCATTATCGTTAGCTCCTTGTGTACTTTTAAGGGCCAGCCGTGCTGCCCTGTTCTGACCACACTACTGAACAGTAGTCCAGGTGCGACAAAACTAGGGCCTGTAGGACCTGCCTTGTTGATAGTGTTGTTAAGAAGCCAGAGCAGCGCTTTATTATGGACAGACTTTTCCCCATCTTAGCTACTGTTGAATCGATATGTTTTGACCGTTCTAGTGACAGTTTACAATCCGTGGTTACTCCAAGCAGTTTAATCACCTCAACTGTCTCGTCATTATAGCACCACAGGGACCACCGGGGAGCCCGAGACCATCCTTCCCACCTCGTGCCTGGTGACAGCACTCAGCTGGGGTATAGGGAAACAGATCTGGGAGGCGCAGCGGTCTCAGCCGAACCCTTGAGGGGGGGCCCAGACAACCGGATGTTTGTGCCTGACGCTGTCCGCTCCACGGTCCTGGAGTGGGCCCATTCCACCAGGCTTGCCTGCCATCCGGGTTCCCGGTGAACCCTGGCCTTTGTATGCTTTTGGTGGCCTACCATGGTTCCGGATGTGGCTGTGTTTGTCGCCGCCTGCATGGTCTGTGCACAGAACAAAACTCCTCTGCAAGCTCCGGTCAAGAAGATTGCCCAACTTATGGTGCAGCATAAGTTCTCTTCCCAGTTCTGGAAGGCGTTCTGCACGCTCATTGGCTCATTGACCAGCCTGTCCTCCGGTTTCCACCAACGGTCAGTAGGAACGAGCCAACCAGGACCTTGAGAGGACTCTTCGCTGCCTAGTCTCCGCCAACCCCACCAACTGGAGTCAGCAGCTGGTATGGGTCGAGTACGCCCAGGAACACCCTTCCTTGCTTCGCCATGGGGCTCTCACCCTTTGAGTGCTCCCTGGGCTATCAGCCCCCACTCTTCTCCGAACAAGAGTAGAAGGTAGGCGTACCTTCGGCCCAGATGTTTGTCTGCCGCTGTCGTCTTACCTGGAGTAGAGCCCGGTCGGCCCTTCTCAAGACCATCTCCAGGTATCGACAACACGCAGACCGCCACCGGACCCCGGCTCCCAGGTATCGAGTATGGCAGAAGGTATGGCTGTCCACCCGGGATATGCCCCTCCGTGTGGAATCCCGTAAACTGTCCCCCCGATTTATCGGGATTTCCCCATTTCCCGTATTATTAGCCTCTCTGCTGTACGCTTTCAGCCAGGTATGCAGTCAGCCAGGTATGTGCCCAGGTAGGACGCCAGGTGCCGCCCATAGGGAGGGGGGTACTGTCACACCCTGATCTGTTTCACCTGTCTGTGTGCTTGTCTCCACCCCCCTTCAGGTGTCACCCATCTTCCCCATTATCCCTTGTGTATGTATACAGTTGAAGTAGGAAGTTTACATACACTTAGGTTGAAGTCATTAAAGCTAATTTTTCAACCACTCCACAGATTTCATGTTACCAAACTATACATTTGGCAAGTCGGTTAGGACATCTACTTTGTGCATGACACAAGTAATTCTTCCAACAATTGTTAACAGACAGATTATTTCACTTATAATTCACTATATCACAATTCAGAAGTTTACATACACTATGACATGGCCAGCCACTGGTCATGGACCAGGGTTGAGCTGGCCCACCATTGTGCAGGAAGTCTGGTTGGGAAAGACAATGGGGAGGAGAGCGGGTGGTGGTGGGTCGGTTGAATCGGCAGCACGCACTAAATACATGGTGTTAATTACCATGTATGTAATTAACAGCCAATGTTTACTTTTTTATTTTGGGCTATGGCAGTCAATTTAAAAACATTGTAACAGTATTTCTGATTGTCTTCTCAACTCGCAATCACGTACTTTTAATGTGTACTTTTAATGTGGACTATGCAAATTAGTCTGACATAATCTCACCACCACTAATGAGATGGATGTTTGGTTTTACTGCAGATGAGAGCACTGAATCCAGCTTCAGACAGATATGAGCTAGTGAGGGGTACTATGAGTTTTATGGTGCTTTCAAGAAAACTGAAATAAACGAGGTCAAATCATGACGTCAGTGATCTTCAGGACGGAAAGTCTGAGCTCGTTTTTTTTCCAGAGTTCCCAGTTCTCTTGAATGGACAAATTCAGGTATGTTTATCCCTGTTTCGTTCCGTTTAAAAACACCTTCTCAACTGAATCGGAGGAATGAATACACCCATGATCAAACGCAAACACAGTACTTGAATAGTAGCTAGATCGTTGTATAATTCCTTCTAGCATCTACGCGCTCTCCTCTCACATTTTCATTTCGCTTATCGACTTCAGTGCACAACACATCAGCTGTCTGTGACCAGGCAAAAAAAGATTTCCAAGCCAAACCTTAATATCATAACCACTAACGCTACTCACAGCCTACATCGTTGTGACCCTATTAGCTGAAGTCAAGTCTACATCAACATTTCTACTAGAACTAACGCGTTCGTAAACCCGCAACAATCATGCAGTACAGTGTAAAGTTAGGAAGCAGTTTAGCAGTTACACTGGCGGGCCCTGGTGGCAATAAATGTATAAAAACCAAAAGCCTACCTTGACTTGGAAGAGTTTGTGTTGGAGAGCCACAACCAGCTAGCTAACATAACATCCCTCTGCATGAGCCAGATGTTTGAGTAGGCTAAACTAGCTAGCTGCATTTGCTAGCTAAGTAAGTGAAAGTAAAAAATATATATATATTTCTCTCTCTCTCTTGCTTCTCCTTCATTTTTGAAGAAATTAATATGTTCTAAACTGTTCAACTATTGTCTTTCTCTCTCTTTCAGTCAATTACTCACCACATTGTATGTACTGTAGTGCTAGCTAGCTAGCTCTAGCTTATGCTTTCAGTACTAGTTTCATTCTCTGATCCTTTGATTAGGTGGACAACATATCAGTTTATGCTGGAAGAGCTCTGATAGGTTGGAGGACGTCCTCCGGAAGTTGTCATAATTACTGTGTAAGTCTATGGAAGGAGGTGAGAACCACAAGCCTCCTAGGTTTTGTATTGAAGTCAATGTACCTAGTGGAGGACAGAAACTAGCTGTCCTCTGGCTACACCATGGTGCTACCCTACAGAGTGCTGTTGAGGCTACTGTAGACCTTCATTGCAAAACATTATGTTTTAATCAATTATTTGGTGACTTGAAAATATTTAGTATATTTTTATCAAAAATGTTAAAACTTATGTTTTAACTTTATGTTTTCACTATTATATTTTTTCTGAAATTCAATGAGGAGGATGGTCCTCCCCTTCCTTCTCTAAAGAGACTCCACTTCCTCATCACACACTGATTTTTATCCACAACAAGTCAGTTTGGAAACAGATTTTCATGTGAATATTCAGAAATACGCATAAAAACAATATGTGCATTTTCCCACCAGAGATGTTTCCATCAAATTAGCAAATTGAAGTCTGTGTGTGATGATGTTGTGCACATAATAAACATAACTTTTGCGTTAAATTCCCATGTGCCGAATAAAAAATACAAGTTAAATGGGTTTCCATCACATTTTCAACTCTACTGATGGTTTTGTCACAAAATAAATTGTGTTAAATAGGGAATGTGCTCACTCTGGTATTGGAACCTGCGATCTAGCCAACAGCTCGCAGCGGGCATAGCCTACACGATGAGATTATTGTGGAAAAAAGAGCAAGATTATTTGTATTTGTCAAACGGCAACAAAGCATTGATCATCATGTCACCAGAAAAATACCCTCAATTTGATAATTATTGTAAAGGAGCATCAAGCTCATCACCTTGCGCTAAAAGTATGTGGACACCTGCTCGTCAACCATCTCATTCCAAAATCATGGGCATTAATATGGAGTTGGTCACCCCTTTTGCTGCAATAACAGTCTCCACTCTTCTGGAAAGGCTTTCCACTAGATGTTGGAACATTGCTACGGGGACTTGCTTCCATTCACCCACAAGAGCATTAGTGAATTCAGGCACTGATTTTGGCCGATTTAGGTCTGGCTCGCAGTCGCCTTCCAATTAATACGAAAATATGTTAGTTGAGGTCAGGGCTCTGTGCAGGCCAGTCAAGGTCTTCCACACCAATCTCGACAAAACATTTCTGTATGGACCTCACTTTGTGCACAGGGGCATTGTCATGCTGAAACAGCAAAGGGCCTTCCCCAAACTGTTGCCACAAAGTTGGAAGCACAGAATCGTCTAGTATATTATTGTATGCTGATCTAGTATATTATTGTATGATTTCCCTTCACTGGAACTAAGGGGCCGAACAGTTTATGTGATGAAGTTGCTTCCAGAGGCAGTTTTGAACTTAGTAGTGAGTGTTTCAACTGAGGACAGACTATTTTTGTAGGTGCTAAACTTGTGTGGCCTACCACTTCCCCCAACCCAACAGAGCTGTTGTTGTAGTACCTTACATACTTTTGGCCATGTAGTGTAATTTATTATAGTAGTAGTGCGAGAACCTGTTGTGGAAAATCTTCCCTCTTTCTCTTAAAAATAAAGCACTTTCAAAGTTTGGAAAAGTAACATAGACTTTTATTACGTGAGTAACAAAAGCAGAGGAGCCTCCGGAGACCACTAATCTTCCCAGACTCCTCTGCTCTTCTTATACACATTTGTGGTTACATAGCATACATAGTCCCTCCCTCACAGGTAGGATGATTAACACCTCTTAACTGTCTTCCACTATCATTTCAAAACCTTTCAATTCTGGTTTGTCTACCTCCTCTTCCAGTCAGCAGTTAAACCTTCAAAATATAAAACACTCCTCCATTGGCAATAAACCTTCAAGATACGAAACAATGAAACCATAGTGGCGACCCCCTAGTAATGGTGCAAAGATAAACGCATTCACCCATGAAGCCAACCAGACACACACTCATAAATCCAAACATACATGCACCCATAATTCTTAGCACATGTTACAACCTGGTACAACCACAGCACAATACAGACAGTTTTATTCAACTATTCTAGTCATTCTTATATTATAGCTAATGTGTGTCTAAGTGTACCCCATAAAACCATATGATTATCTTCTCTTGGGCTTCACTGACTGCTCTAACTATTGGGCATCATTTGCATCATAGGCCTAAAAATATTGAACAAAAGCTTAAAAATATTCAACAGACCACACACCATATCATCGCGTGACTCCAAGTTTACTTGTGTATGATGGTTATTATATTAATATTGGCGCATAAAGGCGTTTCCACCGCCGATAATACATTTGACCGAACAAATTATCTGTTGGCATTTATACAATTGTACCTAAACTTAATGTTTACATCACAGCTACTGTGATTTGTTTTTATATTGTATGACTCGCACTGTGGTTTTAAACGTGGTTACTGGTAGGAAAATAGGCATATTTTCTACATGCGAATCTGTGAATATTGGAAACCCAGCAAGTCATCAAATTGTGGAGGTGCTCTTGCTTTTTCCACCACGTTTAGAGCAGGTGCGGGAGTTTCCCCATGCACAGAGACGAGTGGTATATAAAGAGCGTACCGCACTTCAACTCCGCTAGACAACTCCCCGAACAGATAAACGCTCACTCTAAAGGTAGGGTATTTAGGAAAAAATACGGAACTTTTCAAAATACATTTTAGAAATATATAGAAATTAGGCATAGAATTCATTTCAGGTTATTTATCCTAGGCTAATCTAATTTTTGTTCTCATTTTGTCTCAGAATCATGGATTTCGATTTGTCAGATTCTCAGCCGAGGTAGGCTGTCTCTGAATTGATTCCTGAGGAATACTGTACTGTTTTTGTTTGCGTGTATTTGCTAGCCTTAAACCTATTTCCAATTTGCATGCTGATGTGTAGGCTACAGTTTGTACAACCCTTTGTTTGAGCCACATCAATTTAAAAATAGCTTGTTTATCTGAGCTTGAAGATGAAATTCAAGGCTAACACCTTTTTTTGTGTTTTTTTTCTCTGCAGCTCTTATTCGGAGAGTAAGGAGTTTGATGCGGAATGCTGCAAGATTGGTGCGAAGGTAAGATGTTTTCCTACACATTGTATAAAAAAAGGATGGCAAGCGCTACAAGGATTATGATACACTAGTTGTAGAACATCAAAAACGTAGGTTGAGTCAGTGTGCTCATACATAAAACGACCAATAAGGCACTCTGATATTAAATGGCCTTAATAGTGGTGGCATGTTCAATAGAACAAAGTCTTTAAACCTCAAACCTTTAAAACTGAGGGAAACCTGTGGCAACTCCAGAAATTAGATGTTTTTTTCTTGACAGAATGTATTTATCTTTTGCTACTTGGACTCTCATTCGGATTACTTGTATGTGTGTAGGGTGGACCAGAGATGGCGCTGCACATGGGCCTGAGCTTTGAGCTGGAGGTTGTCCAGCAGCATAAGGTAGGCATGAGACAGGTGGCTTACCTGGTGATGGTGCTGCGCAGGATGAAACACACCTTCCAGAAGTCCGACTCCACACACACTCTCCTGGGCATGGAGTGCACTGATGACCAGCTTTGCAGCACCTTCATGGACAATCTGGTGGAAGGTACATAGGCTGACATGCCATATAGTCACCAATTGACAATCTATACTATTTGATTAGACTGTACTCTGGGCTCATTTTCTGTTTCTTCAGGCCCAGGTCACTTAACAATTCAGTTGATTAATGGTCCCTGTCTCTGTCCCCCTACTGCTACCCCCTCCCTCCTCCTCTGTGTAGAGTGTGTGATGAAGCGGGTCCAGGAGCCAGAGGGAGCGGTGGCTAAAAAGGCGGAGGGGACCTTCGAGCGGATGGACAGCCCCCAGGAGTGCACCCTGTCTGACTGTTACCAGAAGAGCCTGGTGTTCTGCTCTAAAAGCACTGAGCTACAAGCCGTTGCACTGCGGGGAGGCAACAACTTCCTGAGAGGTAGGCTAACTGCCAAACTACTAAAAAGTGCTAGCACAGTGGAAGCGTTCAGCAACATCACAGTTGAGTGTTAATATCACAGTTGAGTGTTAAAAATGACTAAAATAGGAAAAATGCCCTTTAACTCTGTCTCTCTCTCTCTCTCTCTCTCTCTCTCTCTCTCTCTCTCTCTCTCTCTCAGTGAGGTTCAACCTCTCCATATATGATATTAATATGAAGAACTACCCCACTATCCAGGCCCAGCCAGTTGTCTTAAGGATTGCCAATAGCAACTTCAACTTGTCCTGCTCCGAGCAGACAGGCAGCACAACTCCCATCCTACAGTTGGAGGTGTGTCTATCTCTCTCACTCTCACAAACACACACACACACTTACCTCTACATACTCAACTCACCTCTCATCATCCAAATAATTTCTCCTCCCATTCTCTCTTTCTCAGCTGAGTTCTGAGGACCAGTTGAGGACCATCAGCGCTCAGGGAAACACAGTTCGCTTCCTCTTCTACAAGAGAACCACAGGCATCTCCATGACCACCTTCGAGTCGGCCAAGTACCCCGGTTGGTTCATCAGCACCACACTGAAGCAAAACCAGCGCGTAGAGGTGTGTCAGAAAGATGACGTCGGAAAGCTCACACACTTCTGCGTCAATAACTAAACACACCACACATACACATCCTGTCCCAAGAGTGTATGTATCAAGTACAGCCAGAGAGAGAGTTCAGAGAGATACTGTAGAGGTGTTGAATTGATAGACCCTTCTACCACCAGAAGGGTTCTTTGGCTGTCCCCATAGGAGAACCTTTTTTGGTTCCAGGTAGAACCCTCTGTGGAAAGGGTTCTACATGGAACCCAAAAGTGTTCTACCTGGAACCAAAATGGTTCTACTTTGAACCAAAATGGTTCTACTTTGAACCAAAAAAGGCCGAATAACCCTTTTAGGTTCTAGATAGCACTTTTTATTTTTCTGAGTGTAGCAATGTCTATTGAAAGTTGTTTGGTTGTAGTGAGTGTGAGTGACCAGCAGGTGGTGCTGTGTTCATTCTCTCCTCTGCAGTGTTGAGTAAATCTCTCTCTCTTTAAGGGACGGCCCAGTTACTACTGGTCACGCTGTAGGCTAGAGACAGGATCAAGAAGCCCTTGCTCTAGCTTCACGTTTTAGTCACAGAACGTAAATGCTCAGGGTAAAAAAAAAATAGTAACTTCATATTGAATTATTTATCTTATGGTTGCAATTCCAAGGGCTAAGTACAGTAGGCCATTATTACAGTAGAGTAGAATAATTAATAGTCCTCCAAGCAGGACAGTTGTCATTTGTTTTTATTTTGTCTACTTTCTGCACTCTTGGGTAATATGTAGTTACATGAAATCGTTTTCTAATGTGTTTGCTTGTGCTCTGACTGAATGATTTGATTCATATCAGCGAATAGGAGATTTTTAAGCTGTTCTGTTTTATTTCCTATAAGAATGTTAATCATTCTTTTTCCTTGTCTAACATTGCAGATGTATTTTTTTTATTCTGAGTATTGTGACATCTAATGCTATTTTGATTATGTTCTATAAGAAAGTCAATCATCCCTTTTCTAATATGATTATGTATTACGTATTTAAAAAGCTAAGCTATTACATAACAGCTAATATGTAATACACAATGTTCTTTGTCATACATTTTTTTTTAAACCAAATATTTTAGTACAGTCGTATGCAAAAGTTTGGGCACCCCTGACAATTTCCATGATTTCCATTTAGAAATAATTGGGTGTTTGGATCAGCAATTTCATTTTGATCTATCAAATAACTGATGGACACAGTAATATTTCAGTAGTGAAATTAGGTTTATTGGATTAACAGAAAATGTGCAATATGCATCAAAACGAAATTACAGGTGCATAAATTTGGGCACCCCAACAGAAAAATCACATCAATATTTAGTAGAGCCTCCTTTTGCTAAAATAACAGCCTCTAGACGCTTCCTATAGCCTCTAATGAGTGTCTGGATGAAGGTATTTTGGACCATTCCTCCTTACAAAACATGTTCAGTTAGGTTTGATGGTTGCCGAGCATGGACAGCCCGCTTCAAATCATCCCACAGATTCTCAATGATATTCAGGTCTGGGGACTGGTATGGCCATTCCAGAACATTGTACTTGTTCCTCTGCATAAATGCCCGGGTAGATTTTGAGCTGTGTTTTGGGTCGTTGTCTTGTTGAAATATCCAGCCCCGGCGTAACTTCAACTTTGTAACTGATTCTTCAACATTATTCCCAAGAATCTGCTGATATTGAGTTGAATCCATGCGACCCTCAACTTTAACAAGATTCCCAGTACCGGCACTGGCCACACAGCCCCACAGCATGATGGAACCCCCACCAAATTTTACTGTGGGTAGCAAGTGTTTTTCATGGAACGCTGTGTTCTTTTGCCGCCATGCATAACGGCCCTTGTTATGACCAAATAACTCAATCTTTGTTTCATCAGTCCACAGCACCTTATTCCAAAATGAAGCTGGCTTGTCCAAATGTGCGTTTGCATACCTCACGCGACTCTGTTTGTGGCGTGTGTGCAGAAAAGGCTTCTTCCGCATCACTCTCCCGTACAGCTTCTCCTTGTGCAAAGTGCGCTGAATTGTTGAACGATGCACAGTGACAACATCTGCAGCAAAATGATGTTGTAGGTTTTTGGAGGTGGTCTGTGGGCTGTTTTTGACCGTTCTCACCATCCTTCCGATATTTTACTTGGCCTGCCACTTCTGGCCTTAACAAGAACTGTGCCTGTGGTCTTCCATTTCCTCACTATGTTCCTTACATCTCTGCGATAGCTTTTTGTAGCCTTCCCCTAAACCATAATGTTGAACAATCTTTGTTTTCAGGTCATTTGAGAGTTGTTTTGAGGCCCCCATGTTGCCACTCTTCAGAGAAGAGTCAAAGAGAACAACAACTTGCAATTGGCCACCTTAAATACCTTTTCTCATGATTGGATGCACTTGTCTATGAAGTTCAAGGCTTAATGAGCTCACCAAACCAATTGTGTGTTCCAATTAATTAGTGCTAAGTAGTTACAGGTATTCAAATTAACAGAATGACAAGGGTGCCCAAATTTTTGCATAGCCTATTTTTCAAATCTGATTTAATTTCATACAACTTAATATTGCTACACTAAAAATCTTTGTCTGGACAATACCCCAGTACTCACCTTTTATTTGAAAATTAATGGCATGCCACTGTGATCATTTTCTGTGACGACAGAGTAAATTATTATGCAGCCTCAGAGGGGTGCCTGAACTTTTGACTGTATTTAAATGATTCCAGACACTGTTTTTATTGTACTTTTTAAAAAAGCATTTTCATTGATTATATGATGTTGGAAGTAAAGTTAATAAATTGTATTAAATTCAATGCATTTGGATGTTTTTGTGGAGAAAAGACAAACACTAGGATGGATGTCTACCTCAAACACACATATAAATGCAGTAGTGACTTCTGAGTTGGTAATTCTGTCAATATTCAGTCAGAAATAGGCTTAGTGTAGTGCTCTGCAGCGACTCTTACACACACACACAGTGTGAATCAGGACTCTGGCGCTCTGTGTCCATCAAACCCATAAGCGTAGAATCTCTTATGGCTGGATGAAATGGACCCAGCCAACCAGAGGAGGAAGAAGCCTCATTGGTCGTCGGTACTCTGGTTTGCATAGTGATATCTCTGTACGTCTTGTGGTTGGTTCCCGTCATGTGTGGCAATGTTGGCTCCTATGCTGTAGCTGTACATCATGTACGTGGAGTAGTAGAGAGATGCAGGTTATGGGGTGATGTGCGGTTTTGGCTCTAGGAGGGTAAAAATAGGAAAGATTCATATCAGGGGTGGAGAGGATTCTAAAGTGCAGACCCCCCCCCAATCACGTCTTGCCCCACCACCATAGAAAGCACTGAGCTAGGCTGAAACACCTACATTTTGGAGCTGACTTACTCAAGAAAACAAAAAAGAGACCATGTTTGCTTGCTGCTTTATTAACTCAATTACATATATTTTTTACATTGTTTGCAAACTGATATGTGACACGTATTAATGCCAAAATAACATGCAAAACAGACAAGCCTCCCCCAAAAAATAAATATATATCGATTTATTTATTTTTTGCTAAAAATGTGGGGCTCAAAACAGGTGCACTCTGCCCCATCTGCCCTGAATGACGGGTCGCCACTGGTTCTATATATCAAATTGTGTGTGTGTTGACTGTGTATTTGCACAGTACTAGCTTGTGCATCATTTGACTTTGAAAATGTACAGTCACCAATGCACTCCTCATCCCACCTTTCAAGGCTACTGATGATCAGAGAGGGAGAGAGACATGCTGTGTTACCATTAGACACTGATCAGAGACATGCTGTGTTACCATTAGACACTGATCAGAGACATGCTGTGTTACCATTAGACACTGATCAGAGAAATGCTGTGTTACCATTAGACACTGATCAGAGAGATGTTGTGTTACCATTAGACACTGGACACAGAGAGAGATGCTGTGTTACCATTAGACACTGAACACAGAGAGAGATGGTTCTCATCTGAGGATGTTCATTCCTGTCTCTGTGTGGCACGCATACACACGCAGACACACACACGGGTGTGTTTGCGTGTGTATGTTTGAATCTGTGTGTGTGTGCCTCTGCCATGGACATTCCGGGCACATGGCAACACAAGCTAAATATAGCACAGTAGACCCGGCATCACAGCAGGATCACTGCTTCCTCCTGCAGGCGTGGATCCCTCCATCATGCTACTCTCCCTCCCTCCCTCCCTCTCTCTTTCTCCTTCCAGCCATCATGGTACTCCCTCACCTCTCCCTCTCTCACTTAATCGCTCACTCGCACGCCTTCTCTCTCTCTCCTTTGTCATGCAACTCTCTCTCCTTCTCCTGCTCTCTCTCCCTCGCTCCCTCATTCTCCCCCGCTCCATCCCCTCTGTTTGTGAGCATGCTCAGTGGGCTACCTCTCTTGGTCACTAGAGAAGTCCATAGCAGCAGTAGAATTATAAACACACTACAGTATAAATGGTACAGTAGCGCCAGTATATGTTGTATTTCTCTCTCTATCTCTTTCTCTTTCTCTCTCTGCTTGTGTGTCTCTATTTTGTTGCAAATAGACTGCTATATTCTGTTGCTGACACACACACACACACAGCTGTTTTTAGTACTTCTCTAATACTGAAAACACATGACCCCATTTGCTACCACAGTAATCCCGGGTATGGATGCCTTCCTACATTTGCCCTCTGAAACTCTGAATCATGCAACACGCACATACCTGCTCACATGCATATACACATTCACACACATAGACACACAGACACACACACACACACAGGACCCACACATTATGATAAAACATGGTTGCAGGAAGTGACCCAGCTGACGCGTAGCTCCACTGATGAGACAGTTACTACAGTTGGTGTAGGCTTATTATCGCTAGCTACCGTTCTGATCTAATCATACAGTTGGTGTAGGCTTATTATCGCTAGCTACCGTTCTGATCTAATCATACAGTTGGTGTAGGCTTATTATCGCTAGCTACCATTCTGATCTAATCATACAGTTGGTGTAGGCTTATTATCACTAGCTACCGTTCTGATCTAATCATACAGTTGATGTTGGCTTATTATCGCTAACTACCGTTCTGATCTAATCATACAGTTGATGTAGGCTTATTATCGCTAGCTACCATTCTGATCTAATCATACAGTTGATGTAGGCTTATTATCGCTAGCTACAATTCTGATCTAATCATACAGGGATAAAAGTGATAACTATCTTTATAAAGTGTTTTTATACACACTGGCCAACACTATGATGTCATACAGTCACACTTTATATAGTGTTTTTATACACACTGGCCAACACTATGTCATACAGTCACACTTTATATAGTGTTTTTATACACACTGGCCAACACTATGATATCATACAGTCACACTTTATATAGTGTTTTTATACACACTGGCCAACACTATGATGTCATACAGTCACACTTGGGTCCAAGCCAAGGTGTTTTACTGGCTTCCTCAAATGCTCAAATGCTCTCTCTCCCTCCCTCACACACACACACACACACACACACACACACACACACACACACACACACACACACACACAAACCACACATCTCCCGTGCCTGAAGAAGAGAAGGTTTGTGTGTGTGTGTGTGTATGAAATGTTGAGGGGGGGTCAGGACAGTCAGTCAGGACAGTCAGTCAGGACAGCAGGTCAGTAGGACAGTAGGACAGCAATACAGCAGGACAGCAAGACAGCAGGACAGCAAGACAGCAGGACAGCAATACAGCAGGACAGTAGGATAGCAATACAGCAGGACAGCAGGACAGTAGGACAGAAGGACAGTAGGATGATGTTGCCCCTGGACACTGATTTATGGTCAGTATTCTGTTTCCCCCCATAATTATTAAGGTCAGGATTTGGGGAGGGTAAGCAGATCCTAGATCTGTGCCCAGGAGTTGAGATTACCATAGATTTGTTTCTAAAGGTAAATCCATCATTCTCCCATCTAAGAGAAATAGGATGTCATCTGGAGGAATCTGATTGGTGGAGAGCCCAGCAAAAAATATTCTCATTTGCCCTTCCCTCTGTGTGTGAAAGCTGCTTCCTGTCGATCTGTCCACACACTGACGGCAGGATTTAGAGCTAACCCCTAAACTCCTCCCTCCTTCTTCTCTCCCTCCCTTAACTTCCTTACTTCCTCCTCCTCACTTTCTCCCTCTCATACCCCTCCTCATCCTCCATCCCACCCTTAGTCGCTTGCTAAAAAGGGCATTTGCCAGCGTGTGTGTGTGTGTGTGTGTGTGTGTGTGTGTGTGTGTGTGTGTGTGTGTGTGTGTGTGTGTGTGTGTGTGTGTGTGTGTGTGTGTGTGTGTGTGTGTGTGTGTGTGTGTGTGTGTGTGGCGGGTGACGGGTGACGGGTGACATCATTGATGCTGCGCTATATGGTTGTGTCAGGAGCTCTGTGTAAAACTGTAGCCTAAGGAGTAACAGAGATTTTACTGATCTAGGAGCAGTTTAGATAAGTTGGGACTTATCATAGTTCCATATCATAGCTTGCACAGCCTGAAGGAGTAACAGAGTAAACCCACAATGCACTGCAGGAAGCTGGTAGTAGAACACGTTATCATTCTCACACAGTCTCACACACTCATTCTCTAAACCTAAGATCTTAACGTGGTAAATGTGTGTCAGGTGGTGCACACACACACACACACACACACACACTCTCTCTCTCCGTCACAGGGTAGGGTGATGTAGTCATGCTGTGTTCCTCCCCTCCTCAGGGCACTCTCTCTCTCTCCCTCCCTCACAAACCAGAGTCGTGAGTAATGAGAAACTCAGTGAGCCAGTTAACTTCTCTGCTCTGCCTCACCAAAACAGTTTGCTAGAGGACATGAGAAGAAGGAGGAGAGAGAAAGAGGAGGGAAGAAGAGGGAGAGAGAGGAAGAGGAGGGGAGAAGAGAGAGGAAGAGGAGGGGAGAAGAGGGAGAGAGAGAGGAAGAGGACGGAAGAAGAGGGGAGAAGAGGGAGGAAGAAGAGGAGGGGAGAAGAGGGAGGAGAGAGAGGAAGAAGAGGAGGGGAGAAGAGGGAAGAGAGGGAGGAGAGAGAGGAAGAGGAGGGAAGAAGAGGGGAGAAGAGGGAGGAGAGAGGGGAAGAGGAGGGGAGAAGAGGGGAGGAGAGAGAGGAAGAGGGGAGAAGAGGGAGGAGAGAGGAAGAGGAGGGGAGAAGAGAGAGGAAGAGGAGAGGAGAAGAGGGAGGAGAGAGGAAGAGGAGGGCAGAAGAGGGAGAGAGAGAGGAAGAGGAGGGAAGAAGAGGGAGGAGAGAGAGGAAGAAGAGGAAGGGAGAAGAGGGAGGAGAGAGAGGAAGAGGATGGGAGAAGAGGGAGAAGAGGGAGGAGAGAGAGGACGAGGAGGGAAGATGAGGGGAGAAGAGGGAGGAGAGAGAGGAAGAGGGAGGTAAAGCAGGGGTGTGTGTGTGTAAGAGAGAAAGAGAGAGAGCGCAAGAGAGAGAGAGAGAGAGAGAGAGAGAGAGAGAGAGAGAGAGAGAGAGAGAGAGAGCTGTGTCACGCTTTCAGTTGATTCACAGGCCAAACCCTTCCTCCTCCTGGAGACACACACACACACTGACTACCATCACGACACACACACACCACCAATAATATCAGTGACTCCCCAACTTCTACACAACCAACAGACACACCCCAATCCACCAGAGCACCAACAGCCGGTAGAGCAGGCAGGCAGAATGGTTGACTATGTTGAACCTCTCTCCTCTAACCATCACATCACAGCTGCTTAGACCAGACAGAAAGATTGGTAGTATAAATAACCTGTCTGCTAGGATGATCCGGGTGAGGTATATTGAGGTCTACATCGCTTTGTGTGTTCACACACTATCTGATACACTGAGCATCTGTGCTAGTCTTGTCCAGCCGGCTGTCTCTCTAGATATGCTGTCTGTTGTTTGTCTGTAATTGGGTTTGTGTACTTGCGTGTGAACAGGCTATAACACAATCAAACCCTCAGTGTGAGAATGTGAGTAAATGTGTGTATATGAGCATGCTTGTGTGTGTGTGTGGCAGGATCTAATGCACAGCTGACTCCTAGGCAGGACAGGAGGAATGTTAGTCTGTCCAGGCCTCCATTAAAATAGCACCCGCTGCCCTGTCAGCACACACACACACACACTCAAACACACACTCAAAGACACGGCTGTCCTCACTCCAGATTTACAGAAAGAAAGAAAGAAAGAAAAGAAAGAAAGAAAGAAAGAAAGAAGAGAGAGAGAGAATAAAGAGGAGGTAGAAAGAGACCTGATAGGCCCAGAGAACAGACCACTGCAGGTGAGGAGTCAGGTTACCCCTACAGTAGTCTTCCTACTGCTTCATATGACAGAGCTCACCCTCCCCTCCCAGCTCAGCCGACATGGCACGTGCTTTCACCACGCCACATGTAGGTAGCTGTTACCCCTAACCTCAGATAGAGGGTCAGATCTTTTTTCAGCACCCAGAATGGTAAAGGTTGGGACTGAGGGTAAGGTAATCTGCGAAACCTATGGTTAAGGACAACCTCTTATGTACCTCAAACATGTAACCCCTAGTTTAATTTGGTCTGATGGAGACATACTTGTAGATTATACAAATCAAGAGATATTTTTCTGTTTTAATTTTTATTTAACCATTATTTAACTAGGCAAGTCAGTTAAGAACAAATTCTTATTTACAATGACGGCCTACCGGTGAACAGCGGGTTAACTGCCTTGTTCAGGGGCAGAATGACAAATTTTACCTTGTCAACTCGGGATTCAATCCAGCAACTTTTCGGTTACTGACACAACGCCCTAACCACTAGGCTACCTGCTGTTGATAATGATCTGATTATCTGTGCAGACATATTATAAACCGAATCTGTGTATCTCAAACACACTCATTTATTTACTGTGTTGATTTGAACAGTTGTGTATATCAAAAACTGAAATATATGCCTTGTAGTTCCTATTTCTACTGTATGATTGAGACATTTACCTTGTGTTGTGCTGAGGTAAATGTTTAGGCCGGAGAGTCCCCTAAGTAAAGAGCTACTTTATTGACTGACGAAGAGAGGGTCTTGGTATGGTGCAACAGCAGAGCACACGTCTACGACAGCTGCTGTGTCACTGAGATTGTGCTGGGGAGAAGACTGAGACCCCCCCCCCCCTTCCCTAAACTGGCTGAGTCTAAGAAATTATCTGACATTATGTTTGCTATCTTAAAGTGCAACAACAAAGTGGCAAAGGATCCAACACCACACATTCTTAGTGCCAGAAAGCAATTGGTTTACTACGCATGTTAAATACCTGAGACCTGAATGTCAGTCAATGCTTTGAGTTTGCCTTGTCATGTAGATATAGTACACTACTTAGTAGTCTTTTCCTATTACAAAAATAAAACCTACTTGCCAGAAGGCGACTTCAAGCTTGGAGAATGTGTAATATGAAGGTCCCGACACAGTGACGTAGTCCCACCCCAACTCAGACCTACTGCCTGTGACTGGTTGTAGTAGGTGTTTTAGAACTAATACGGCCTAAGAAGAGTAAGTTAAAATGGAGAACTATGAACTGCCTTTCAGCAGCTGCTGGTTGTTGGCGTGAGGAGGGGAGAGGGAGAGAAAGGGGGTTTCTAAAGTATACAATCACAATATCTTTGGCATTTATATTCTTTTTAATCACAGAAGTGTTATTTATTTCACTCTGGGAAAAAAATAAAAATGAAAGTGAAAATAAAGAAAAAACTAAAAGAAAACATCATGGACTATTCAGTCACATCCCAGCTAAGTTTAATGAAATAAGCCTACGTTATATTTAGGCTATATAATTCATATACATTTTTCCTTTTCTTTTGAAGGCATTTAAAAAATATTGTATGCTGGTTTGTTCAGTATTTTCTCTTTTATATGTATAATCTTCTTTCAATATAGTTCTTTCGAAATAAAAATGAAACCATCCATCCATTTGTTACTGTCCAGAGGCGTAGTGTGATGTCAGCGGTGTGGCGGTGCTGAGGCCTGGGCTCTGGGAGACAGAGTGTGTGTGTGCTCTCTCCTGGCTGGGCCTTGGCAGATTAACTGGTGGTACCTTATCATTGATGCCCCACACCCTCTTGGCTGGCTGGCTGACAGTAGTAGTAGCTCTGGGTTTCCCCCAGTGATCACTTGCAATGGCCTGGTCACAAGGCCCCCACAGTGTGTTGGTGTGTGTGGATAAGTGGGGGTCCCATCCGCGTGTCAACGTTGAGAGGGCAGGCTCCTACGGGACTCACACAGCAGGAAGATACTGTCCTTTCTGGTTGCTGATTGGTTAACAGGCCTGCCAATCGCTTGACACCAGGCCACATTGCGTGAGGACTGAGGAGACACACTGCTCCCCTCTTACAGAAACTTACAGATTACTTTCAAACCCATTAAGTCTGAGGAAACAGACTTTGTAAATATTGCCTGGCATTTATATGTAAAAATAAAACAAAGCATTCACTCCTCCACCATGTTTAGGTCTATTTGTTTGGAGGGCGACGTGATACTGTGAGCTAACTACAAGGCTCCAATTTAGTCTCTGAGGCCTTTAGATAGGCCTGCAGATATATTTCAGTAACGTCTCTCAACATAATCGTCTGTTAAGGGGCCTGCCTGTGTTATATAGCTATCTCACTCTCTCTTGGTTAACACACTAAATATAAACCTCCACAAAAGGACAGCAGCATTCTAGACATTCCTTCCTACTACTTTCACTAACCTGTAAGGATCCCACACACACTGCCCACATAGGAGAGAACTAGAATGGGAATACAACGGATGCTGGTTATCTCCTTACACAGAGAAATGGAAATAATAGCTAAATTAATGGGGTCAAGGTACACTCCTTAGTCTTTTAAATATATATCTATATTTGAAAGGAAACATTTATTATAAAGATGTCATTGGCTTCTTAAATTGTTATGAAAACCAAGTTGCTGGTTTTAGGTATATTTCTTTTTCTACAAAACATAATTGCAATATTTTTTAAACCCATGAGAAAAGTCTCATTTACACACTACTAGTCCCATAACTTTAACTTTTTGTTTTACTTCACACCCCATCTAACCCTCAAACAAACTCCAGGTGTTAAATACATCAATAGTTCCCCTGTCAAAATTACTTTTTTACGCCACGATATTTTCTAGTATTAAAGTTCGATTCGTCATGCACTTAAATCTGTCATTTATGCATTTTTCTGTCACATATCCTATTGCTGATCTTACTGTGTGAACTGAACTATATAAGCAGTTTCAACTACTCAGTCGTCATCCACCTCCTCTCCTTCCGACTCCTCTCTCCTCTCAAATATTTTATCCCGCTGTCGGTCCTGGATCTCTTTCATCTCCTCGGCGTAGCGGCTGAAAGCTCCTCCGAACTTCCCCCACGCTTTGAACGGGATGGTGATAGAGTTCCTGTAGCTCGGTTTGACCTCGCTCACTCGCAGGAACACGCCGTATTTGTTGGACCCGACGTCGAAAAAGAACCGTTTAGAGTCCACCATGATTGATGTGCCCTCGGGAAGTTCCCCATAGCCCCCAGCCGCCGTTCCACCCGCCAACTCCTCGTCGTCTCCACCGTAATCATCTATATGCTTGGCAAGGGCGTCTCTAAACTCTATTAAGCCTTGGGCCGGAAGGGCTATGGTCTGGCCGGCCTGCATGCCTCCTCCAGGCCCCCCCACTCCGAACCCGGGCCCTCGGTTCACGGTCTGTCGGATCCGCAGGAACCTTCCCCGCTGGTTCTCCTTCAGATCGAGGTAGTATTTGCGGTTCTCACGGACCAAGAACTCGCTCTTCAGGGCTCGCCTAGGCCCGCCGTCCTCTCCGACCGAGGACTGGGCGATCTGCTCCGGGCTGCTAGGCCCCAGTTGGGCGTAGTGCTCTATGAAATCCCCCAGGTAGTCGCGAAACTCCGCCGCAACTGACATGGACAGGGTCAGGCGACTTTTGGAGCCCCCGGCCCCGACCTCGGCGATTTTTATGAACCTGCCCTTGTTGTTTTGCTTGACGTCCAGGTAGAAGCGCTTGTTCTGGATATCCAGCCGCTTGGACGCCAGCTCCTGGGTCTCCTGCTCTCTCTGGGAGTGCTGGAACCCGCTTCCACCGCCCCCTCCTCCGCTGCTGCCACCGCCGCGCTCGCTCCCACTGTCACCATCCGCCATCTTCAGCACCGCCAGCCAGCTTCTCCCTCTCCTGCGTATCTCCCTCTCCGCTTGCACACCCACTTCACGGTCACCACCAAAACCCGCTCGAGCATTGGCCTTGGGTCTGCCAATCACTCCAGGTTCAACGAATTTGCTTTCCCTCATTGGTCGATTTCCGCTGCCAATCACGCCTACATCTTAACCTTGTAACATGTTATTGGTTCAGATGTAGGTTCTGTTGACGTAATTCTCGTGGAGCGTTACCCTACTGGACACCGGGATCCACAATCCATCATTCACGACCACGCCACCGTCCAATCAACAGGCCAACATTGTTACAACAATTGTTACTATGAAGTGCCAATAAATTGTAGCTGATCCTTTTCTGTGCAGTTGCTATGCCATTTAAGGCAAAACTGGGAACGCGTGAAATTCTAGACTGGGTGAATACTACAGACAAAAGCATTCATAAAAGCAATTCCATATAAACTGTTACACTTATACTATACAGTGACAGTAATTTCACAATGTCACAAAATACCAGCCATTTACACTGAGATTAATACATTTTACATTGCATATTTTCATAAACCTTGGTACTAAAATATTTCCCCTGTCACCTAGATATGAATGTTGCTATTAAATCCACCACAGTAGTGGCCATGTTATTTATTTCATTGTAATTTAGCAGACGCTCTGGATAAGAGCAATTAGGGTTAAGTGCCTTGCTCAAGGTCACATCAGCAGATTTCTCATCTCGTCGGCTCGGGGATTCGAACCAGCGACGTTTCGGTTACTGGCCTAACACTCTTAACCGCTAGACTACCTGCCGCCTATGACAACAATCAAACAATCAACCCACGACCAGTCAGATAGTATTGTAGCGAAGTCAGAGGAGTTGTACTGTTTCAGAGGCAAGCACCAAAGATCGTTAAACTATATATCCCGCCTCCGCTATCCCACTTCTGACACCACCGTAGCGAATTCAGTGGTGGATTAATACAGATAAAACATATCATATGTTAAATTATGTTCCTTCTTCAGATGTGGTCCTCTTTGTTTTTTTTTAAATGTAGTTTAAAATACAAAAACAGAACCAAATCATAAGATATCGCATCATATGCTACAACAACGATCATGTTATATGATCCCATGAAATTCGGTCTAAATATTTTCTAAAATGAAGGGGGGACAAAATCGAATGGGGTAACAGGGTTAAGACAACAGAGCGTCATTTTGATATGGATTTTTTCAAAAAAAAAAATTTATATGGATTTTTTCCACTCTGGTTCCAAAACAAGCATGCTACAGTATATTGATAATGTGGCAAAGAGGCCCTCTTTACATTGACCTCATATACACTGAGTGTACAAAACATTAGGAACTGTTGTCCATGACATAGACTGACCAGGTGAATCCAGGTGAAAGATGTGATCCCTTATTGATGTCACTTGTTAAATCCACTTAAATCAGTGTAAATGTAGGGGAGGAGACAGGTTAACAGAATGTTAAAGCCTTGAGACAATTGAGACATGGATTGTGTATGTGTGCCATTCAGAGTTTTAATAGGCAAGACAAAATATTTAAGTGCCTTTGAACGGGGTATGGTAGTAGGTGCCATGCGCACCGGTTTGAGTGTGTTAAGAACTGCAACGCTGCTAGGTTTTTCACGCTCAACTGTTTCCCGTGTGTATCAAGAATGGTCCAACACCTAAAGGACATCCAACCAACTTGACTGTGGGAAGCATTGGAGTCAAAATGGGCCAGCATCCCTGTGGAACACTTTCGACACCTTGTAGAGTCCTTGCCAGACAAATTACTCTGTTCTGAGGGCAAAAGGGGGTGCAACACAATATAAAGAAGGTGTTCCTAATGTTTTGTGCACTCAGTGTACATCCAGCAGGCAGGCAACACCCATACCAATGTTTCATCCCATTATATTTCACCTTTTACCACGTAAGTCAAGCATACAAATTACACATTGAATGTTGGGGTGCCCAATATATTATTGACAGTGACACTTATGGGGGTGCTCAAACCACATTGATATTTAATCTCCTACCTAGATGCCCTGATTTGTAATGCCCATTTATTTTTACATTTTTTATTGAACCTTTATTTAACTAGGCAAGTCAGTTAATAACAAATTCTTATTTACAATGACAGCCTACCTACAGGATCAGCCCCTGGAGCAAATTAGGGTTAAGTGCCTTGCTCAAGGACACATCGACAGGTTTTTCACCTCAGCTCAGGTATTCAAACCAGCGTCCTTTCGGTTACTGGCCCAACGCTCTAACCGCTAGGCTACCTGCCGCCCATCAGTCCAGTCCAGTTCAGTTCCAACCACAGCAGCACTGGCAGCAGGGGAGACTCGATCCACCACTAAGGAGGCCTGACTGGGATGGGCTTCTCTCACAAGGAAGAGGGGTGAGCCAGAGGTTTTCCCAAGAGGGTATAAAGTTCAGATAGTAGAATACAGACATGCTTCTCTCTGTCAATTAGATAAGATTAGAGATAAATAATCATTAAAGTCACAGTCTAGGCTTTACATTACATGTTTTATTTATTTCTTTGTAAAACAATTTTTATCCTAAATCCTATCAAGACAATATAAATTAAAATATTGGTCCAATATACTACATTTATATTTTAATGTTTCTTAAAGTTGCATCCTTTTGAATACGCCCCAGGTGGAAGGGCAGCAGCCAACACAGTGCCTAGCCTGCTCACCTACTACATAGGCTGCAAACATTAATGTCCACTGCACTGGTACAGGGTTTTGAATCTACTGGCAGATAAACTTGGTCAAATACTGTAAAGTAGGCTAGGCTAGTTGAGGGGCACATCATTTACTAGCTTGGAGTTTGCACTTTTGGGACATTTTTATTGCTTCGATTGTGCCAGCCAAATTAAATCAAAGCACTAATGCATTTTATCCGGGTGTGGCAGCATCAACATTGAACAAGTGAGAGATGGTGAACAGAGTGAAATGGGATTCAGGTAGGTCAGAGTTATTGGAATTGTGGTGGATGAGATGAGTTTTTCTCAGACAATATAATGCTCTGAGCACCTGGAAAAGCATAATATAAATCCCATAATTATTAATTTATTAAAAAACCTAAGTACAAATGTAGCCTACTCATTCGTTCTATCTGAATGATCATTCTGAATATCACTGGAAAATAAGATTAAACAACGAGACAGTAATTACTTCTACAATTCATAAACCAACACAATTAGATGGATTATGTAGTCTAAATTTGTCCATGTGATTGAATTTTTGGTATTTCATCTTAATCTGCATGTAGGCCTACTTGTTTGACCGTACATTCAATGAATTTGAAGGGCAGTAGTATTTCTCTGGTATTTCTACTATCCCAAAGTGTCCAATCCAGTTGCAGGAATGAGTAAACACTGTACAAACACGATTGCAATTGGTTGAAGAGACCGTTCGAACCAGCAAGCAGAAAAGCTATTGGTTGTCTCTGGAAGATCGGGGAATCCTCATTCATCGGCTTGGCTTTGCTTCGGGGTTTATTGTTTCTCTTCATTTCGAAATAGAACAGGGGAAACTCACCGGCGACATGGTAATGAGTTTTGGATTATTTTACAAGTGCACTCTGTATTATAGGACATATTATAGTAAATTAGATTAAATATAAATTATACGCTAAACTGTCTAGCAGCATTCACGAATGCAAGCTTGCGTGCGAAATAACGTTAGGACGTCGTCGACTGACACTCGGCTAGCTAACGAAAGAGCGCCATCTACATTTAGCTAGTACGCCATCTGGTTTACAACCGCCTCGCTTCTCCTACTTATTTCAAACGTAGCTTAACTATATACAATATGTAGTTACGTTACCTCACGTCTCTTTCTGATTGATATTATGTTAATTTTCCAAGATATTCACAAAGTTTGGGTCGTGTATAGAAGTAATGTTACGGTAGCAAGTTTCCACCGAGCTAGCTAGCTAGCTAAACCAGGTTAGCACTAATCCGCCTAGCGAGCGCAGAGACTACTGGCGAGCAGCCAATAAAACCTGTGTTAACGTTAGCTAGCTACAAGCTTACCAATACTTCACATTTTTTGCGAACTATTGTAAAAACATTCTTCCTGCGTATTTTGACATTTTAGTTAGCAACAGTTTTACAAATCATCTTCAATAAATCAAATGACAGTTAAAACTTGCCTAACTATCTACCAGAAATGGTCTATTATCTTTCTGTTGGCGGGGCAAGTGTGTGATTGTAATTACAGGTTGCATGTGTCTGCTTCGTTTTGCTTGTAGTTGTAAACAAAAATAACATTAGGAGAATGCTAGTGTATTAATACTTGTTCTTTTGTACACCTACGCCACATTGAGTCTTTTTCACCCTGGCCACAGTTCTGCATTGCTTTAAGTAAAAAACATTTTATTAAGTAATTTCACTGAATTTCTGTTTGTCCCCTTCCAGGCAGGAGGAAAAGCTGGAAAGGACAGTGGTAAAGCCAAGGCAAAAGCAGTGTCTCGCTCCCAGAGGGCTGGACTCCAGGCATGTACCCACTCTTTCCCCTGGTTTTCTGTGGTCACATCAGTCACAAGTGAACCTCAGTCTCTTTTCCCGGGTTTTCCCTGTTGAATTAGTCACATGTGAATCCTACATCACAGATACAGTTGAAGTCGGAAGTTTACATACACTTAGGTTGAAGTCATTAAAACTTGTTTTTCAACCACTCCACAGATTTAATGTTAACAAACTATAGTTTTAGCAAGTTGGTTAGGACATCTACTTTGTGCATGACACAAGTAATTCTTCCAACAATTGTTTACGGACAGATTATTTCACTTATCATTCACTATATCACAATTCCAGTGGGTCAGAAGTTGTGCCTTTAAACAGCTTGTAAAATTCCAGAAAATGATGTCCTGGCTTTAGAAACTTCTGATAGGCTAATTGACACCATTTGAGTCAATTGGAGGTGTACCTGTGGATGTATTTCAAGGCCTACCTTCAAACTAAATGCCTCTTTGCTCGACATCATGGGAAAATCAAAAGTAATCAGCCAAGACCTCAGAAAAACATTTGTAGACCTCCACACAAATATAACTGTTGGGCCATAATGACCATCGTTATGTTTGGAGGATAAGGGGGAGGCTTGCGAGCAGAAGAAAACCATCCCAACCGCGAAGCACGGGGGTGGCAGCATCATGTTGTGGGGGTGCTTTGCTGCAGGAGGGACTGGTGCACATCATGAGGAAGGAAAGTTATGTGGATATATTGAAGCAACATCTCAAGACATCAGTCAGGAAGTTAAAGCTTGGTCGTAAATGGGTCTTCCAAATGGACAATGACCCCAAGCACACTTCCAAAGTTGTGGCAAAATGGCTTAAGGACAACAAAGTCAAGGTATTGGAGTGGCCATCACAAAGCCCTGACCTCAATCCTATAGAAAATGTGTGTGAAAAAGTGTGTGCGAGCAAGGAGGCCTACAAACCTGACTAGGTTAAACCAGTTCTGTCAGTAGGAATGGGCCAAAATTCACCCAACTTATTGAGGGAAGCTTGTGGAAGGCTACCCAAAACATTTGACCCAAGTTAAACAATTTGAAGGCAATGCTATCATATACTAATTGAGTGTTTGAGTGTATGTAAACTTCTGACCCACAGGGAATGTGATGAAAGAAATACAAGCTGAAATAAATCATTATCTTTACTATCATTCTGACACTTCACATTCTTAAAATAAAGTGGGGATCCTAACTGACCTAAAACAGGGAATTTTTACTTGGATTAAAATGTCAGGATTTGTGAAAAACTGAGTTTAAATGAATTTGGCTAAGGTGTATGTAAACTTCCAACTTCAACTGTAGATAGACAACTTATACCTAGAGTGTTTCAAAGTGTGTTTATGTTTCTCCTTGTGTAGTTTCCAGTGGGTCGTATCCACAGACACCTTAAAACTAGGACCACCAGCCATGGCAGAGTGGGAGCCACCGCAGCTGTCTACAGCGCCGCCATCTTGGAGTACCTCACCGCTGAGGTGAGATGTTTTAATTTAAACCCCCCCCACACACACTAAAAAAGGAGACTCATTGAGGGCTCTGACGAAGGTCAATAGAGCAGGCTTTTGCTCCAACCCTTCCCTAGCGCACAATGACTGAACCTATTGTTGTTCCCTTTCAGGTGTTGGAGTTGGCAGGGAACGCCTCCAAGGATCTGAAGGTGAAGCGTATCACTCCCCGTCACTTACAACTGGCCATCCGCGGAGATGAGGAATTGGACTCGCTCATCAAGGCTACCATCGCTGGAGGAGGTGAGTTGTAAACTAATAGATTGGGTTTATGTATTCTTCCAGGAACTCAAAGCACTTTATATTACATGGGGTAGGGCAAACTCACCTATTCATCTACCAATGTGTAGCATTAGCACCCATTCGTAATGTCCCTTTTTCTCCCTCCTGCAGGTGTGATCCCTCACATTCACAAGTCTCTGATTGGAAAGAAGGGCCAGCAGAAGACTGCATAGAGGAAGTGACCTCACACACCACCAGGAAGGAATGGGCAGCCATGTCTTTTTGTTTCTCATATTTTTGGGGGGTCGTTTTGTAACAGTAGTTGTAGTCTCTCGAGGGAGATGTGTAGTCTTTGAGGTATGTGTTTATTTGTACTGTTTTAAAGGGGAAAGGGGTGTGTTTAGGGTAGGGTTTTTTTGCAGACAAGAAACTTGTGCAATAACCACGTTTCCGTCCACAGTTTTTATGCGAGTAAAGTCATAGTGTAAAAAATAAAATCCAGACAGCTGTGATGGAAACCGGAATTTTCGGTACAATTTTATAAATGCCAACAGACAATTTGTTCGTTCGACATGGTGGGATCTTTTTGTGTCGGTATAATGTGAGAAATGCCAGTGAAAACGCCTTTATGTGCAAATATTGATATAATAGCCATCATATCGAAGTAAACTTGGAGTCACGCAATGATATGCTTTGTGGGCCTCCCACTATGACTCGAGAAACCATGCGTTTTATTAGGCTACAGATTAAATGTTATAATGAACTTCAGAGGGTGGTGAAAGTGCACGGTGATGAGCTTGATGCTCCTTTCCATTAAACACAGAGTAGGCACATTTGCTATTTAATGCAATCATTTTTGTGACAAAACTACCAGTAGAGTTGAAAATACGATGTGACCACATACATAGAACTTTAGATTTTTTATTCGATACATGAAAACGTAAGCAAAAAAGTACATTTTGTGTGCACTATGTCATCACGCACAGATTTATATCTGCAAAGTGTCAGTTTGGTGGAAACACCAGTCGTGGGGAAATGTGCATCTTTTCTTTATGTACATTTTTGAGTATTCGCATGAAAATCTGTCGCCTATTGGATGGAAACCTAGCTACTGACCAACAAATGCTGAAGTTCTTGTCATGTTCTGAAAAACTTTGAGTTGATTGGATTTTGCTCCAAACTTGTTTTATACCTACAAAAGTTAAAGTCTTTTAAAAAACGACCTGCGTGTGTTATTCATATTTTAGCCAGAGTATGATTAGTGATTTTCTATGTAGCTTTGACCTCACTTACCTTTAGACAGTAGTTTAGATATTATTTAATTGTATACAATGGAGAATGAAGGAAGGTCGGCACTCATGAATTTGAGGTGGGGGGGGGACTTTTATTTATTTATACTTTTATTTTATTAGGGAGTCATACTGAGACCAATGTTTCTTACAGATGATCCCTGAATTGCAGTAAATCTAAACACAAAATGCAAGCAGAAAGAAAATGTGTGAGTTAGCTGGTGCATACTGACTCCACACAGTATGACAACTTCTTTGTTAGGCAGTAGGTGGCCCTCAACCATTTGTATGCTGGTCAGAGATAGAGGTATTTTAAATCATCAGACATTCCATCACAGTATAACAAAATACAGTCTATATCCAGGCTTTATGTTTTTGTTTAATTTAAATTTTTTATATAAATAAAGTGGAGGAACACAGATGATCTGATTTTAATGCAATTGAAGAAAAAAATAAAACATTTCTCACATTAGAACACTTAATACAGCAGCCGTTCAAATTGTATACTTGAATAGATTTTACCGTATGACCATTCAAAAGAAAGGAACACGTTCATTATTGCACTCTACCCTGAGTGGAAAACTTCCCAATTTCACCACTCCTTTAAGTAGTGTTTCTAAGTAGTCAATACATTAGAATAGTATAGAAGCTAGTGAAGAGGTAGTGGGATACATCTCAATAGTCTAAAGTAGCTTCCTACCCTCATCTCGCTTTCTTAAAATCACTTCAGACTATTGAGAACCACCCTATATTGTCCAAAAATTCTAATACAGGTGAGCGTGAGGCTGGTAGGCCCCCATTGGTGGATTGGACCCGGTAGTGGGTATCACCAGGCCAGGGAGACGGGTGTATTGGTAGAAAGAGTCCAGGGGGGTGGCAGGGAGGCTGGACAGGGTTGGACCGGCTGTGGAGGAGCTGTAGTGGGGGTGGAGATATGGGGTGGAAGCGCCTCCCTCGGCTCCTGCGTGATGGGGGTGGTAGGTGGGGTTGGGGCAAGGGCGGTAGGCCTGTAGCTCGGTGTAGTGCAGCAGGTGAGAAGTTATTTTAGCTTGGCAGGCTTGGGCTAGAGCGTCCTGGACCATCCTCTTCATCCTCATACGCCTGTTCTGGAACCAGTTACGGATCTGAGGAGAAACAGTGTATGTATTTTTGGGGGAAATTGATCCGGAGGCCTACAAAAAAGCAACGCCAGTTGCCCATCCCTGAGTTAGGAGGTATGAATGATCACAAACTTATGTGTGTGTGGTGCATACCTGTTTGTCTGTAAGGTTGAG
The DNA here is from genome assembly GCA_023634145.1 of Thymallus thymallus. Classification (NCBI taxonomy): domain Eukaryota; kingdom Metazoa; phylum Chordata; class Actinopteri; order Salmoniformes; family Salmonidae; genus Thymallus; species Thymallus thymallus. The sequence continues at coordinate 11,381,958 of CM042403.1, read as the reverse complement.
TGTCTTGCAGAGCTGGGCCTTGTCCTGAGTGCCCAGGTAGGCGTTCCTCTTGAAGGCCGTCTCCAGACTGTGGATCTGCTCCGCTTTGTAGGCTGTACGTGGCCGCCTCCCCGTAGGGAGAGAGAGAGAGATGGGAGACAAGGAGGGAGAGGTGATGGTGCCGTCCGGAGGGGCGGTGGGAGAGAGGGATCGCCCGCCTTCGCTCTCGTACCCTGACGTTTCCTCCTCGGTTTCACTGATGAAACCAGTCTCAGCCACTTCTGGGGAGGGGGTAGAAATGGAGAGAGTTTAGATTTCAAATCCATCCATACGTCACATCATAGGGGTTCACAAAACATTTGTGTGCTCTGAACCTTTCAAATAAATTCATGTCTCCAGACAACTAGTTCTTAGGTATGTCCTATGGAGCTTTCAGCACTATAAGAGCCAAATCAGATGTAGCTATTGCTTATGAATTCTGTATATCTGAGTCAATTGATTCCACCAATACATAGCTCAAAACACACCCCAAAACAACAAGATTTTAAATTAATGTATTTTCCCCACCTAAGCTCAAATCCTGAGGTGAGTTCATTTGAGGGAGAGTGAACCTACCTTGGTGGTTGTGGAGGGGGCTACTCCTCATGGTATGTGTTCCCGTCTCAGGGCCTGCCAGGCAGGGAGGGCTGCATGAATTGAGCCCCTGTCCTCTCCATGCCTGGTTCTCCTGATTCTCAGTTCTCGGTCGGCAGTAGAACCCAGGCAGGCTCTCAGGTTGGGTCCCAGAGGTGCTGTTGGGTCCAACAGAGGTCCAGGAAGAGGGGAGAAGCGAGGGTCTTGCGCTTCCCAATGCTTGGCTACTCTGGGCAAGCCACTCGATGGAGAAATGCCCCCTCATGGTTGGACGATGGATATATCCAATAAAATAAATCAAAATCCAGCAAATGTCCTCTTGTTGGGGTGGAAAAACGTGTCCTTTTGGAGGAATATAATCTAATGTTATCCTTTGGGTTACAGAAATGCAAACAGCCTTTTCTGAGAGATGGGCAAATGCAGTGAAGAGTGTGGGTGAGCGTGTTCTCTCAGCGGGTCGGTGTCCTGGTAAATGGAGTAATGATGATTCTCAGGAGTAGAGTCGGTATTTATCCAGGGAATCCCTCCTCATTTACAGCTCACTCAGCTAAGGATCAAAGACGACATCCTCCCCTTCCTTCTTCCCTCCCTCCTTCAGTTTTCACAACTGCAGTAATTAAGGACGTCTCAATCAGCCTGAATGAGGCCATTACCAGCTGGCTCCAGTGAGTCTGGAAAGGTTACCCCCCTCCTCACACATACACAAACACACACACACACACACTGACACACAACATCCCATCCGTACTGTGCTCACCTCCCCTCTCAATACAACCTTATCTGTGTTTGTGTGTGTGTGAGAGAGAGAGAGCTCATTATTTCATCCTGTACATGTATTCCAAAATAACATATTGTATTCTTATCAGGGATAGCTCACCCAAATAACAAAATTACACATTGGTTTCCTTACCCTGTAAGCAGGGAAACTAAACCAAAGCATGGATTGCTGTTTTTTATTTGATTTTATTTCACCTTTATTTAACTTGGCAAGAACAAATATTTACAGTGACTGCCTACCTCTCCATTAAGCAGAGTAAGAAAAATATGTAATTTGGGTGAACTATCCCTTTAACACTGAAGCATCTGTAGAATAAGAAAATAATGTGTTACTATATTAATATCATTAACTGATCTAATAACACCCATTATTGTGTATTTCATAATGTCAAATTACAACTTCAATCATTCCATGATCTGCTGATGCTCCAGTATAGGCCTACTGGGAAGTCATTCAACCCTTGAATATGTCTTTAAACAGTTGAATGGTGACCAGGCTTGATTGATTGTCTCAACATAATGAAATAATGGCTGATCTGCCTGATCCTGAAAGACATTGTTGTCTAATAATGACCAGTCCCATTGGATCTGTCTCCACTGGTGAGCGAGAGGACTGACAGCTCTGATTTGATAATTGGCTTGTTTGGTTTGTCTATCTATTGAACCCCTTGGTCTATTGTATGGGGCTCCCAAGTGGCGCAGTGGTCTAAGACACTGCATCGCAGTGCTAGAGGCGTCACTACAGACAACCTGGTTCGAATTATGCTTGTATAACAACCGGCCGTAATTGGGAGGCCCATAGAGCCGCGCAGAATTGGCCCAGCGTCATCTGACTTTGGCTGGTGTAGGCCGTCATTGTAAACAATAATTTTGTCTTAACTGACTTGCCTAGTTAAATAAAGGCTACATTTTAAAAATAAGCATTTCGCTGCACCTGCAATACAATTAGCAAAACGGTGTATGTGACCAATACATTTAGATTATATTATATTTAAACCCTAACACAATGTATCAGTAACTCTGCATTTTATCCACATAATACTACTCCCTCCCCGCTCCTGTCTTCCGAGACGCATTGGTGGGGAGTGGAGGAGATAGGCTACTTCACAACTTTGGTCTTTTAGAAACAACAGGACCGTTTAGTCTGTTATCGGCCATAAAGGCGACCGATTGACTTGATCCCCTGATCCTTATTGTAACATTGAAAGGGAGCGAGACAATGGGCTGAATGAGGCTAGCAGAAACCCACTGGGACGAGAGGCGCCAGCTGAACCACGAATCCACAGCAGCGCGTCACTCCTGTCTCCGAACCCATCTGAATCTACGCTGTGCAGTGCGCATTTGGCCAAAGTTTAATTAAATGGAATCAGATATTTGACTGATTTAAATGGATAGATGGCCAGTAGGCCAATCAGGCACAGTGACTATTGGCTACAGCACCACAGGAGCTGCATTGCTGTACAAAAATACTTATTAATTAATGCAAGTAATAACTTTCTATAGTCACTCTGTGGTATATAATCATTCATGTGGGGTTCCTGGGACAGAGGCCTATTCTGTTATGTAGGGAGCCACACACACACACACATCATCAGGGTATTTGATGGCATCTGTATGGCAGTTGTATGGGAGAGATGGCCGTTTTGTCTCCTGCAGTACCTCTCCCGTCTGAGACGCCTGTCTCCTGTCTCTTTCTTTTTCCTCTCTTTCTTGCTCAACAGGGCCCAGATCAAAGACCAGCACCCAGCTCACTATCACTGATCAGGATGACAGAGGGGAGACAGACAGGTGGGCTAGGCTGATACCCATCCCACTCTACAGTATGAAGAGACTGAGGGTCTAGCAGTGAAAGAGAGACACAGAGAGAGAGAGATAGGGATGGAGATATGGAAGGAGAGAGTAAACAAAAAGATCAGGATCCTTTGAAGTCGTAACTGTAATCAATAGGCCTCTGTGCAAATTCCTCAGTGTGTGTGTGGACGGCAGATCACTTGAGGAAATTAATCCTAGGAATCTCTGTATTACTACTTCTAATCTTAATGTACTTTATTTATTTTGCTTCATTTATTTGCACTCATTTATACAGTCCTTGCAGAGTACTATTGGGTTCCACTACTGTCCGTGATGGAACTTTAGAATTAGTTCTAATTCTATTGATGGAAGCTCCCAGAAAACATTCTAATCTACAGTTATTTAACCTTTATTTAACTAGGCAAGTCAGTTAAGAACAAATTCTTATTTACAATGACAGCCTACCTACAGGGTCAGCCCCTGGAGCAAATCAGGGTTAAGTGCCTTGCTCAAGGACACATCGACAGGTTTTTTCACCTTGTCGGCCCGGGTATTCGAAGCAGCGACCTTTCGGTTACTGGCCCAACGTTCTAACCACTAGGCTACCTGCCTGTTACAGAACAGGTTAGGATATTTTATTCATGACAATGCCATACTTCCAGAATATTAAAACCTGGTATGTGTGTGAGTTAGTCAACCCAAAACACAATCATAAATACATTACTAATGCATATTCCTGGTTCTGTGACTTGTCACTGAAAGGCCCATTCCATAGGGACTCCGTTAGTGTAGTCACTGATTAGTCTTTCGTGGTATGTGTGTGTCTTCAACTGTATCACATAGTTTGTTCGCTCTGCCATTGCCCTTATTTATGGACCACACTGTTTCCAACTGGGTCAAGCCCTACTACAATGTGTGTTAGTTTGTGCATATGTGTGTTGGGCCCATAACTGGGCTCTTTTTGACCTTCATGTCAAATTCTACTGCCGATTTGAGATAGTCCCTTTGTCTTTTCTCAAAATTCAACTCTTGACCAAATGAAATGGACCAACACTCTGCTGTATGTGTGTGTGTTCAACTGTATTAACTGACATGGTTACTTTATTAGCTCACCATTATTAGTTGATTTGTGTGTGTGTGTGTGTCTGTGTGATCCATGGAGAGGCCATTCTGTCTGTGGGCTGACGGTCTCCAGCTGTGCTTCTCTTCCATAGGCTCCATTCACAGCCTTTCATCTTTAATGGCCCTGTTTGCTGCTCTGTTATGGACACAAACACTCCCCCTGCCACCTTAGGACACACACACACACACACACACACACACACACACACACACACACACACACACACACACACACACACACACACACACACACACACAGTTTAGCACTTTCACCCCCAAATGGTTATGGTTAGGATTTGGGGAGGTTAAGCTGATCCAAGATCTGTGCCCAGTGGGTGATTAGGAGAAACAGAGGACAGGAAGCAGTCTAACTGGCAGCATTGATACATCAGCCAAGCATGGAAAGAGAGACTGATCAAATACTGTAACGAATACTGTCCAAATACCACACAAACAGTGGTACCTTTTATTTTATTTCAATACATGTACAGTATCATCAGACCAATCATTTGAAGGACACCTAAACACTGCTGAAATAAACCCTCTGGTTGACGTTTTATATCAGTGAATCTGCCAGTCATGCCCTGTTTGTTCATGTTAGTTTGTCTGTGATGTAATGATTATTAACCTGTTTGGCTCCTGTTTTTCACTAGTATCCCGCCCTGTGTGGTTTTATAACTGTCAGCCAGTCAGTCAGACCTCTTCTCCTTGTCTTATAGATCCCCATTAGCTCCTTCAAAGGCTTCTGGGGCTTTGATAAACTGGTTGTGGAGGAAAAGCAGGCACTGCGACTCCAATGATCAAAAGGAGGAGGAGGAGGGGGGAGCGAGGGAACAAGCCTTTGGTCATGAACCCCCCCCCCACCCCCAACTAAACTATTATTACCTACAGTAGGCAGGCCTGCAGTCTGGCCCCACAGACAGGCGGTCTCCTTTTCAGTCTCTGTAGGGGTGAGGCATGGGATACACACACACAAGTGCATGAGCACACACACCAGTAGTGACATATTCAGTATGCCCTGATGAACACTAAGGTGTTGTTGCTGTGTGTTCCTCCCTCCCAGGCAGTCAGTGAGTAACTTTTGTTTCACACATGTGGCGTCACTGGTGTGGCGTCACTGGTGTGGGAACAGGTGACATGCAAACGAGGAGCAGGCATTGTGGAGGAAAACTGCTGCTCCGCCACTCTCTCTCTCTCTCTCTCTCTCTCTCTCTCTCTCTCTCTCTCTCTCACACACAAACACACACACACTGAGATTGACAAGCCCCTTTACATGCTTATCTATATAAATAAATGTTTTATTTGAACTCATGATAACTAATTTGACAGTCAGAAATCCCTTTAGGAGAGAGCTATCCTAGGGGTCTTTCACTAAGCTCATCCTGTGCCGTTGAGTTTGGTGTGACAGAGCGGTCTGAGGTGTGTGAGGGGTGCAACCAAGGAATTGTGAGAGGTGACGCTGGCATTTAGAGGTTAATGAGGCTGTTAGGAAGAGGTGCTGGAAATGCCTGCGGAGGCACGCACACAATATGAGAAATAAATGGTTTCCAATAAACCTTTAAAACCCTGTAGGAAGAAGTGAGGATTGTGTGAACATGAAATATAAAGAAGGGTGGGTTGCAGAGTGAGGAGCGTTTAGTTATGACACCACTGTGTTTAAATAAAAAATATAAATAAATGTTGAGCAAAATAACAATGTTCACTTGTATATAATTTTCTACAGCAACTTTGAATCTTGGGTAAATTTGTGTGATATTTATGTTTGGTAGTTCAGCAGTCTGAGAAAGCAGACATTTAAAGAAAAAATATTCCCTAAAGGCCCTAAAAAGGCCCTAAAAATGGTCAAATACTCCAGCCACCCAAGTCATAGACTGTTCTCTCTGCTACTGCACGGCAAGAGGTACCTATGCACCAAGTCTGGAACCAACAGGATCTTGAACAGCTTCTACCGCCAAGCTATAGGACTGCAAAATATTTAAACCAAATAACTACTCGGACTGTTCACTCCGCTATCATCCAGAAAGCGAGGTTAGTACAGGTGCACCAAAGCTGGGACCGAGAGACTGAAAAACAGCTTCTATCTCAAGGCCATCAGACTGCTAAACAGCCATCACTAACACACCAGAGGCGGCTGCCTATAGACACTGATTAGAAATCACAGGCCACTTTAAGGAATAGAACACTAGCCACTTTAATAATGTATCCGTATCTATATCACTCATATCTATGTATAAACTGCACTCTACACTATTCTGCGGTATCTTAGTCACTCTAATTGTGTGTACATATTGCATCACTCATCTCATATGTATATACTGTATTGTACTCTATACTACTCCAACGACTGCTAAACAACCATCTCTAGCACATCAGAGACTGCTGCCTATAGACATAGATTAGAAATCACCGGCCACTTTAAGGAAATTAAACACTATTCTATACTATTCTACGGTATCTTAGTCACTTAATTGTGTTTACATATTGCATCACCAATGTGTATACTGTATACTATAAAGCTTACTATGCCACTGTATCTTAGTCCAATGCCACCCTGACATATCTGTACACTACCGCTCAAAGGTTTGGGGTCACATAGAAATGTCCTTGTTTTTTAAAGACATTGTTAATGTTGTAAATGACTATTGTAGCTGGAAACGGCAGATTTGTTATGGAATATCTACATAGGTGTACAGAGGCCCTTTATCAGCAACCATCACTCTTGTGTTCCAATGGCACGTTGTGTTAGCTAATCCAAGTTTATCATTTTAAAAGGCTAATTGATCATTAGAAAATCCTTTTGCAATTATGTTAGCACTATTGTTTGTACAGATGAATGTGGTACCTTCAGGCTTTTGGAAAATTGCTCCCAAGGATGAACCAGACTTGTGGAGGTCCACACATTTTTCTGAGGTCTTGGCTGATTTCTTTTGATTTTCCCATGATGTCGAGCAAAGAGGCACTGCGTTTGAAGGTAAGCCTTGAAATACATCCACAGATAAACCTCCAATTGACTCAAATTATGTCTATTCTTCTAAAGCCATGGCATCATTGTCTGGAATTTTCCAAGCGGTTTAAAGGCAAGGTCAATTTAGTGTATGTAAACTTCTGATCCACTGGAATTGTGATATAGTGAATTATAAGTGAAATAATCTGTCTGTAAACAATTGTTGGAAGAATTACTTGTGTCATGCACAAAGTAGATGTCCTAACAGACTTGCCAAAACTATAGTTTGTTAACATGAAATCTGTGGAGTGGTTGAAAAATGTATTTTAATGACTTCAACCTAAGTGTTTGTAAACTTCCGACTTCAACAGTACGTACATACATACATACATACATACATACATACATACATACATACATACATACATACATACATACATACATACATACATACATACATACATACATTACTGGTCCCTCACCAACTCTTACGCCCCCTCTGGTCATACATAAGACTGCACTCCCAAGATCCTCATTCAATAATAGGGGATTTTTATTTCTGTGCCAAAAACAAAAAACAAAAGAGTGCACACAAAAACCAACACATTGCATAAAATGATTATATATAAAATGGCACACTGTATAAACATATATCAATGTAAAAACATCTATATGCTGAGACGTCATGAGAGGTAATAGAGAGACTGAGTTAGATGGTGTGTGTAGTATACACCTGCTGTGTAAATAGGCCACTGCGGTCTTCATGCAAAATGTAACGCAACCACACATACACTGAATGAGGGCATGCACACACTTACAGTTTTAGGCCTACATTGTCACATTTTAAAAACAGGCTTTTTGGTAAGTCTAAAATTATTGATAATTGTAATTCACATGGTTGAATTGCTTTCTCAATAGCGCAAACAAGCTGACATATTGCAGTAAATATTTTAAAAAAATGATTAAATAACAAGGCACCAATTAAATAAAATGATCTAATATGTCAGATATATAAAAAGCACATTCTGTACAATTAAGAAGAGGTAGCAGTTAACTCAAAAAGGATTTAAGTTAACTAAATAAAAACACATCTATAGATTTGGTACTACAACATCCTGTTATCTATTATTTTCAATGTAATAAAACACAGCTATGTAAGGATCTATCCACATCTGTCTCACCCCGCCTTCTAGTCTACCCTGGGCTGTATCTGGGCCTGTGTGATGCTCTCAAGAATAGGCTTAGTTTGATTTGGCTTATGTTTAGGTTTAAGTTAGGTCAGGTTAGCTCGGGTTTGCTTAGCTTAGCTCTTAGACTGTATCTGTATGTGTTATCAGTCCAGTATGTTGTCGTCAGGCGTTCCGGTCACAGGGAAGGATGTATTCCAGACCCAAATGAGCAAAGATCTCCTCCTCTGAACTAGCCCTTAGATACTGCGTCTGATCAGAGAGAGAGAGAGAGAGAGAGAGAGAGAGAGAGAGCAATGAGGAGAGAGGGACAAAAAGAGGGAGAGCGAGGGGAAAGATAGAGCAATAAAGAGAGTGAATAAGCGAGGAAGATAGAAAGAGAGATAGAAGTAAGAAACAGATAAGACCACAGTTTAACCCTTAGATCACTGTAGATGATTGTCAGTACCTTTGGAGTACCGCAGGCTTACCTGTGTGCATGAATATGACTTTTGAGAGAGTGCGTGTGTGTGTCTGTGTCTGTTTGGGTATCCGTTAGTGTCCAAAGTATCTGTGACCTTTGAAATGTTTGAATCCTTCTCGACTGCGATGTGATTTGTGGATTCAAATAAAGTATTTAAAATGTGTGTGTACCCGTTTTCTGTCGTACAGAGCATGGCTGCTCAGAGTCATGGCCTTCTCATGTACTGCCCAGCGACGCAGCTCTCTCTCAAACAACTGCAGAGAGAGAGAGAGAGAGAGAGAGAGAGAGAGGTAATGGGACAAAGCAAAATCAAATCACCCTAATAGACCCCCCCCCCCACAGAGATTCATTTTATTAGGTCATTTTATAGATACAATTGTTGTTGTTTAATGTTTGCATGATTTTCTCCTTTGAGAAAACAACCGCTTCAAAGGGGGGTGTGGAAGATATCAAAACCTTCCGCAAAGGACTACACGTCGAGGATACACATGACTATCCTCGACGGAAGGTGGCTATCGATGAGGGGAGGACACTCTTCCGTGCGCCTACTAAAAAATGTAAGGGTTGAGGTGCATCTGGAAGCCTTATATCAGTATCAAAAGTTAGAAGTTGGGGGTTAGGTTTAGACTGTACCTTCGATCCAGTCCAGCCCAGCAATGCGAAGGCAAACTGGCTGTATGGAGAGACCACCAGGTCTACTCTCACTGCCCTCCAGGATCGGGGACCTGAGCACTGAGAATGACCCAGGACCCAGCTAACCTTCTGGGCGTGGTCACCCACCACCACAAGGTTCTGAGAAGGTGGGTGTGAGTCTGTATGTGTGTGTGGGTGAGTGTCTGAGAGGGTGTGTGGATCTGTATTGGTCAGTGTCGGTGAGCATGTCTGTGGACCATTCCCCGTCTGTATCTCAGTCCCCGTCTGTATCTCAGTCCCCGTCTGTATCTCAGTCCCCGTCTGGATCTTCGTCCCTTCGTAGTCTGTGCTCAGTCTAAAGATGGAGAAGCATCTTTCAAAGCGGTCCATGTTAGAGGACGGACGCGCAGGACCCTCTTTGCTCTCCAGATAAGAGTTCCCAGTGGTCTTCTGGTACAACAGGAAGCCCTGGGGACAGAATAGGGTGTTACACCCCTGGGGGTACAGAAACATCCTTACTCAGGTTGGCTTGTTGAACTGACCAGGCCGGATGGTGTTTTGTATAGTAAACAGCTGAGCACACGTTCCATATTCAGATGATAGAAGGAAATGGGGAAAGGCTTTCTGGGAATTGTAATAGCTAGTGTAACATTGTTTGTTGATGAACAATCACTCCTGAAGGATGGAAAACAGAAAAAAACTGGTGCGTGTTACCTGTGCTTCCAGCCATGACACCACCTTAGGCATGAGCCCCTCCTCTCTGCCCTCGTCTGGGTGGGTTATCAGGAAGTCCACATCATGACCCGTCTGCTTACCTCTACAGTAGGGATATGACAAAAGTACAATTTTGTTTTACGTTTTTTTTTATTCAACGTCAATTCACATTGCAGAATAATGATCCTCTTATGCATGCATGACTATATGATATCTACCGCAATCATATAGCCTACTCTTGAATAGCGCCTCGGGTACGGCATGTTTGTTTGTCTGTAAGGGTACAATACTTTTTTTAAAATGCTGAAACAAAAACCCTCTCTGGGGATCGTTTCGAAGCACCATTGAACAGGAATTTTACTTGTCTAAAGAAATGACACTTCTGAAGCGGGACTAACGTCCATCACTTTGCGACCATAACTGTCAAAAAAATTATCTTGAGCTGCCTGCGCGCAGACCACTCTCTCCTAAAAAAGCACTTTACTTTTTTTATTTTTTTATAGTGAGATATTTAGTAAGATATTTAGCAGAAAGTAAACATCTTCCGCTAGGTATCGACTCCTAAGATTCAGTATTTTTGGAACGGAGAAACGGCATAGTATAGTATAGGCAGGTCGGCCACCAAGCAGACGGGAGTCAGAACCGTACACTAGGCCTATCTATCCGCAATCAAAAGCTGTATATTGCAATGGAATGCTGTATTCCACAACTTCTTAGCTTGCAATGTCTAGGAACTTCAGTAAAGCAGCGCCTATCATCAATTAATATAAGATATTCTACTCGCCGCAGACCAAAGACAGAACACACACTCTCATCATTAGTGAAGAGAAAGAGCAGGAGAGCCAGTTGCCATGAGACCCAGCTGCACAGTGATTTAAAATTTGTGGATCCGAATTTCAAAGGAAGAGAGATACAGATCAGTTATATGTCCCTGACTGCGTAGAGCAGTGAAAACTGCACAACGTACCTCCTGAATCCTCCAATCAGAGTGATCTCTGCCCCCGGGAGCACAGCATGGACCGCCCTCTCCACAATTTGACCAATGGCAACAGCCTCTGCTTTCGTGACAGGCAGGTTCAGTTCATCATAATACCGCAGACCTGAGAGAAAGAGATAAGAGGATTGAGTGACATTTGTACTGACTGTAGGAAACTATTGTGCAGAGGGCACTTTAGGCTTACTACCATTACTACCACTGCTCAGAGAGGCACTTGACACGTGCACACACACACACACCTGCTTGTTGCGCTCTGTTGAGTGTGTGTCCTGATCTTTGAAGGTCGGAGGGTGTGTGTATTCCCTCCCTGATCCAACGGTCGGCTGTCTTCGCCCCCACTCCGAAAATACCTGTTAGGGCCTGAAACACACCCACACACACATACATACAATTCTCTCCAATAAGTGGAAACAAAGGACAGAGATTCGGGGACCATAACCAGAGATGGCAGTCTCAGCGCGCCCTAACTCACCTTCATGGCCTTAAACTGTTCTGACTGCGTGGTGGTCTCCACTTCGTGAGACACACCATCCTCCAGAACCTCCTAAAGATCAACAGAGGGAGGAGGAGGGATAGAGAGGCATATTGAGAGGTTCTGATAAGAGATCTGGAGATAAGAAACCAGAGAGAGAGAGAGAGAGAAATACACAGACAGACAGAAAGAGCAGTGGTGAGAAACATAGAGAAGTGAATATAAAGAGATGTGTCTGTATCCAGACCTTGATGACTCTGAGTGAGTGCTCCCCCAGACAGGGCAGTCCTCGTAGTTGCTCCGCCCCTCTGACCTCATGGGGGAGGGACTTCAACAAGGCCGCCGCCCTTCGGAACGCCACTCCCCGTCCCTCGTTTTCCCCAAGCTCTGCATTCTCAGCCAGTATGGACAACGCATTCTACAGGGGGGAGGAAAAAGAGAGAGAGACGGAAAGAAAAAGAGAGAGACAGAAAATGAGAGAGAGAGAGACAGAAAATTAGAGAGAGAGACAGAGAGAGAGGGAGTGGGGGGAGAAAAAGATAGAAGGGAGGGTAGGAGGGGAGAGAGGTATATGAACAGCTCGTTCAGAAAAGACACTATGCTTTTGACAACATGAGTTAGTGTTACGGATGGAACAAAGTCACCATAGACGTCATTCAACACCTAGTAAGTAAAGGGGATTGTGGGAAGAAGGAGGACTCACGGTCAGTGTTGTGTTGTGGTGCAGTAGAGGGGTGCGTCTCTGACAGGCGTAGCTGGGTATTGAGACCACTGCCAGCTCCAAACCATGCCTCTCTCTCTCCTGTGGAACAAGGTTGTGTACATTAGGCACCCCCCCAAAAAATGTTTTATAACCCACATATTTTATTTTATTTAAATAGGCAAGAACAAATTCTTATTTACAATGACGGTCAACCACATAGACTGGATAGGTGCAGTGAAATGTGTTGTTTTACAGGGAGGAAGAAAACAGACAAACAGGGAAGGACTACCTGGACTTTTTGTTGCAAAAAGTTTTCAGTTGCGTGTCCCCATGAACACAACCCATATCATTCTCCACTATGCGAGGAAGATGACATCAGTAAAAGTGCAGGTACTGGTAGTAGGTACAGGTAGGTGGCCTGGCTATATCCCACCTGTAGTCTGTGTCTGTCCAGTATAATCACGGGGCTGCCAGACTGCATGCTCTCTGTGTACCACACAATATCCAGGAGATGGACAGAACCAGGTCGGGCTGTCCTGCCTTCTCCTCCTTCTCTCCCCTGTCCTCCAGTCTGGGAGTCCAGCCAAGTCAGGACTTCCTCCTCAGAATTATTCTCGGACACTATATGAGTGATGGAACGGCTAGGGGAAAAGAGAGGTTGCCAAGACTTGATTTACATTGTCAAATATCCCTTAAGTGTCCCTAAGCACCCTTGTTACCTTTCATTCAAGACCACTGATGTATAGGAACTTAAGTCTCAATTGAGACCTACTCAATCTTTCTAGCCTAACGTTAGTTATCAAAGTCATAGATCAGCAGGGACAGTACTGGAGACAAGGTGAAGTTATTATAGCCTACATTATTTTCACCGCAGAAGATGGTTGCACACACTACCTGAAGGAGTCTTCTATGTTGAAACCTTTCCCCCGGCCGAGCCGAGTGAGGAAAGCTCTCCGACTGGCTCCCATCTTTCTCTCCAGGAGGAAGACGACAACCCCGGGAAACTTGCTGGTCATGTCACCGCTGCTGTCGCTTGTAACAGAGCAGTTCAATTTCCTGCGCTTTAGAGGGACCATATTTGTTGGCAGACTCGCTCACCTGTCTATAAAACAATAATAGATACATAAACAAAGGTACATTATTCTCACGAGTGTGCTTCTTCTTCTTCAAGGTTTTATGTCAGACTACGCCTATTGGTGTATTGACGCCACCCACTGGCCACTGTACGGATAGTGACGAGTATGCTTCTGTCTTGCTACCACGATGACACGCATGTCTCATCACGTCAGGTTTGGAGAACCGCCTACTGCAGCCGTGCAAGTGCTACACAAAAAATAGTTCCGACGGGGAAACAGGAAGTGCCCTTCCCACCACGCGCCCATGTGGTCAGCATATGAGTGCGCGTGGTTTTATCCTTGTACGTTCAAATAATCAGTTCTCTATTAGGATAAACACATTTAATGTCTAGCTAGAAACCAAAAAACTTTTCATTGAAATAGGGCAAGACTAGTATACAGAAATGTAGACCAAACAGTTGCAACTGTTTTAAGACGAATCATCAACTTAGACATTCAGCGCTAGACTACTTTACAGTAATGTTTGCCATTTGTGAATAATTCTAAGAACACTTAAAATTGCTGTGGTTTTCTTCTGTGGAATTTCAAGCAAGCTGACACATTTCCTTGGTATTCATCTAAAACACCACACCGCCAGTGGTTTAAAGTCCTCCCTCCTCAATCGAGTGAAAAAAAAAGGTAATCATATGATCATTAGCTGGTTACTTCCTCAAACTTTCTCAGACGTCCCTTCCCTTGTGCTCAACAGCAGTGTAACTTGCATTCTGTCAGTCCCCTCCCGGTCCATAGGTGTTTTTCTATGTACAATATTTCACCTATAGCAGGGAAAGGAACCACCGCGCTATAACAGTGGAGCGGTAGCCAGCTAACTCATGGCAAGTTCGGAGGCAAGAACCGGACAAAAGAAGCGACAACGAACACCGAAAGGGGGTGTGCGCGCAGCATTGCTTCTCGCGCTGTTTACCTGCACGTTCAGGTCTTCGGAATGCAAAAAAACGAGCAATATTGTCCTGATTTTAGCCGATGATCAGGATGTGTACATCGGGGGAATGGTGAGTAATTCTAGTTTGGCTGGGTTTGTTTAACAACTAAATCGAGTGCGTTATTTAAACGTATTAATGTATATTAAAACGATATAATGTGTAGGCTAATATAATTGTGGTGTTACTCTGTTATAGTCCAGCCTAGAGTTGTTATATGGTGGTCTGACGTTGTTTTGAACTGGGGGGGAACTCGCTTGTCCCACTCACTTCCATTCTCATATACCTTTTCATATGTACATTACGTGGCTAAAGGCCTATACGTTGAGGCAGAGGCCAATAACATTGTGCGACATACAGTAGCCTAGGTTGTAGTAGTGGCATGGCACACAATCAAAACCATGGTGAATATATAGGCTATAGGACTATCCATAACTTGTATATCTTATGATCGTCATGTTACATGCTTAAAGTGTACTGTAGCGGTTAGAGCGTTGGGCCAGTAACCGAAAGGTCGTTAATTCGAATACCCGAACAGACAAGGTGAAAAACCTGTCGATGTGTCCTTGAGCAAGGCACTTAACTCCAGGGGCTGACCCTGTAGATAGGCCTTAATTGTAAATACGAATGTTCTTAACTGACTTGCCTAGTTAAAATAATAAAACACAATTTCATAACAACTTGGACCAAAATAGGATGTCTAATATGTTTTCCTCTTCCTAGTATCGTTTCGGATTAAACAAAAGTGTGTGTATGTAAGGTTTCGTGTCAAGATAAAATAAAACACTTCTCCATTTTGTGCTTCTCGTTTCCACAGACCCCTATGAAGAAAACCAAAGCCTTGATTGGAGATGCTGGAGCCACTTTTTCAAATGCTGTGAGTACCGAACAGCTTCACATTAACAACATGGTCCTCAAACCTGCAACTGTCAGTCAGTTCAATACCTAAGCCATTACACAGAGGTCCCAATTGCTGGAGTTTCACTAAGGTTTTGAGATGTCCCTAATCCCCCTCCCCCCTATCTCTCTCCAGTTCACGGCGACCCCACTGTGTTGTCCCAGTAGGAGTAGTATCCTAACGGGGCAGTACCCCCATAACCACGCAGTGAGGAACAACTCACTCGATGGGAACTGCTCCAGCCCCCTGTGGCAGAAAGGACCAGAGGCCACAGCCTTCCCGGTCTACCTCAGCAAACAGCAGTACCAGACCTTCTACGCCGGGAAGTACCTCAACCAGGTAACACACACTGTGTACATACACACACACACACACTAGGGCTGGGAATTGCCAGGGACCTCACAATACGATATTATCATGATACTTAGGTGCCGATACGATATGTATTGCCATTCTAACGATTCTATATGTATCGCGATAGAATACTGTGATTTTATTGCGATTTGACATGCCAAACATATTATTCTTCAACTTCTGATAGGCTAATTGACACCATTTTAGTCAATTGGAGGTGTACCTGTGGATGTATTTCAAGGCCTACATTGAAACTCAGTGCCTCTTTGCTCGACATCATGGGAAAATAAAAAGAAATCAGCCAAGACCTCAGAAACAAAATTGTAGACCTCCACAAGTCTGGTTCATCATTGGGAGCAATTTCCAAATGCCTGAAGGATCACTTGCACAAACAATAGTACGCAAGTATAAACACTGTGGGACCACTCAGCCGTCATACTGCTCAGGAAGGAGACGCGTTCTGTCTCCTAGAGATGAACGTACTTTGGTGCGAAAAGTGCAAATCAACCCCAGAACAACAGCAAAGGACCTTGTGAAGATGCTGGAGGAAACAAGTACAAAAGTATCTATATCCACAGTAAAATGGGGACAAAGATTGTACTTTTTGGAGAAATGTCCTCTGGTCTGATGAAACAAAAATATAACAGTTTGGCCATAATGACCATCATTATGATTGGAGGAAAAAGGGGGAGGCTTGCAAGCCGAAGAACACCATCCAAGCCGTGAAGCACGGGCTGGCAAAATGGCTTAAGGACAACAAAGTCAAGGTATTGGAGTGGCCATCACAAAGCCCTGACCTCAATCCTATAGAACATTTGTGGGCAGAACTGAAAAACCGTGTGTGAGCAAGGAGGCCTACAAACCTGACTCAGTTACTCCAGTTCTGTCAGGAGGAATGGGCCAAAATTCACCTAACTTATTGTGGGAAGCTTGTGGAAGGCTACCCGGAACGTTTGACCCAAGTTAAACAATTTAAAGGCAATGCTACCAAATACTAATTGAGTATATGTTAACTTCTGACCTACTGGAAATGTGAGTCAAAGTAACTTTGACTCCAAAATCTAATTGGAGTCAAAGTATCAATATAATATTGCGATATGTAACTGTATAGATTTATTTTGCCCCATCTCACACACACATACACACGCAGTACATTGCTGACATGCAATGTGACATCATGTCATGCTTTCTTAGCTGTTAATTGATGTGGTCATATAATCTGTGCAGAAGTCTTCTTCCTCTTTTCTCCTGGACATGCTGACGTGTCATGTCATAATAATCCGGTCGTTCACCAGGCTCAACCTGATTTAGGCTAACTTCTGAAAAGATGATCAGATCTATGAATCACCTCAACTTCCAAACTGCATTAACAGCTCTTTATTATAGAAATCGTACTAAATATGTGCACATTCTTCATGCATTTCCTTCCCCAGATCCGCCTGTAGTGTCATCTAGTTAGTCTGTCTGTGTTGTTACCAGATCTGTCTATTGTGTGTCTAGTCTGTTTGTACTTCACATCAGAGTTGGGGTAAATTCCATTCAGTTAGGAACATTTGGACTTGGAATTTGGATTACTTTCTGAATTTACTGTAATTGAAATGGAGTTGACCCCAACCCTGCTTCACATGTGTTTGTCTGTAGTACTATGTCACGTGTTCCTCTCTCTCCTCAGTACGGGAAGAAGGAAACAGGGAATGTTGGCTATGTTCCCCCAGGCTGGGACCAGTGGCATGCACTGGTAAGTCCTGTACAGACACACACACGTGATTTATTGGTGCATGATGATGATGTCACAGCTGTGTTGATACTTTTGTGTGTGTGTGTGTGTCATTGCAGATGGGGAACTCTCAGTACTACAACTACACTCTGTCAGTCAACGGTAAAGAGGAGAAGCACGGAGACAATTATGAAAAAGACTACCTCACAGACCTCATAGTAAGTCCTCAACCCATACAACTGTGTGGGTGTGTGTCCTGTGTGGGTCCTGTGTGTTCTGTTACATACGTTCCGGTTAGCGTTGTAAAGTATAAAATAAATAAACACGGAATACGTTGATACACACTGAAAGCCGGGACTCCACAGATCATGAGGATGTCTTATTTGTCTGCCTGTGACCTACCATTATTGATCACCAGCCAGAGAGTCAAAAATGTTATTTTACACGTTTTCACCAAACAGAAAATACCTTACAAGGTAAGCTTCAATGTGGTCTGTGTTTTAACTATAGCTATATGGGGGTTATGTTATATTGCCAATGTTATCTGATGATGTATGATTTAATGGCAACATCGAATGACGTCACCTGCTTACGCGCTGTCTGCATCCGTTACACAGGGGATTGGCTACTATGGCACCTTAACAGTCTCGTAGCCAATGAGATAAGCTTTCCAGGGATATGCAGTTGACTTGGGTGTGACAAAGCAAGGCCTAGAACCTTTTATGCGCAGTGCAAAATATGGCTTCTTGGCTGAGAGATCTGACGCACCGAGCATTACATTTTTAAATTTGTTTTATGTATTTCACCTTTATTTAACTAGGCAAGTCAGTTAAGAACAAATTCTTATTTACAATGCCGGCCTACACCGGCAAAACTCGGACGACCCTGGGCCAATTGTGCGCCGCCCTGTGGGACACCCAATCACGGCCGGTTGTGATACAGCTTGCGTTACATTACATTGTAAATGTATTTAATCGCTTTAATTTCATTGCTTTAGCATAAAAGAAGAGTATCGAACAGGAAGCTTAAAAGAAGGCTGCTATGAATAAGTATACTGACATGGAGGTTTTGAATAAAATACTGGCCGGACTCGGATCTGTGGAGCGATTTGGACAACAAGTATTTCGATTCGGCCGAAGAAGATTGCTTTCTAGAAGGATTGGATCCACTTTTAGATCTGTAAGTAAATTATTTTCATGACTTTATATGGGTAATTTACTGTATGTATTTCAATTTTTATTAGTTGTCTGCTTTTTGTGCTTTGGATTTAGTTTACATAGGCCTATGTAACAAGTAATTTCAATGTTATATAATTCTAAAGTAGTAATTGTCTGTGTTTCATATTAGTTCACTGTTTGCTGTTCTAAGTTTCATCCTTGTAACTTTGGAGAGGCCACTAAACTCTCATGGCCATTGTTTATTTGTGGTTGTAACCTCAGCTTTTGTCTGTTTGTATTGTGTGTGTTTGTGTGCTTCACACCTTTAGTATGTGAGTCACTGTACAGATAACATTTAGGGTTGTTGTTTTTACTTTAAAGTAATGTCGTTTTGTAAATTTACTCAACTGTAATTCTGTGTGTCTTACAACAATATATCCCTTTATTTTATTCAACACAAAGTGGAGGATGCAGAGGACTTGGATGATGACGTTTGGCAGCCACCCCTCCCCATCAAGAGCCCCCGCTGCTATGTCAATCACTCAGTCTGTTGTTTCTACATCCACTTTTCATAGACCTCTTAAAAAAGAAAAATAGGGGCTTGTGGCACCATTCATTCTAACAGAACCGGCTTCCCCTAGACCAGACAGCGGAGAGGGGGACCATACGTTGGATCAGGACTAATAAGCTGCTTTTTGTGAAATGGAAGCACACTAGGGAAGTAACCATGCTCACCACACAGCATAAGGCATTCAATAACGACCATGTCTCAAGGAGGGTGAAAAAGGAAGAATGTCCCCGTTTTTGTGAAGGACTACAATGCCAGCATGGGGGGTGTCGACCTATCTGATGCTCTGATAGGCTACTACCAGGTCCTCCACAAGACCAGGAAGTGGTAAACTTGTTTTTACCACTTTGTGGACATTGCTACAGTAAATGCTTTCGTTCTTCACAAGCAGATGGCCGAAGCAAATGGTCAAACCCCTCTCTCCCAGTTGGCCTTCCGAGAGCAGCTGGTGTTGAAAATGGCTGAATTGTGGGTCCAAAGCAACCATCACAAGACCCTCCACTCAAGGTGAGCGCCACTATCCAACACACATGACAAAAGACAAAAGGAAGAACTGCAAGCATTGCACAAAACACGGGGGGAATGGGTGAAATGCCAGATCTTCTGTCCGAAATGCCAGTTCACTTTTTGTTTCCTGGCAGAGAGAAGGACTGCTTTAGACTATCACGACATGCACAAGCTACGGTGAAAGTGAAATCTAATCATCAACACCTGGGATGTAAAATGAACACTAATGCCATTTGTAAATAGTTCAGCTTATTTCTATTTTTGCACCTAATTTTTGTGAAGTGTAACCAAGTTTGTGTTTGATAAGACATTTTTATATATATTTTTTTTTATGTATATCTGTTGCTTTTATATTGTGTTTGTAAACAGTTCATTTGTATGTGGGACCAATACATTGGATATGCCTAGGCTAAACATTCAGGTACTTTGGAATGGTTGAAAAACACTTGAATGTACCCCTGTATACCCCATAACACCACCACAATGTTTGAGTGAGGTTGATATGGTAGAATTGTGTTTTTATACAGAACAAATAGCATTTAGGGATCGCAAATGTGGAATAGCACTGGAATTATCTAATTTGCAGACATATGCCACTTTGGAGAGGTTTAGGGACACTTGGAAACGTCCCATGACCACAACTGACACCATTTATTAAAACATCTGCCCATTTCTTAAAAAAACATATTTTGTGTGTGCTTGATCTTGTGTGTATATATATGTAAGGGTGTATGCGACACAGGAGGTAGGTGACACCTTAATTGGGAGGGTGGGATTGTGTTAATGGCGGAAGCGGAATTAGTGGAATGATATCAAATATATCAAACGCATGGTTTCCATGTGTTTTAATGCGCTCTGTTTGAGACATTATTATGAGCCATCCTCCCCTCAGCAGCCTCCACTAATATGCAAGCACACTCATTCGGTTCGCCTAACTGAACTCTGCAGGTAGCCTAGAGGTTAAGAGTGTTGGGCCACTGACCGAAAGGTTGCTGGTTCGAATCCAAGAGCAGGCAAAGTGGTGCAAGGCAGTTAACCGCCAACAACAACTGCTCTCTGGGCGCCAATGACACGGACGTCAATTAAGGCAACCCCAGCACCTCTCTGATTCAGAGGGTTAAATGCGGAAGACCCATTTCGGTTGAATTAATTCAGTTGTGCAACTGACTAGGTATCCCCTTTACCCCTAATGAGCGACAGATGGTAGCCACAGCCTGTTTGGAAAGAAAAACTTTGTCCATAGTGTGAATTAACCTTTAGCTTTATACAGTTAAATACTTTAAAAGCATTGAAACATCACGACCACTTACGTGTATCTTATCTTACCTGGGTCTTACCTTACCTGTATTGTGCGTTACCTGTATCTTACGGTACCATACCTGTATCTTACCTGAGCCGTACCTGTATCTTACCTGAACCTTACCCGTCACCGTACCTGTATCTTACCTGAACCTTACCCGTCACCGTACCTGTATCTTACCTGAACCTTACCCGTCACCGTACCTGTATCTTACCTGAACCTTACCCGTCACCATACCTGTATCTTACCAAAACCTTACCCCTCACCATACCTGTATCTTACCTGAACCTTACATTACCTGTATCATACGTTACCTACGGATCCCCATTAGGCAAATACATACAAAATAACACAGTACATCACACAACATGTTATTTATTACACACTACTCTACCACAACTTATCTACAATACATCACGTGAATCACGCTCATCACGCTCAATTTCCACATTATTCATTACAATATTTAGTCGGTTTAGTGAACACTCTCTGTGTTGTGTTAGATAGGTAACACGGTACAGCAGCAGATGTAAAGCTATAACACAGATGTTTTTCCAGCAGCAGATTATGATCAATAATGTCAGAAACCATGTCATAAAGTCTAACTAAACAGCTCCCACAATCGTCTTATCAATTTCCTGCTGCCAATCATCAGTCATTTGTGTAAGTGCCATATACAGATGAAGTCGGACGTTTACATACACCTTAGCCAAATACATTTAAACTCAGTTTTTCACAATTCCTGACATTTTAATCCTAGTAAAAAAATCTCAATTACTATTTGGTAGCATTGCCTTTAAATTGTTTAACTTGGGTCAAACGTTTCGGGCAGCCTTCCACAAGCTTCCCACAATAAGTTGGGTGGATTTGAGCCCATTCCTCCTGACAGAACTGGTGTAACTGAGTCAGGTTTGTAGGCCTCCTTGCTCGCACATGCTTTTTCAGTTTTGCCCACGCATTTTCTATAGGATTGAGGTCAGGGCTTTATGATGGCCACTCCAATACCTTGACTTTGTTGTCCTTAAGCCATTTTGCCACAACTTTGGAAGTATGCTTGGGGTCATTGTCCATTTGGAAGACCCATTTGCGACCAAGCTTTAACTTCCTTATGTCTATAGGACTCGTTTTACTGTGGCTATATATACATTTGTACCTGTTTCCTCCAGCATCTTCACAGGGTCCTTTTGCTGCTGTTCTGGGATTGATTTGCACTTTTCGCACCGAAGTACGTTCATCTCTAGGAGACAGAACCCGTCTCCTTCCTGAGTGGTATGACGGCTGTGTGGTCCCATAGTGTTTATACTTGCGTACTATTGTTTGTACAGATGAACGGTTTACCTTCAGGCGTTTTTTTCTGAGGTCTTTGCTGATTTCTTTTTATTTTCCCATGTCGTTGAGGCACTGAGTTTGAAGGTAGGCCTTGAAATACATCCACAGGTACACCTCCAATTGACTCAATGTGTCAATTAGCCAGAAGCTTCTAAAGCCATGACATCATTTTCTGGAATTTTCCAAGCTGTTTAAAGGCACAGTCACTTAGTGTATGTAAATGTCTGGAATTGTGATATAGTGAATTATAAATTAAATAATCTGTCTGGAAACAATTGTTGGAAGAATTACTTGTCATGCACAAAGTAGATGTCTTAACCGACTTCCCAAAACTATAGTTTGTTAACATGAAATCTGTGGAGTGGTTGAAAAATTTGTTTGAATGACTTCAACCTAAGTGTATGTAAACTTCTGACTTCAACTGTATGTTAAGTGCCCTTCCCTATAAGCGTGCTGAAAGTCTGTTGTTAATTTGTTTACTGTGAATGTAGCATTGTATCTGGTCAAACATATATTTTTTTTCTCCAAAAGTTTACTAAGGGTTGGTAACAGGCTGATTGGTCAACTGTTTGAGCCAGTAAATGGTGCTTTGCTTCTCTCTAGGGCTGAGGGCACACACTTTCCTGTAGGCTTAGATTAAAGAGATTGGAGTGGTAATGTCGTCTACTATCATCTTCAGTAATTTTCCATCCAAGGTTTCAGACCCAGGTGGCTTGTTGATAGACAACAATTTTTTCACCTCTTCCACACTCACTTTACGGAATTAAAAATTATACTGCTTGGCA
This sequence comes from Thymallus thymallus, assembly GCA_023634145.1. Taxonomy (NCBI): domain Eukaryota; kingdom Metazoa; phylum Chordata; class Actinopteri; order Salmoniformes; family Salmonidae; genus Thymallus; species Thymallus thymallus. Next base: position 11,358,872 of record CM042403.1, on the reverse strand, counting down.
TTTCATGAGTAAGTTCACTAATCTCGCCAAGGAAAAGGTAGCTATTGATTAGATTTTTTTTTCATTTGATCTGGAGCATTTACCTCACCTGTACCAAAATATGCAAAATGGAAAAAAAGGCAGTTTCTTTATTTTGCATATTGTGTGTGGATAATGAGTGATTTATTCAGTAATCAGTCAGTAATCTTCTTACCTATGTGTGTCCGCATGTATATCCCACCCCTGGTCATGCGACTTAGTAAACTTTCTGCTTGGCTTGCACTTTGAGAGGGTGAAAGTCTCTTAACCCATGGTGAATCAGCTCCGCAGGCACTTTACTTTAAAGCTCATGTTTTCTGTTTACAGTTCATATCAGTTTAACTGCATTTCTATATGTAAAACACGACTGTTACTTACAAATGTCAATGAACAGATTTTGAACTTGTATGTAAGAGTTTGGTAGTATGTAGATGGGTTAGCTGACAATGTCACAAACGATGCACGCTTAAATGGGGCAGAAGTCTGCGAGTTGTTGTGATTCTGGGTGGCCAGATGGCTGCCAACAAGAAACTGCCATGTTGGTAATCATAGTTTCAACTTGTTCTTAATACCATGTCTTGTTTGGAGGTGTTTTGACTGATTTCATGTCAATGCTAATATGGCAAAAAAATTGCTAGCTGTCTAATCAACAACTGTAACATTGTATTTGAGAGACAAGTGCTCATTGTGCAAAAGTTAGACATTTCTGAGGTTCCTAGTTCCGTCATGTCATGAATTAGATGTGCCTAAACCATGGGTGGCCAATCGGTTGCATTGGTGTGGTGTAGGCTTTCGCTCCTTTTTTACTTTGATTAGTTCAATCAGGTGTGTTGCTGCTTGGCTGAAACAAAAACCTTCACCCACACAAGCCCTCTGGATTTGAGTGACCATTCCCGGCCTAAACCAACATTACCCCTTGACATAACCTGCAGTTTACCAAGGAAGGTGTTAATACAGTAATACCTGATCAAAAGAGAACTTTACAATCACACATTTCCATATACAGTATTATTATATATATATATATATATATATATATATATATAATTAAATGTTTAACCTTTTATTTCCCCCTAACCCTACCACCCCTCACTAAACTAATGGACAACAACAACACATTTTACGGACACAGTATATTTTACGTTTAGTTATCTTTTGTTTGTTTTTAGTCCCATCTATCTCTGAAGACCATCCAGTTTTGATTTCTATTTGCCATATATTTTTCAACTGTGCTGTGATGCTCCATACTAACACACCTGTCGTTTAGATGCATATTTTGTACCGTATGGGTATTTAGCAGAGATGTTCATCATTTTGGGGCGGCAGGTAGCCCAGTGGTTAGAGTGTTGGGCCCATAACCGAAAGGTTGCTGGATCAAATCCCCGAGCTGACAAGGTAAAAATCTGTCGTTCTGCCCCTGAACAAGGCAGTTAACCCACTGTTCCTAGGCCGTCATTGAAAATAAGAATATGTTCTTAACTGACTTGCCTAGTAAAATAAAGGTAAAATAAAAAATAAAATAAATTAAGTAGATGTTTAGTGTTAACATACATTTATGAAGCATAATGTTGTGCTGCCACTTTTCATATAACAAAAGCTCATCTGGCAGTGTTGTGATGGTAAGGATTTGATTAAAGCACCTGATTTTTAATCTTTGCTCTCTCCTTAATATTGTCTTGTTCCACTCACTCTCCTCCGTCTCTCCAGTTGAACAGATCTCTCCATTTCCTGGATGACAGGAGTCCCCAGCGTCCGTTCTTCATCATGTTGTCCCCTCCCGCCCCTCACTCTCCCTGGACCGCCGCCCCTCAGTATGAGAAAAGCTTTGCAGATGTCAAAGCCCCCCGGGATGGTAGCTTTGACAAACCTGGGAAGGATAAACATTGGTTGTTGCGCCAGCCTAGCAACCCCATGCCCAGCACCTCCCTGAACTTCCTGGATAACGCCTACAGGAAAAGGTACAACAGCCAATCAAATCATCCCAGTAAACTTTTCATAAATACACACAGCTAATCAAATCACTCTTTTCTATTGCAATAAACCTCTCATAATACTCACCTGGATACAATTGTAGCAAAATACAAACGTCTGATCACCTCAATCTCTGATTTTTCTGTAATGGTTGTAATTCCCCACCCATCCTGTAGGTGGCAGACCCTGCTGTCAGTGGACGACATGGTGGAGGCGCTGGTCAAGAAACTAGAAGAGCTGAAGGAGCTCAACAACACCTACATCTTCTACACTTCTGACAACGGCTACCACACCGGTAAGTGTGTGTCTATCTGCCTGTCTATATTTGGTATCTGTTTGTTTCACACCTGCAGTGACCTCCTTCCTGTGGTTGATCTAACAGTTCAACTTCTCAGCTCGACTTCGCAACAAACAGACCCCTAGTATCACTTTCACATTTGTCAGATGTTTGGGAAACTTAATGAAATCCCAGGTTTTCTGTATAAGGATATGTCACCCCTCTCAACAGAAATGTGCTATAGTAATGTATTCTAGTGGCGTTTGAAGGTATTCTGTGCCTTATATTCTCTCTCTCCTAGGTCAATTCTCTCTGCCCATTGATAAGAGACAATTGTATGAGTTTGATATCAGGATCCCTCTCATGGTGCGTGGGCCGGGCATCAAACCTAAACAGACACTCTCGGTGAGTCCTTAGAATAGATTAATGGAGCTATCTATCTATCCATCTATCCATCTATCCATCCATCCATCCATCCATCCCACTTTTCCATCCATACTTATCTCTCTCTCTCTCTGTGTGTGTGTTCCTCCAGGCCCCGGTGTTGAACATAGATCTGGCTCCCACTTTTCTGGACATCTCAGGACTCAACCTCTCCTTTGTCAATATGGACGGACAGTCCTTCCTCTCTCAGATGGTGAGCTAGATGTCTGTCTTCCTCTATTTTTTGGATAGACAAACCTTCCTCTCCGATGCTCAGTTAGGCTACTTACCGTTCACTCTGTCCATTTATCGCCTGTCTCTGTCTGCAGATTATCAATCCACCTCTCTCTATGTATCAGTCTGTCCATCTGACTCTGTCTCTTTGTAGGCCCCTGAGCTGCGTAACGGTACAGCTCGCCCCTACTTCCTGGTAGAGTACACAGGAGAGGGACACCTTGACCCCGACCCCGCCTGCCCTAAACTGGGCCCTGGTCTGTCGGTGAGTTACCTTTTATTACCACTTACAATGAACTATTATAATTCACGTGTTCCCCTAACCTCATCCTACATCATCATTTCTTCTACCTCCACCATCATTGGCCTGACTCTTTTTAGTACCTCCTTCCTGTAGTAGAGGCAAGAGTCCCACTGAAGGCCATCTTAGCATCTTGAAGGATTGCAAAATGTCTCACACTCTCTCGCTCTCATTCTTCTCTCCAGCAATGTTTCCCAGACTGTGTGTGTGAGGACGCCTACAACAACACCTATGCCTGTGTTAGGACCCTGGTCGAACACAACCTTCAGTACTGCGAGTTTGCAGACAGTGAGGTTCGTGTGGGCATTTATGTCATGTTTTTATGACTTACAGTAGCATTTTTGTCTGTTTGTACATATATGGCTCTGCATAAAACTACTGACAATATATGGCACTGCATAAAACTACTGACAGTATATGGCTCTGCAGAAAACTACTGACTATATGGCTCTGCAGAAAACCACTGCCTGTATATGGCTCTGCATAAAACTACCCCATGTATATGGCTCTGCATAAAACTACTGACTGTATATGGCTCTGCAGAAAACTACTGACTGTATATGGCTCTGCAGAAAACTACTGACTGTACATGGCTCTGCAGAAAACTACTGACTGTACATGGCTCTGCATAAAACTACTGACTGTACATGGCTCTGCATAAAACTACTGACTGTACATGGCTCTGCATAAAACTACCCCATGTATATGGCTCTGCATAAAACTACCCCATGTATATGGCTCTGCATAAAACTACCCCATGTATATGGCTCTGTATAAAACTACTGACTGTACATGGCTCTGCATAAAACTACTGACTGTACATGGCTCTGCATAAAACTACTGACTGTACATGGCTCTGTTTTATGTATCGTTTTTAAATGAAATTTGGAAGTGTACTCCCTAGCTTATTTTAGGACATGTTGTCTTGTTTCTATTTAGGACATTTCTATTGATTTTAATGAGTAATTGACTTCTCAATCTCTGTTTAGGACATGTTGTCTTGTTTCTATGAATTGTAATGAGTAATTGACTTCTCAATCTCTGTTTAGGACATGTTGTCTTGTTTCTATGAATTTTAATGAGTAATTGACCTCTCAATCTCTGTTTTCTCTCTCTCCGCTCCCCTCGCTCTCTCGCTTTTTCTCTCTCTCCTCAGTCATTTGTGGAAGTATATAACTTGACCTCTGACCCCCACCAATTGGAGAACATCGTTAAGAAGGTTGACCCCACCCTCCTCCAGGCCATGAACCAACGGCTGATCAAGCTGCAGTCATGCGAGGGTGACAGCTGTCGCGCCACCAAGAAATAACCAATCACACAGCAGACTGGACGGGACCATAGCCCAGTGCCAACGTCCAATCCCAAATTGGCCCCTTATCCATAAATTATTGGGAAGGTATTAACAATATGGCGATGAGCTTGTTTGAGATGGCATATCTATGACCACAATGTTGGACACCATCAGAGATTTTCCCAAAGCACAGTGGACCTTTATTTTCACGTCCCCTTTAGAATGTGAAAGTAAGGTCCACTTTGATAGATTTGGCATCATATTCACCAAATTGCTTGTTGCACATTGCTCCTTTCAGATTTACACAAGTGCTTAGGAGCCGGGGCTAGAGAGGTCGATTTGGGATTAGACAAAAGTTGTCTGAGTAGAATTAGCATAGTGAGCACTGTTCTACCTGAACTGTTTCACTCTTTGTGGATGGACTAACCCTAACCCTCTACCTACCCTCAGCCCTTCCACATACTGTGAAGTTATTGTGTTGGCAGACATGTTGCACTGTATAGACTCCTTGGGTGTGTGCCAGAGACACATTTTCGATGCAGATGATATTAATAATTTGGTGGGTGCCTATTGGTCCTATTTCACACATTGTATTATAGGCATGTGTGAATTGGAATTCAAGGAACCACATCAATATGTTCTAACAATAATACATATGCAGAAAATGTGTATCTGGAACATACTCTATCATGATTATGTTCTTTATATCTGAATACAGGGTCTGGCATCCAATCAGAAGGTTCCGATTGGATGCCAGACCCTGTATTCAGCCAGAGCCAATCAGAAGTCAGTGTCATAACCCCAGAAAGGAGGAGGTTGCAATAGCAATGTAGAGGTTTTGACCCAATTTAGCCCAAAGTTTAACGGAGTAGGATGAAGTTGTCCCTAGACACTTACCTCAGGTCAGTTTTTTTTTTTTTCCCCTCTCCATGCTTTAAGATTAGGCTTTGGTGAAAGTAAACTGATCCTAGGTCTGTGCCTAAGGCAAACTTAACAATCCATCCCATTTAGCCTGCCTGCCTTTCCCCCTGCTTTATGGTCCGTTCACACTGCGGGTGGCGAAGTAGCTACTTCTTGCCCAATTGAATGATTTCCCTGTGTTTGCCACTCGCTGTATGTACGGACCATAAGTAAGAGAAGAGCTGTGTTTTACATTTGTCTATGAGCACTTTTACAGGGAAAGAGTGAGAGGTGAAAGAAATGAACTGAATGAGGATGTTCCTTCAGAATGTGAGCCCAGAGGACAAGTGAGATTTGTCCTCTTTTCTTTGCTGTTTGCGTGCCTCCAAGCCTGCCTCGCAATAAGCTGTACTTTCTTCCATTAGTGTGCACTTGTTGACTTCAAAGGAAATTACTGGTGTTATAAGACATTAACTCCCTTTTAGTCCATGTCCATACTGAGCCAATGGTTTTAAATGTATGGGGAGGGGGTGTACAGGTGCACACTTTCAAAAAAATAACAGCTTATTTGGACGCAGGGGAAGTCTGAGAGAATGTTTAACTTTAGTCGTCTGTAAAGTTTACTGTCTTTTGTAAACAAGATTTATCACTCAATGTGCCCAAAATGTACAATCTGAGTATTAACCATTACAGTAGCCATGAGACCTTTTTTTCCAAAGAAATCAAGAGGGACATTTTCCTAGGTGTAGATCAGATGTTATATGCGTGTGGAATTGTTTTCAAATTGTTTTGAAAAATGAATGTGACCTTACGGACAGGAATATATCACTGATATTTAAGGGAACTTTTCATATTCTAACCTTTGATATGGACGATGATGTAATCCGTGGGCTTTGTCTTTTTGCACCGAAGCAGCCTTTTAATGCCTTGTTCAATGTGAATGTGACAGCGTCGCGAGAAATCAATAAATCAAGAAATGAAAAGCATTCCACTGAGTTTGTCATAAGTACATTTTATAACTCCATATGAATTACAAGTTGTAAATAGTTATATTGGACAGCATGACTGGAATGGAATCCAGTTCAAAGAAAAGGAACTGAGGTGGCAAAACAATGGGGCCTGTTCAGGAGGGTGCAATGTGTAATAGGTCTATTGTGCAGTGTTACAGAATGTTTTGTGGTCTGGCTGTTGGTACCACCGCCTACGGTACACATACCTACCACTGACAATGTGAATCTGACCAAATGCCCATTTGTGACATGCTCTCCTACCTTTCTCACTTCTGAAGAGTAATGTACTGTGTTGAACAGATTGTCTGCCATGTAGAATAGAGACGCTTGTCACTTCTATACATTATATTTATTTTCACTAAGTTAACGTTTCACCTGACTGAATACACACAGGTGTACAGCTGTTAACCTGAAGATGATAACACTGTCTATTCCTACTGTAGGTTTCCACACACTCTAGATAGATTTCAATACTCATTCAAAAAAAGTATTGAAACCGTCAAATCTGTCAGCAATTCTTGTCTCCTCAGAGGTACTTGTAGACAGCCTTGTCCTCCAGGGTCTGCACTTCCATCTTGACAGGACACTTGTAGAAGTGGGAGAGCAGCGTCTCAGTGTAGCCAATCAGGAAGTAGAACTTCTGTGGAGGGAGTTTCTGCAGCATCAGGGCACACACCACCAGCATGTTGCCTCGTCGCTTTATCACAATCTCATTAGCCAGGCAGTTATGGAACGTTCCGAAGAGGAAACGTCGTACAAACACGTCTTCCACAGTACGATCTGATGCTCCTCCCTCTCCCTGTAGGTTACCTAGGCGATAAAGAGAGGAGGGAAAAATGGGGACAGAGAAAGGTTAGGTCTCCAACATTTCTATCTGATCACTATGGTTAGTCTATAACCCAGCCCAGCGTATGACAGTAACTTTGTTACTTGCTATACACTGAGTTACTTGTACAAGGTCAGATAACAAGTGTCCGAGGGCTACAGTGGGGAAACTAGACTGACTCACTCGTGTGCTGGGAGAGCCAGCCCTTGCGGTGGCCTATGTGGTGGGGGTGGAGTGCTTGCTCATAGGTCAGTGGTCGGTCTCCTTTCCCCACCCGAATACGAGCGGCACGATTCTGACAACACAAAAGGGAAAGTACCAGAGGTCAAGTTGGAGGCAATCTTTTTTAGCAGTTAAGGAGTGAGGCAATAGTCAATGGCTATAACAGTCCGTTTGAATACATACCTTGTAGCATGCTGTAGTGACATGAAGTGCTCGTGTTCCAGAGAAGACGCATATCGAAGTGCCGACTCTGGCAAGCGCGTTCTGTGGGGCAAAGGTGTGAAAGCAAATACACTGAGCAACAGCCAAGTAACATTGGCTAACGTTAGCTGCTACATCATTGGCTAGCCAGCCAGAAACACGCTTTTTCCAAGCCCCGCCCACGCAAAACAAAAACAGATCATCGTTTGAATATATCACAACACTTTAAAGTAGAATAATCTCAAACAGTTGTCAAATTATGGATCAAATGTCAACATGTTTCTCACCGATATTACACTTCGACAGCTCAAGGACGCAGCCATTTTGACTGACGAAAGGGTTTGTGGGAAGGATCAGACGTTCTCATTGTATCAATATGTAAAATTATATAAACCCCAGTAACATTTGTTATTGATTATTATATACATTAATATTGATGTATTGTATTCAACACAGTGCATTATATTAGAAAACAGTGTTTTGACATAGGAACCTTGTTTTGCGTGGTGGTGTTACCCTGGGGACAATTTTCAGTTCGTACCTAAAAATCAAAATAGCTATCCAGCTAGCACAATCTCAAACTCAACTGACAACTATAATTTTTTGCGATAAAGATACATTTATTGAAATATAACAGTTTTTTGCGTCAAGTTTTAACATTTTGACAAATTACGTAGACATTTTTAAATCTACAATGGCGTCGCCCATGGAAATGACAGAGTTATATGACAACGCTCTGCTTGGAATCTTGCAGCATGTTGGAAACATCCAGAATTTCCTTCAGGTCTACTTCGGCTTTCTGTACCGCAAAACTGACTTTTACCGTCTGCTATCAACCCCCAACGACCGTATGGGCTTCCCTCCAGGGGTTGCCGAGAAAATGGTCCTGAAGGTAGCTAATGTAGCTTACTTACTACTGTAGATAGTTTACGTTGACAAGTTCTGTGTTAGCCGTTTAGCCGTTTAGGCTAGACAAAGATGTATAACTAAACCAAGATAGACCACTGCCTGTCGTTTCCAATGTGAACAAATGAGTCATAATGGGCAGAACAAGCTAGTAGATGGGCAGAGCCAAGCACGCGCTAGCAAGATCCTATTGCCAAGTAAATTCACCTTTTCACTCCTACACAGCGCAGTTTTTTTAAAAACGTTTGTAAAGGGTGAAGTCTACAAAACTTAGTCCACTCTGTTCATAACAGATTCTACATTTGGGTACAGTAAACTGTCATCGATGAGAACATTTGCCGAATGTAAGACCAAACTCCATCTCGTTCCATCTTCTCCCACTGCCCGCCAGTGGGCTTCCTCTCACTACCATATTTGGACGCTTCACATTTATACGATCAGTGAAATATCTGTCTCATTGTTCTAACTGTGCACTAGACCTCATAGACGTCATTTTTAAAGGTACACTCAGTAGAATGACATAATCATAAACAACGGGTAGATTTACCTACAACACCAACAGATGGAGCTTTCAAGACAACAGGGAACTCTGAAAAAAAACTAGGGTGGCACACAATTGGCCCAGCGTCGTCCGAGTTTGGCCGGTGTAGGCCGTCATTGTAAAATAAGAATTTGTTCTTAACTGACTTGCCTAGTTAAATAAATGTTTTATAAAAATAGAATAAAAATCATGACGCCAGTGATCTTCAGGCCGGAACTTTAGAAAGATGCCAGAGTTTCCGACTTGGAATTCCTAGTTTTTCAGAGTTCCTAAGTTGTCTTGAACAAGGGCCTGCTCCAGGCATAAGCAACCAGTTTACTGAACTCAGTTGTGGTCTCAACTTACTGTTGAGAGTTAGAGTAGTAGAATACATAAGGTGCAAGTTCAGAATTTGATTGTGCTTCAGCAGTTTTTCTCTTATGCCAGTCACTCAATTAGCCATGTCAGCTATTTATTATTATTATTATTATTTTTATTTAACCTTTATTTAACTATGCAAGTCAGTTAAGAACCAATTCTTATTTACAATGACGGCCTACCCCGGCCAAACCTGGACGACGCTGGGCAAATTGTGCGCCGCCCTATGAGACCGATAGCCTGGATTTTTTGATTGGTAAATGAGTCTAGCCAGATATTCAAACTTCTAGTAATCATGGCCAAATACCGACTGGTTACACAGGGCATGTGCCCAGGGCCCTAACCTCCAGGGGGCACCCATTGATTTTGTTAGTCACTCTCACTCAGATATCAGGGGGCTGGAGGTCAGGTGCCTTGCGTGACTGGACGTTATTCGGCCATGATTGCTACAGTTGTTGTTGAACGCAGCAAATTACCCACCCTTAACGTAGCTGCCAACAACAGGATGTGTCCGGTTTTCAGGGAAACAGCACAGAGCTAATTCTAACTAGCTTCCTTTTCCGCTGAAAACCGAATGTGGGACCTCCGCTCAGGGGTTTTCTTGTTTGCCTCCTACTATAGGTTAACAGTAACCTAATCTGTCCATACTACCATTATTGGCACTTCTCCTTGTGTCTAAACTCATTTTGGGAGATATGTCAGTCTTGGCTGATTTGGTTATATGTCAGACCCTTGTCTACGAGGATGCCATTTTGCAGACTACTAAGGTACACAAAAAGTGAATAAGGGGTTGATTATGGTCATGTCTCTGTTTTTCTCCACAGTCCTTCTGTCTGTTTGAGCGTGTGGCAGATCAGGACAGAGAGAGGCAGCAGAGACAGGAGGCCAGGGTGGCGCCCCCCGCGGTGCAGGAGCTGGAGTTGCAGACCACTGAGCAGCCAGAGGAGCCGAGGGGGGAGAGGACAGAGCCTGCTGCCCAGAGAGAGAACTCTGCCTCAGCCTCTGGAGAGCCCAGTCCAGCCTCTAGTAGTACATCCTCCAGCCAAGCCTCAGCCTCTATTCCACAGCCTCATTGCAGCAGTGTGGCCCAGCAGTCATCACATGGAGACCAGGCAGCAGCTAGTTCAGCATCTACAGAGTTAGTATTGTACTGTCTCTCTTTGCCATGCCAATATGACTGGTTCTTTCTCTGAGCTTTTTCAATGCTTTAGAAAAGGGTCCACAAAGTTACACAAAACAGGTCCACAACTGTTAAAGATGGGACATTTGCTTTACATACCCTTTACCCACTATAATACCAACCCTTGTATTGAGTGCTTCTTCCTCTGTGTGTGTGTATACGTACTTGTGGGTGTGTGGGTGTGTGTGTGTATCAGTGGTCAGGTGGTGCAACAGGCCAATCCAGATAGTTACAATGGGGCGGTGACGGACACTTACATTTGGTCTCAGGACTACACTGACGTCGAGGTCCGCGTCAACGTTCCCAAGACCGTCGTCAAGGGCAGACAGGTAAACACGACCACCACAGAGCTCCTCTTTCTGCATATTTCAAGCTCTTAAAAAAAACGAATTGTTAATGTTTATAAATGCCTGTGTGAATTATTATAATGTGATGAGTTTCCTATGTCCAGTTTCTTTATTGAACCTTTATTTATACAGGTTGTGTCATAACATAACACGAATGTCATAACTAAACAAACAGCTGTCCTAAAGACAATTACACTCTTCTATGATATTTACATCGACCAAGTGTTTAAACTCCACCAACGTGACTAGTCAGGTTGATGTGATTCTCGATTTGAAACATTTCTCATGGGGTTGTAACATGTAATGTACAGTTCCTTTCGGAAAGTATTCAGACCTCTTGACTTTTTCAAAAATGTTGTTACGTTACAGCCTTATTCTAAAATGGAGTAATTGTAAATTGTCATTCTTAACTGACTTGCCTAGTTAAATAAATACAAAAACTAAATTTAGCTCAGGTGCATCCTGTTTCCATTGATCATCCTTGAGATGTTTCTACAACTTGATTTGGAGTCCACCTGTGGTAAATGTAATGGATTGGACATGATTTGGAAAGGCACACACCTGTCTATATTAGGTCCCACAGTTGACAGTGCATGTCAGAGCAAAAACCAAGCCATGAGGTGGAAGGAATTGTCTGTAGAGCCCCGAGACAGGATTGTGTCGAGGCACAGATATAGGGAAGGGTACCAAAAAAATGTCTGCAGCATTGAAGGTCCCCAAGAACACAGTGGCCTCCATCATTCTTAAATGGAAGAATTTCTTCCTAGAGCTGGCCGCCCGGCCAAACTGAGCAATCGAGGGAGAAGGGCCTTGGTCAAGGGAGGTGACCAAGAACCCGATGGTCACTCTGACAGAGCTCTGGAGTTCCTCTGTGGAATGGGAGAACCTTCCAGAAAGACAACCATCTATGCAGCACTCCACCAATCAGGCCTTTATGGTAGAGTGACCAGACAGAAGCCACTTCTCAGTAAAAGGCATATTACAGCCCGCTTGGAGTTTGCCAAAAGGCACCTAAAGACTCTCAGACCATGAGAAACAAAATTCTCTGGTCTGACGAAACCAAGATTGAACTCTTTGGCCTGAATGCCAAGCGTCACGTCTGGAGGAAACCTGGCACCATCGCTACGGTGAAGCATGGTGGTGGCAGCATCATGCTGTGGGGATGTTTTTCAGCCTCAGTGACTGGGAGACTAGTCAGGATCAAGGGAAAGATGAAAGGAGCAAAGTACAGAGAGATCCTTGATGAAAACCTGCTCCAGAGTGCTCAGGACCTCAGACTGGGGCGAAGGTTCACCTTCCAACAGAACAACAACCCTATGCACCCAGGCAAGACAACGCAGGAGTGGCTTCGCGACACATCTCTGAATGTCCTTGAGTGGCCCAGCCAGAGCCCGGACTTGAACCCGATCAAACATCTCTGGAAAGACCTGAAAATAACTGTGCAGCAACACTCCCCATCCAATCTGACAGAGCTTGAAAGGATATGCAGAGAAGAATGGGAGAAACTCCCCAAATACAGGTGTGCCAAGATTGTAGCGTCATACCCAATAAGACTTGATGCTGTAATCGCTGCCAAAGGTGCTTCAACAAAGTACTGATTAAAGGGTCTGAATACTTATGTAAATGTGATATTTTTGTTTGAATTTTTTATAAATTTGCAAAAATGTCTAAACCTGTTTTTGCTTTGTCATAATGGGGTATTGTGTGTAGATTGATGACAAAAATAAAAACGATTTAATCCATTTTAGAATAAGGCTGTAACGTAACAGAATGTAGAAAAAGTCCAGGGATCTGAATACTTTCCGAATGCACTGTATATGAAGTATTTATGCTGTAACTTCTCTTTGTTTGTGTGTCCCTGCCCAGGTGTGTGTGAACATGCAGCCGGGCAGTGTGCGTGTGTGTGTGAAGGAGGGGGCAGGAGAGACGGTCCTGATGGAAGGAGAGCTCACACATAAGATCAACACTGAGAACTCACTATGGAGCCTGGAACCTGGACATTGTGTGGTGGTGAGTGACACACACACACGCACACACACACACACACACCTACAAACATATCTGACCCACCCTTCCTCCCTCTCCTTGTAGTTGTCTCTCAGTAAGAGTGGGGAGGTCTGGTGGAGTGCTGTGTTGAAGGGAGAGAAGGAGATTGATGTGAACCAGATCAACAGGGAACGCTCCATGGCCACGGTGGACGAGGAGGAGCACGCCGTGCTGGACAGACTCACCTTCGACTACCACCAGAAACTACAGGGCAAGCCCCAGAGCCACGAGATGGTGAGCGCACACACAGAGTGGGCATACACTACCACTAGAAACTAACCTAAGCCTCATGATGTTGAGAAGGGTATATAGACCCATGGAGGTGGAGGGATTTGGTGCTGAACTATGTTATTATTATTGTTAGACCAATTTGAAAGGCCAATTGTGCAGTTTTGTATTTGGATTGTATGTACAGTGCCTTCGGAAAGTATTCGGACCCCTTGACTTTTTCCACATTTTGAAGCCTTATTCTGAATTGGATTAAATCGTTTTTTCCCCTCATCACTCTACACACAATACCCCATAATGACAAAGCGAAAACAGGTTTTTTGAAATGTTAGCAAATTTATTACAAATAAAAAAACAGAAATATCTTATTTACATGAGTATTCAGACCCTTTGCTATTGAAATGGAACTCAGGTGCATCCTGTTTCATTGATCATCCTTGATATGTTTCTACAACTTGATTGGAGTCCACCTGTGTTAAATTAAATTGATTGGACATGATTTGGAAAGGCACACACCTGTCTATATAAGGTCCCACAGTTGACAGTACATGTCAGAGCAAAAGCCAAGCCATGAGGTAGAAGGAATTGTCTGTAGAGCTCCGAGACAGGATTGTGTCAAGGCACAGATCTGTGGAAGGGTACAAAACATTTCTGCAGCGTTGAAGGTCCCCAAGAACACCGTGGCTTCCATCATTCTTAAATGGAAGAAGTTTGGAACCACCAATACTCTTCCTATAACTGGTATTCTGTGTAGATTGATGAGGGGAAAAAACATTATCATTTTTAGAATAAGGATGTAACGTAACAAAATGGAAAAAGTCAAGAGGTCTGAATACTTTCCAAATGCACTATGTATGTGGGCATTCCATTCTCATAAGTTCTCTCTCTGTCTGTCTCGCTCTCTGTGTGTGTGTGTGTGTGTGTGTGTGTGTGTGTGTGTGTGTGTGTGTGTGTGTGTGTGTGTGTGTGTGTGTGTGTGTGTGTAGAAGGTACATGACATGCTGAAGAAGGGCTGGGATGCTGAGGGCTCTCCTTTTAAAGGACAACAGTTTGATCCCTCCATGTTCGACATCCCCTCCAGCGCCGTACAGATGTGAACACACACACAGTGTTGGAGATTGGGGTTGAGATTTATCAGTGGAAACTGCCTGGTATTTTAAGATGATTTTTCTTTCTTTTTTTGAGTGATCTTTGAATAGGAGGGAGGTAAGCGTTGTTACTGTGTTTTGACTGATGTGACATACCTGGGTTGTGTTCATTAGGTACCAAACAGAAGAAAAAAATACAAACTTTGAGGAACTTCCTGCACTCCCTGAATGCTCATTTAAACTTTCCATTCAAAAAAAAAAAAAAAAAACTCTTTCCATTTTGGGCCCTAATGAACACGACCCTGATCATACCTGTTTATGTGTCTGTCTGCCCACTGAACACACCTGGACCTGGGAGATAGCTGTACAGACACAGATCTAGGATCAGTTGACCCTCCCCATATCCTAACCTTCACCATTGAGGTGGAGGATCAGTTTCTAGGGGCAACTTCCAGGTCCAGATATCTCAGTGGTGTTTTACACGTAGAGGACTGATGTTGTTGGCTAAATACCTCCCTGCCATTTTAATTTTACTGAGGTGTGTCAGTACTGTGTGCCTGAAATAAATGAAATTAAATAAAAACATGCACTGATGCGTTCTCTGATCTGTGTGTGTGTGTGTGTGTGTGTGTGTGTAGGCTGTAGGCTGTGTGTGCTGTGGAGCGGCACTAAAACCTATGCCCTCCTTGCCATAGAGATGAAAAGAGTTCTCAACATTGTATCTGAAGAATGGGCAGTGCCTTTGAGGCAATCTCCATTTTAAAGTAGTGTAGTGTAAAGTTAATATTGGTGATTTACTACCACTTGCAGTGCTGGAGTCTTGAACCAAAGCTTGTAATTTATTTATGCTGGCCATTAGATGGCGGTGATATAGCTGAAAGACATTTATAAACTAGGCAAACCAGTTTGAAGAAGACAATGCTCTGATCGTTCCCAACACATGGGAATACCCACCCAGTTGGCTACTTTAAAATGGTGGAAGCCCTCAAAGTCAATGACCATTCTAAGTAGAGATCTCTATACGTCTCTATGGGTCCCTGCAGATCTACAGGAGTGCCTTGCGGCAGACTTGACATTTAGCAGTAATGCCAGAAGAGGGCGCTATAAAATTATCGCTCTGATTCTCAGTGTATTATAATATCCCTTCTTGGTCTTATAATGGCAGTATCGGATGAGTAAAATAAAAGATGGATATCAGAACTAATATATCTAGAGTTGCTCAGACAGACAGCATAGGCACCAGGCAGTCAGTTCTTTACAGATTAATACATTCACCGAGAGTTCATTATGGATTAATAGAGTCACAGAGTTCTTTAAATATTAATACAGTCACAATTAATACAGTCAAAAGTATATCTACAAGAGGGGCCAGTTATCGCAGGAGAATTTGAGGTACTGCGTTGAGCACCGGCCCACTACAAATCAAATCAAATTGTATTGGTCACATACACATGGTTAGCAGATGTTATTGCTAGTGTAGCGAAATGCTTGTGCAAGCACTTATGTTGCCTACCATGGACCACACTTTGGTTTGAATTGGTGTGTCGGGTCATTTTTAAAATACGATAGTCAAAGTATAACAAACACTCAAATGTACTTTTGTTCACATTGTTTGATTTATGTCAGTTTAAGGATATTTACTGTCTAACAGTTTCAACACACTAAAACATAATCCATTTTATTTAGGTAGACCTAAAAAAAAAAGAGACGTCAATCAATTGTATAGCTGGAGGCTGTAGCTGTTCCAGCTGCTATACATGATTGATGATTATGATGATGAGGCCAAAGCCTGTAAAGAACATATCTGATTCTGATGTGCCAGGTGTTGTCGAGCCGTTGCAATGCCCCCTGGTGGTAGGAAAATGATTCGTATTTACAGCGCGCTCGGCGGTGCAGACACGGAGTGAAAGGCGATTGAACGACACACTTTCGGAGAGAGAGAGAGAGTAGCCCCACAGCCTCTCCTCCACTCGAATAGCCTACATATCTGTAGGCCTAGTTCCTAGTGCTCTCTGGACAGAAAACGCATTACACCGCGGCATTTTTTTTACATAGAATATATAGGCTAGTCAACGGATACATCCAATATCAATTCACTTGAAGACGGGATTATTTCGGGCGCACGACCCCCGCGAATAAACGGAAGATGGCAGTGACTACCTGTACACGTTTTACGGACGATTTCCAACTATATGAAGAACTCGGAAAGTAAGGCGTTGCTGCATTATTGCTTTATGATGGCACCATCATTGTATCGTGTTATTCTATGGTTGCTTCGCGTCGTTGCATGTCTGCAGATGTGTATGGGTTGTTGGAGCGGCAGCGCGGCGGAATGGGGGGTCAGATCAGCGCATCTCTGCTGATCTGTCACGTTCGCAGCAACACAGCTAAACAAAACGCACGTTTTCACTCTGTTTTGAAGTGCAGCATCTACATGACAAACAAGATTTAAACTTGAAGATAAAAGATGGGTTAGCCTACATTTAATCTGCTTGCCGCATGGTCTGTAACAACAGCATCAGTGGGGACTGGGGACATGCTGTAGCAGTCTTGAGAGAGAGAAAGTGTGCCAATTTGAGCTGTTATTGGGGTCTTGAGATAGGATGGAAAGATAGGTGCGGCAGTGTGTGTGACTGTGTGAGAGTGAGGGCGTTTGACAGAGAGAGAGAGAGAGCGAGAGAGAGATAGCAGGATAGGTGTGTCAGGCTGTGCGTGGATGGGACTTGGTAGGTGGGAGTATTCTCCTCATTCTCTGTCAGAAGGAGAAACATATGTTATAGATCATAATACATCCTTATGCAAACAGAACTGCAGAGATGGTGCCGTTATGGAATCTGAACATTTGCTGCACATATTACCATAAAGTGTAGCCCCTAATACTACCAAGAGGTCTTGAACTTTATTGCACAGCATGTAGTGTGCTTGTATATGTAACTGCAGGTTCACTGGCGTGTGTGTGTTCTGGCCTGTGTGATTAGCCAGAGACAATAGCCATGCGGTGGTGGCAGCAGCTGCCCCAGTAGATAACAGGACCTTCATTACAGTTTCTGTAAGAATGGCAGATTGGCCCTTTTTGGTGTGTGTGTGTCTCACAAGTCTTTCTCTGATGCCGTAAGCCTGCTGTCTCTGTATATATACTCTTACACACTCACCTGTTATGGCATATAAGAGTGTGTGTGAGAGACGTTAGGGTCTAGTGTAAGCATGACAGTGTGTGAGACAGTCAGGTTAGAGTGTGTGTGTGTGTTTTATTGTATAACAGTACTAAGGTGTTCTATATATAGCTCAGAGAAAACGACACAGACGGTTACTGATGTTCTCCCTGTTGAGTTAGTTATGCAAGCTCCCCCCAAAATACCAGCACTGCTACAGTACATTCTCTCTCTCTCTCTCTCTCTCTCTCTCTCTCTCTCTCTCTCTCTCTCTCTCTCTCTCTCTCTCTCTCTCTCTCTCTCTCTCTCATCTGTCTGTCTCTCTCTCACTCTTGCTCTCTCACACATACACACTTACAAACGGTTTCACGCACACACAGAGAAATCCTTTAAATACAGTTTTTTGTTGTTTTCTCTTGAGTCTTCTAATTTGCATGATGTGCTGCTTGTCACGTGTCTCACACTCAAATGACACCTTTTCAGGAGAAATATCTTTATTCATGAAAGGCAGATGTGAAAGCAGTAAAGGGGAACTGGATAAGGATATGCTTTCAACCTGTCCAGTTCTTTCAGATCAGTGGGAGACAGTAG